>OY987257.1:5368743-5933093 GCA_963920725.1 Rhamphomyia laevipes
TAATGAAAATTTTTGCTTATTTTTATAATTCATACTGGATTTTACCATAATTTTACAAAATTATTATAATTACCTATCCATATATATATAATACTAAATATCAATTATAATAATTAATTATAACTTAAAGCTATCAAATATTTTTTTCCAATCTATAAATATGTTAATTTTCACAATAAAAATTCAATTAATAATGTAAAAAAAAAATTACATTTTTGTCACATTTAAAAATTGATTTAAAAAAAAAAAAAATTACATTTTTTTCTTTAAATACAACATAAAATTAATTATAATAATTTTAATACTATCTGATAATTTATTAACCACAATTTGGTTTAATTAAATTAAAAATCAATTAAATAATATTGTAAAATATTTCAACCGCAAAATTTACCACCCAAACTGAGCATCAGTTAACAATAAATTCAAAATGTAATAATATTTTATGCTATTTTTTTATTTTTATTTTTATATACATAATTACAATTTTTTATGTTATATTTTTCTGACTTTTTACAAAATTGTCCAGTTTTATTTAATATCATAAACATAAACACAAATTAATCCTTCTGGCGACACAAAGATAATATCATTTAATTTGAATTTGTATTTATAATGTTTCGAATAAATTTAATAAATAAAAATTGATTAAAAAAAAAGATATTTATTATGTTTTGTACATAATTGGTAATAATTAATTTATAATTTAAATCAATTTTCTAATAATTCAGTTAATTTTGAGTAATTATATGTAAAACTCAATTAAAATAAGATTGGAATTATTTTATATTATTGAATATGGTTTGCATTAAAACATTAAAATCAAATTATGTAACAATCTTTTTATGTTGTTCCTGAAAGTTCATATGAAAATTCCTGAAAAATAATAATAATGTCATTGTTACAATACGTGTTTACTTCTACGTTCAAACTTTTCTTTTTGAAATTTTTATATATATCGCCGTCCTAATATTTAAGTGCCTCATATGCAAAAACTTGATTTTTTGGAATTTAGATAGCGTTATTTAAATAGCTAAAGCTAGTTCGGTAAAGCTTTTTTTTATTTTATCTATACCATTTTCAGATGGAATTCAACATTTTTCAAATTAAATTAGTGATTTTATAAATTGAAATGATCATTTTTCAAATTTTATTTTATCATTTTTCAAATAAAATTAATCGTTTTTCAAATAAAATTAAACAGTTTTCAACGATTTTTAATCAGTTTTCAATGTATTGAACACCAGTTAATTCTATTTGGAAAACGATTCAAAAATTTTGAAAAATGATTAAAATATTTTGAAAAAAACGATCAATTCAATTTGAAAAATGATTAAAAAAATTTAAAATATGATTAAAATATTTCGAAAAACGACTAATTTAATCTGAAAATGGTATAAAATATTACTAACATGTTATAATAATAACAAAAAAAGTTCAAAATAGCCATAGTTTTTTATATAAATTAATTAAAAAATTATAAATTCTGTACTATGAGGCACAATACGAAGAAAAATTCCGAGTTTGTATGGTATGAGGCACTATTGTGAAGTTTTATGAAGCACTTAAGTACCAACTTTATCTAGTATTTAAATGCATCATGCTATACATAATGAAAGCATATGAGGCACTTTAATTCTTAATTTCTGTTTGAAAGCAGCGTATGAGGCAAATCGCTTACTCGTATCTTTTAATTAGAATAAGCTAGGACAAATCTCCTGCATTCGATAGATCTCGGGTTTTTAAGTAAAGCTATGGTCCTAAGTCATTTTTGGCAAAAATGTATATGAGTCACTTAAATACTGGGACGACGATATAGATTCCATATCAAAAATGGATGAAAATATGAAAATTTATTTGAAAGTATAGTTTTCTTTTTTGTTGAGAAATTTATAACAAACATATTGGAATAAAAAAAAAAAAAGAAAATTTATAATATAATAAACGAATTCTGTCAATTTTCTGATTTGTGATCTTTTCAACTCCATCCACTTTATTTTCCACTTTATTCTATTGTATAATAGTCAGCAATTTTTATTTGAGAAGATGTTGATGGCATAACGTAAATATATATATAAAAGAAAAATTATGCTCAAAGCATAAATATAATACAGACTCATATATGAGAGTATACCCTTATCCTTCTATATTATGTTCAATTGGAAAATATTTTTGACAAGGACTTATTGTATATATGTTAATATATTTTGCTTTTGTCTTTTGTAAATAAATTTATGAAATTATGATTTTATTTTTGGTGAACTCATTTCTTTTGTATATAATTTTTCATATATATTTTTTTTTGTACAATATTTTAATATTTTTTTTCTGTATATATTTTATCCTCTGGTTATCCTTGCACATATATAAAACATATTAGGTTTTCACAGTGAACCTCCTATTTATGTAGATTTTCATATTTTCTATGCTGCCCATTTTTTTTTTTGTATCATGGTTTGTTTTTGTATTAACAATCGAATAATCATATAAAATTTATAGCTTTATATACAATGTTAAAAATAATAATAATAATAAACATATTTTTTATGTTGCGTATATGGGGCACAAATCAAATATTATTTTTACAGTGTATATTTACCAGATGCCCCCAGTAGCAATATTATTAAAAAATTAATAAAATATCTTGATTACGAGAATTTTTTTCAATAATATAAAATGGAAATGAATTTTGATAAAATATTAATGATTTTAAATAAATTGTTAAAGGTTAATTCATTGTTTCGTCGCATTTAAGTCAAACTGATTTAAGTCGAACTGATTTCTCTCAATACAGATAATCGTTTCGTCTTAAAAGAGCGGCGCATTTTATGATAATCTATCAAAAAAATCAAAAAAATCATCATAGAATGTTATATAAATAATAATTTTTAAACATTTTTTCTATTAGATAGGACATGAAAATCAAAAAACTATATTTATTTATGTTTTTTGACGTTTGTTTTTTATTCGATTGAAGTTTATTTTTGAATTTTCAAAAATGCACCGCACTAAAGTAGAAATTGAACCATTCGAAAATAAAAAATCATGCGCGGACATGAGTTCGTTGTAAGTCGGACGAAACAATGAATTCACCGTTACTACAACAGTCAATTCTGTAATTATATTCTCACTTTTTTTACACGATTATGAAGTAACACGGTTTAGAAATAAAACTCAATTGCGTTTTACATGATTTAGTTTGAATTAACATATTCAAAAAAATGTCCTTAACTTTTTATAAAGAGTATTAAATTGGTTTTCATTGTATATATCCTTAAACAATCATCATAAAATTTTCAAAGTTTCTTTTTTTTTCTAAAACGATTTCTAGCTGACCGATATATCTACCATTACACGAATATTTGACATAAATTTAATAAATTGAAAATCAATTTTTTATTATTATTAAAATTTATTATTTATGCAAATTAATTTAATGATAAGAAAACTTTACTTCCGGGGGAAATTGTCAAATAAATACAAAGACTTGTTCCTACTGACAATTTCTATATTTAAGCTTCTTACAAATTTCTATTGGGGAAATTTTCAATTATTTATATATATTTATATTCTCGTGTCTATATATATTTTATAAATACCAAAAATAATGTAATAAATAAAAAAGAAAAATATTTTCCAGAGAAAAAATAAAATTATTGTAAATATTATATGGAAAATATATCTAGAAAATATTAAAAAAAAACATAAAAACATTTCGAATTTTTTTTTTGCCGGTTAACGAATGGTAATAAGAAGTGTCAACAAAACGAATTTCAACATGACTGAAAATTATTTATAGGCCAATTGGGAAAGATATAATAGATATAAACTTATAGAGACATTATTTGGGCTGGATCTCTGTTTAAAAAGCAGACAAATTGGTAATTGTTAGAAGAAGAAAAAAGAAAATTCTCGATTTTTTTTTTTACATAATATTTCAATAATTTTATATGTTTTTATACGTGAAATCATAATTTATAATAAATGTTATAACAAATTTATTTATAAATTTCATAAATCTTATTTCTTATAAAATAAATATTTCTTTTTTGTAATAAAAAAATTACTAGTAAAGATTCGTTAATAATTATTGATTTTAATAAATTATCAAAATTTAATTGCTGAAATTTTATAAAAATGTTGAGATTGCGATAATAATTGTATAAGAAATTTTGGGAATATACATAATAAAATTACGAAAAAATTCAGTTTATAAATTAATGTTTTCGTTGAAAATTTAATTATTTTGTTCACTTTTTATTACTATTTGAATAAAATTACACTTTTTTATATACTTTTATCTAAAAACTTTGTTCATTTTGTAACCAATGAAATAAAAGGATATGCAGCCATTACTAATTCAATTAGGTAGGATTATACA
Source organism: Rhamphomyia laevipes (assembly GCA_963920725.1). Taxonomy (NCBI): domain Eukaryota; kingdom Metazoa; phylum Arthropoda; class Insecta; order Diptera; family Empididae; genus Rhamphomyia; species Rhamphomyia laevipes. Next base: position 5,373,125 of record OY987257.1, read on the forward strand.
TCATTAAAAATAACTTAAATAATGTAATAAACTAGAAATTTATTAATTTCTTCGGGACTTTCATTTTCCGTAATATATATAAAAAAAGATTTATCCTCGCTCTTAATATTTTAAACCTTTATTTTTAAAGTGACTTTTTATTTCTGTATAATTCATATAGAGAAAACTATAAATTTGTGAATTCAATGTTGTAGGACTTCATCATTTTCGGTCTATTATAGTGAAATAATACTCGTTCGTAAGCTTAATTACAATTTTTATATCTTATATATTAATTTTTAAAAAAAACTACAAGCATTTTACATGTCTTCATTTTAGAATTTTGTTGTTAAAAGTTTTGATAACCGAACTAGAAACTTTTTATCCTTTATTTCTGCGTTTTATTTTAATATTAAATTGCATCTAATAAAGACAGATAAAAACATTTTATAATTTTCTGACATTTGTAAGAATGAAACTCTTTCCAATTACTTTTGTAAAAAAATATAATATTGAAATATATTTTGCTTATTATTTTTAATAACATTATTTAATTTTATATATTTTTAGATTTTGCAGTCATTCAAACCACAATGACTAGAAAGAAAAAATTATATTATGAATGGTTCAATTTAATGTTTTTAACATGGATTGTAATATCAGATATTTGTCTAAATGGTAAGTTTAAATTTATGAAAAATCATATAAATAAATTTAATTAAGAACAATTTTTTTTATATTTAAGTAGTAAATTATATTATTGACTCAATTATATTTTAATATCCATCTTTAGAATGTATTTATAATCTGTTCAGGTTCAGTCAAGCAATATATTTGAATTAAACCATTATAAAACAATAAATCAAATTTTTGATACATTTATAATAAACTATATAAATTTATTACATATAATAAAATTCGAATATTTTTTATTATTTATATTCATTTATAGAAATCCCATAATTAATAAGTATTATTTTAAAAACATTTTATTTATAGTGAAAATTGATTTATTTCAAAATAAAACTAAAAATTCTTTATGGAATTTTATTGAACAGAAAAGTTATTTAAATTGAAATATCAAAGTTAACTTTTATATATGAACTCGAAATGGAAGAGTTATACCAATATTTTAAATTGGTTTTTAATATTTTTTTTGAAGAGTTTATTGCCTGTTACTGTTCAAAAATATATTATGTAAAAAATAAATGGAAACAAAATTATTTATTTGATGTCTATGAATTTATTTTTATTAAAATATTTAAATAACCTTTATAAATTATATTCAGATTTTGATAGTTATAAATTAAACTCCATGATGAATTTCCTTCTTGTGGAATATCATTGTATCGTAATAATACATGTTTGGAGTGAACCAATAGTTAACATCAATTTCACGATCGAATGGATAACCAAATGGAAGTGCATCAATAAATCTAGATCCTGATCCAATACCGCATGTAATTACTTGGTCAAATGTTGAGTATTGTTCTACTTTTGGTGCAACGAATGGTGTAATAATGAAGTAGAATTGATATGGCATACCAGATTTCCATCCCTTTGGTAACATTAAACGATCTGGGAAACCACAATGAGCTTCTGTCATATCTAATGGGAATTTCTCAGTACCACTAATGGCACCCATTACCCATTTGTATAATTTGTATAATGGTGTACGATCTTGAACGAAATATGCAAAGTCATCAGAATGACGTTCAATCACATTTTTACCAGATTTTAATTCATAGAAAAAGCTATCCATATACCAGAAGTTCTCACGCATATCATCAAGTTCAATTAAATGTCCAGCTTCATCATATTTAGGTCCTAAGAATACACGAACAACTGATTTGCCAGAAACTTGTGAATTAACATTAAGTTTAAATGTGAACGGAAGATGATTTAATCGTGATTGACGAGCTTTAATGACATAATCTTCATGGTAATCTTTTTCGCTAACATATCCATATTTAACAGCATTGGTAATATCGGAATCGTATTTCTCGAAATATGTAACAAGTTTGTCCATTTCAACGGATTCAATCTTGACACCCTTGTATAAGAGTTCGTCATGTGTATATTCTGGGAGATGATCCTTGAATTGCCAATAGTATTTGATCAATCGCTTATAGAGCATATAGAAGAGAGGATCACGCATAGCAGTTTCGAAATGTTCCAATACACTTGGAGCTGTTTTAACTAAATCGAAATGACCGTTGTGTTCCATAGTTGTACCGAGAAGAATTTTAGAGTAAACAGTTAAATATTTGTAGAATCTCCAATGTGGCCAGTCTGGATTTCCTTGAATCATATTTCCAAGAGTTTCAATAGATTCTGGTTTTGTAAGATCGATATGAGTTCCATCGGGAAGGAATACAAATCCAAAATCGATGGCATCACGAATACGGGTTTCAATATCTTCGATTTCCATAATGTCATAGTAGTTGTGTTCCTTGTAAAACATGAAAGAGTTTTCACGAGTTGGGAAGAACAAACCATTATAATAACGGAGATTTGGATAGTAACCAGTCTCAATTGGATTCCAGTATGAATATTCATGAATTTCACCCAATTTGTTTGAAAGACGTTCCATATAATAACGAGCCAATAATTGTTGATGTTCAAAAAGATATAATTCTCCACGACGGTCCTTGTACAAATTGAAGTCATTACCTCCCATCCAGAATGGATAATCCAAATGGAAATAGTAATAATAACTATTCAAACCAATATCTTCTGTGAAGTATGAAACAAGTTGATGTTCAGTGGTGTACATATATTGATGAGTGTAGTTCGTTGGAATAACAACATCATATAATCCATCGGTTTTCTTTACTCCTTCGAAATCATGGAATTTGTAGGAATGTGCCTTTTGAATGACTTCAGTATTGAAGAAATAATATGGATATATTTCATATGGTGCTGGTAATTCCATACCGGCCATATCTGGACGATGGATTACAGCAACACTCAATGCATAAACGAACATACCAGGATTAACATGATATGAAGCCCATACCATTGATTGATAGAATGTATCCCAATCCTTAGCATAGTAGAATACATGGAATAGAGATACAGCCCAATCACGATGTTTTTCATACATGATAGAGAATACTTCATCTTTTTCCATCATACCAAATTCATAGTAACGTACAAATTCTTTGATAGCATCAATATTTGTGAATTTATTAAAATGTTCTTCGAATTTAAATGATTTGGCAATTTTGTAGTATTCAGTGGTGTCGTCATAAGTGTACAAATGTGCAAATAGATCAAAAATAATCTTTTGTTTTAAAAGAAAATCTTTGTCTGCATATTTGACTTCTTTTGATGCTTGTGGTGCAACATAACCAGCAGCTAATACTGCAAGGCCGAGTAGAACTGCAACTGTGATAGCTCTCATGTTAACTGATGCTGAATATTACAAATTTCGTTGCTTTTATACAAACTTCTTATCATTTTTATATTGCTACCAAATTTTATTATTATCTTAGGTTCAAAAATTCATCTATATTTAAAATTGCATAAACCTAGCAACATGAGATTAATTTAATTATTATAAACAATTTTTTTTTGATATTTGTTTTGTAACAATATTATCAAATATTACCGACAAATTTAGTAATGCTAATTATCAAAATAATAGTCTTCTAGAAATTGGTGAAGTATATAATTTAATTTGTTAGCAGAGTAGTTTTTCGAATTTTTAAATATAGTATTTTAAGTTTTTGTAATTTTGAGAACTGCAGAATATTTTGATGACCGATAGTTTCCGAACCGCGAAAAAATTAACTATTTTTTAGAGATATCCTCAAATAGTATATTGAAAGTTAAAAATTCTAAATATATCATTATAAAAAGTTACATCTAAACTACTTGATCTAACTTTTTTATACCAATTTTTGAATATAAAAATTTATTTTCAATTTATATCTTAATGTTCTGAGTTCTGATGTTTTTAATTGAATTTATCTTTAAGATGTAAATGTTAGTACATAGTTTGAAAATTCGTTATAAACTTTTTTTTTGAAAACTTTAATTTTATAATTTTGATTAAAGTTAAATGGGTTGGTTCAGTCGTTCAGTGGGATTAATGGGAAAAATAATAGAAATTTCGATAAATTTCTTTCTTCCATGCATTTAAGATAATTACTAGATCAATTATTTTTTAATTATCGTATAAATTAAGGTTTCTTCTTAGTATTAAAAATCATTAATTTAAAAGTTTTATACTAAAGACAAATTTATTTCTAATTGAGAGAAAGTATGAGAAATATAGTTTAAAGGGAAATGTGAAATTGTGAAATTTTAAACTCTTCACATTTGATAATTAATCATAAAATACAAAACTAAGAAAAAAAATTAATTATATAAAAAAAAGAAAAATAGTAAAACTTAATTAGTAGATAATTAAAATTAGTATTTTAGTGTCACCTTGAAAATAATATTTTAAATTGAGTATAAATTTTTAACTCATATTCAATTTTGAGTATAAAGCTTTTTTAAAGCATATAAGCTTTTACTATTTCAGAATTTATATTTAATTACTTTGAGCAAAAGAAACAATTTAGTTCTGCCTGATTAATAGCAAAAAAATTATCAAAGAGTTTGTGAATATTCATACTTTTCAATTAGTTATAATAACATAACTTTTTATTTACTTATAATAACAGAAAATCAAAATGAAAGTGGTAACTATTACACTACTTCTCAGCTTTATTGTGCTGGCTTCTAGTTATGTTGCACCAAATTACTCAAAGATTAATAAAGATGGTGACAAAGATTTTTATTTAAAACAACGAGTATTTTTTGATATTATTCGTCATATTCATACATATGATAATCATACACAATATTATAAAGATGCTATGGCTTGGAAATTTGAAAATAATTTCGATAAATTCAACAATGCAGATTCTATAAAAGAATTTCTAAGCTACTATGAACATGGCATGATGGAAAAAGATCAAGTATTCTCTATAATGTATGAAAAACATCGTAATTGGGCAGTGTCTCTATTCAATGTATTCTACTATGCCAAGGATTGGGATACATTCTACCAATCAATGGTATGGGCTTCATATCATATTAATCCTGATATGTTTGTTTATGCATTGACTGTTGCTGTTATCCATCGTACTGATATGCCTGGATTAGAGCTGCCTGCTCCATTTGAAATTAATCCGTACTATTTTTTTAATACTGAAGTTATTGAAAAAGCCTGTTGGTATAAAATGAATAACTTTGAAGGAATATCGAAAACGGATGGTTTATATGATGTTATTATTCCGGCAAATTATACTGGCGAGTTTATGCACACAAGTAAGGAACAAAAACTTTCATACTTCACAGAAGATATTGGTTTGAATAGTTATTATTACTATTTCCATACTGATTATCCATTCTGGATGGGAGGTAAGGAATTTAATTTATTTAAGGATCGTCGTGGAGAATTATATCTTTTTGAACATCAACAATTTTTGGCTCGTTACTATATGGAACGACTTTCAAATGATTTAGGAAAAATTAATGTAATTAATTATGGGACTCCAATTGAAACTGGATATTATCCAAATCTACGTTATTACAATGGAATACATTTTCCAACGCGTGATGATATGTTCGTTACTAATAAACAGTACAAATATTACGATATTTTGGAAATTGAGAAAGCTGAAAACCGTCTTCGGGAAACCATCGATTATGGATATATTTTACTTCCCGATGGAACACAAATCGATCTTATGAAACCAGAATCTATTGAAACTCTTGGAAATATGATTCAAGGAAATCCAGATTGGCCACATTTGAAATTCTATAAATATTTAACTGTTTATTCTAAAATTCTTCTCGGTTCAACTGCAGAACAGAAAGGTAATTTAGAACATATCAAAGTTGCTCCAAGTGTTTTGGAACATTTCGGAACTGCTATGCGTGATCCTCTCTTCTATATGCTCTATAAGCGATTGATCAAATACTATTGGCAATTCAAGGATCATCTCCCAGAATATACACATGACGAACTCTTATACAAGGGTGTCAAGATTGAATCCGTTGAAATGGACAAACTTGTTACATATTTCGACAAATACGATTCCGATATTACCAATGCTGTTAAATATGGATATGTTAGCGAAAAAGATTACCATGAAGATTATGTCATTAAAGCTCGCCAATTACGATTAAATCATCTTCCATTCACATTTAAACTTAATGTTAATTCACAAGTTTCTGGCAAATCAGTTATTCGTGTATTCTTGGGACCTAAATATGATGAAGCTGGACATTTGATAGAAATTGACGATATGCGTGAAAACTTTTGGCTTCTTGATATTTTCCGTTATGACTTAAAATCTGGTCAAAATGTTATTACACGAAACTCGACAGATTTCCCGTGGTTTGTTAATGAACGTATAACTTTCCATCAATTGCGTAACGAAATATATGAAGCAATTGATGGAAAATTTAGATATGGCATGGATATGGTAGAATCACATTGTGGTTTCCCAGATCGTTTAATGTTACCGAAGGGCTGGATATCAGGGATGCCATTCCAATTCTTTTTCATGATCACACCTTATTTGGCCCCAGAATTTGAACAATACTCAACATATGATGAAGTAATTACTTGCGGAATTGGATCTGGTTCCAGGCATATTGATGCACTTCCATTTGGTTATCCTTTCGATCGTAAAATCGATGAAACTACGTGGAATACATCAAATATGTATTATTATGACACTAATATTTATCATAAAACTGAACAGGTAAAAAATTAATTAACGAAAATTGTAAATAGAATTCTTAAATTTTGTAATAAGTATTTAAATAAATTATGTAAAACATTTTATTCTCTTTTTAATTTGTCTAATATGGTCTATAAAAATGTAAAACATTTTCCAAAGTAATAAACAATTTTATATTATTTTGTATAAATATGTAAATATTTTGTTAAAAAAATATTTTCCTATTTATTATAATTTCCAGCTATGTGTCTGAAAGATTTAAAAATATTTGTACCAGAAGCTGTTATTATGGGAAATGCAGCTACTTTATCATGTCAGTATGATTTAGAACAGGTAAAAAATTTAAAAATATATTTATTTTTTCATTACGTATATAGCAAAAATTATTGTGATTTATAGGCAGCTCTTTATTCAGTACGATGGTATTTTGAATCTGAAGAATTTTATAGATATGTACCAAAAGAATCACCACCTGGTCTTGTCTTTCCAGTATCTGGAATCAATGTTGATGTAAGTATAATAAATTATGTTTGTTTTCTTACTACAATATGAATTTTTCATCAAATAAATAAAGAAATTATTCATAAATATTAGTTTATCTTTATTATACACAACCATATACCAATATTTATTATACATATTACATAAAAATTTAATTAAAATTATTGAATTGATGCCATCCTGACAGCTTTTCATATTTCAAGTGAAAAATACTATTTTTACCAAAATTTTCTGGTAAAAATATTAAAATTTTCACGATTCCAATTATCATTTATCAAAAATTATTATTATTAATTATCGTATTTATTTTATATATAGAATTCTTTAGATTAAATTATTTTTAAAGGGCTTGGCAAATACATAATAAATTGAACCAATTTTAAACATTAAACATAAATTAATTAAAAAGTTAATTAAACATTTTGATGGGATTGTTTAAATCACAATATTAGAATATAAATTTCAAATTTTGATGGGTTTTCTTCATAGTATAGTAGATTATAAAGGCTTGTTAGCGTAATGTTTGCCTTTATGTAATTAAATACCTTTCATCTATCAAGAATATTGGCCATGAGAAATTGAGTATTAATGTTGAATGGTTAACTTAAACGAATATGCAATGTGAGTATATGAACTATTGAATACGACCAGCTCGTTTATACTTTTATTCAAGTTCAATAAAAATATTTTTTTTAAGGGACTCTTTGTCCGACGAAGAATTCTTGTACAAAACCATTTCTTTCAGCAGTTCTAAATATATCTGTCTATGTCTATTTAATATTAATTTACAATTTTCTAACAAAATATTATGTTTTTTATTTTTATTTTTAAGGTTATATATATTAGCGTTTCAATATCAAATTTGCTTACAAGCTACACAACCCCTCCAAAACTTTGCTTGCTGTTAGTATTTACATATATAAAATCTACATGATCGTTCTTTCTCGTACTGATCTTGGTGGGTCTGTTTATGTTCTGCTTTTACTATAATGATCGTGTTTAGTTTCTATGAAAAAGTACTCTTCAGATTATTTCCACGCCAGAGCTCTGGTATTGATCATTTTTCAAATCTGTACAGCCATTCCCAGGTATATTATTCCCATTCCTGCATCCGTAGAAACCAAATATTTATAATTCGGAAATTTTTATTAAATTTATTTGTAAATATGCTAAAAATGAAAATATTGATTGCAAAATATTACATTAAAAATTTAAATTTATATTTAATTCTGTACACCAAATTCCATATTTAATATACTTTTTATTAATATTATTAATTATCTTGATTTCTACACTGTTCACAATTCAATGAATATAACGTAGTTGAACATTCATTCTATTGTAAAATTAACATATATACAATATTTTTTTAATGTTACATTAAAACGTAATAAACGGTTCAACGCAATTAAATTGGGTTAATTAGGGTAATATAATTTCCCAGAAAATAATTGTATATAATAGAGGAAAAACATAAATCTGTCCATACATTATACAAAATTTTTATCAACGTGTTTTGCAAGAATTTGTACAAAATGACTTTTCTTTACGGTTAATGTCAACAAACACATGTTTTTATATGTTCATTTTATCATATTTTTTATTGATTTTAGTTATATTAAATTATAATATTTTCCACCTAATTAATTTTAATTAATTTACATTTAACACTATCCTGAGAAAAAAAAATATTATTGAATGTGTCAGATAATTCGGTTGAAAAAACGTTGAACACCAGGATGTATAATGTAAGGGCAGCATAATAAAGCATTATTTCGATTTTTATTAAAATGTATTTTTTTATATTTTGCTTTTATTTTGTTGAGTTTTTTTCACCACGTAATTCCGTTGTTGTTAAAGAGTTATCCATAATATATAAAGCTTAAATACAAAATTTTTAAATAAGACAATAAAATATAATTTAACTCTTATATAAAGCAGAATGTTGTAAGCTTTAGGGTTAAGACAAAATTAAAAAAAAGGATTTAAAAAGATTTGAATTAATTTAAAAAATAATAATCGAAAAAAATCTTCATATTTAATTCAGTGGCTTTGTTGGAATTATAAAACAGTTATTTACATATTTTTATTACAATAAAAATAAATATTTCAGCATAAATATCTTCTTTAGAGGTCAAATAAAAGTTAATAAAATCTTAGAGATTTTACATATTAAAATGATAAGCATTTTAAATTATTATTATTTTCCAAATTCGGAATTCTGATATTTTACCCACTTCTAATTAGTTACCAAGTTTTTGATTCCAGTCAGTTTTAAGTTTTTTTTTTAATTTTCAGATTCTTTGGTATGGCTAATTACAATTGAACTTAATGATTTTAAGATTGGAAAGAATTTTAACTTTTGAAACGTTTTTTACAGACAATAAATCTCTCAATATTAGTAAATTTGGAACATTAATTAACACACTTAAAACAAAATTCAAAATAATAAATTAATATTAGTTTCGTAGGAAGTAGCGAAACAATTAAAGTTTCTAAAATATCCAGAAATGGTAATTTTTATGTATCAACTAGTGTAGAATAAATTGTTCTAGTGAGTTAAGGGTGAAATCAAAAAATCAGAAACCTACACCGAATTCCATTTCAACACGGCCTTTATTTTTATAAGATATTGAAATACCACGATTTAGGAAGAAAAATCAATTCCATTTTTACACGTCAGATTTTGAGGGAATCATATTGGCTAAATCTTCGCTGATGAAAAACATATTTCACTAGTGTAGAAAATGTTATTTACTCCTTGTGACTCTCTCGCAGTACGTGAAAATGTAATTTTCATCGTTACAGCAGATGTGTTTCAACTAGAAGCCTTTTTTAGTTTTGTTTTAATATATCTTCCACATATGATTTTTTTCAGATTCCAGCTGACCTTATGCTCTTGTTCAATCTATCTTCGATCTTCCGTAAGATTTTCATATTTTCATTAACTCACTAAAACATATTTTTTTAAATAATAACAATTACTATTAAAAAAAAAAGTTAAACAAAAAAAAAATTACATTTTAATGATTACGTATTAACGGCTTTTATTTTCTCTCTATAAAATTTTTCTTGGCCATTACTTTTCCCGATTTAAATGTAAATTTAATTGAAGCCATGAAAACTTTTCAACCCTTTTTTTCCTTATGTATAATATAATTATTTACTAATTTCAAGAAAATCTCTCTTCCGGAAAATAATTAAGTTTTTCTTCTTTTTTTTTGGTGTTAATAATTATAAAAAAACAACAAGTGTTTTTAATTGCTTAGTCAATTTCCAAGTTTTTTTTTTGTTACTTTGTAATTAATTAACTAAAAATTAGTTATTATTTTATAATTTATTTGTGAAAATATTACATTGTATACGGAAAACTTGTTAAGAAAAATATGTTTACAATATAAATTAAAAAATAATAACATAAATATTAATTAATTAATTAATTAATTATGATAATCATAAATAGCCAAAGGATATTTTAATATAATTTTAAAATATATTATAAATCGGAAGTTACACAATTTATTGAAAATCATTCCAAAAGTTTATATTTATAAAGTCTGAAATTTTCATGTAATATAATTTGAGCTACAATCTCAAGGAATTAATAGACATAAGTAATAGCTGTCAATTACCAACCAATTCTAACCTAACTGACAAAAATATAACAAGAAAGTGCAGGTGAATTAGTTCAATTTCAGTTTTACTTTAATAATAAATTTGATTTTGTGAAGCCTTAAGATGCAAAAATTTTGTCTTCTACAATAATTAAAATTAATTATATTTTTTAGAATGAAATAAAGTTTATTTGTAATAATTTAAAAGTTGTAAAACCGTACTCAACTGCAACCATAAACAAAACTGAAAATTCGTGCCAGAAAAAGTACAAAAATGAACAGAAAAATTCATAAAGTTCAAAATTTTGATAATCAGAGAAACCATAATAACATAACCAAATCACGAAGCCATAACTTTAGTTGCTATGCATAATATATATAAATATACATATACAAATAAATAAATTCTCTGTAATGCTATCATATCTCATATAACAAGACGACCTCATCTAACGAAAAATATATCAAAAATAATTTGTAGTGGTTGGAAACAAATTTTTTTGAACAGAGTCATATAAAATTAAAACCAAAATCCGGAAACATGTAAATTTATAATATGTTGTGAGTTGTGACCTTATTATATTAAATAGACAAATATTTTCATATTATTTTTTACCTTTTACCTAAGATTTTCATTTTCATAAAATAATTGTTGAAGACAAGGAAAAACTTTTATTAAATATATTATTTTTATATGTGTTATTTTAACTATAGAATTTAAAATGAAAATTTTCATTTTCATTTTTTATTATTATGTATTTATATTCACTGCAACTAACAATTAGATTAGATATATTCTATTTTGACGCAGTCATTTAAATTTTCATCAAGCATATATAAAAAAAAAAATTATATATCGTCACCTCAGTATTTAAGTGATACATCCAACAAAAACATGAAACGGAGTAATTAACTATATAAATTTAGGAAGCTATAAATTAGATGTTTAATAAATTTTAATAATTTTGTTTTACATATTTTAAAAACTATTGGTAACATTTGCTCAAAAAACAAATTTCTCTTAAAAAGAATCAATAGTTTTCTTTAAATTTAAGAAACAAAATTGCAAGAAATGCATATGTATCACTTAAATACTGGGGTGACGATATAATGAAAATGGAAAACTAAAATACAGAAATATAATTAAGTATTGTAGTTTTTTCTATATCTAAATAAGATGAGAAACCTAAAAAATACTTAGAATAGGATACGACTAAGGATATTGCATATCCGCTTTTTCAAAATTATATTATGATATTTAAATGTTAAAGTACCATTCTAGCTAGACCGATACTAAAGGTTTCTCTGTAGTAAAATTTTAATTATAATAATGAATCGTCAGGTAAAAGTATGTACTGTGCTATGCAAGAGGCACTAAGTAATTTTCCATGCTTCTGTTTAATACAATCATATTTGACGAACTTGAAACCTACTAAATTTATTTTTCTATAAATTGTTATTTTCTGTGAATTGACCTGAATACTAAGTAAAATAAAAAAAAAAATTTCGTATAATGTCACATTTGTTTCCTACTCACATAATATTTTTTTTTTATTTCACTAAAATTATATCCTTACAAGGATATTATTTGTTATGTCATTTTGTATAATTAAATAAAGTATATACATAAGTGAATGTGTTGGCAATGTTGGCACAACATAAATTTAACTTAAATCATTTTTTTGTTTTGCATAAAATGATATACTAAAAAATGGAAAAAAAAAATAATAAATAAACTAGACCGGAGGTGAATTTATTTGGAAAAGGATATACACATTCTTGAATTTTAGCGTGAAATATTTCCAAGATGAAATTGTAGTAAAAAACAAAATATATTTGTTATTTTAAGCTTGTCTAATTTATGATTCATATATTAAAAAAATGGTAGAAGTCTTGAAAATTTATTTAGAGTGTATGAATAAAAGGATTTAACGGATATACAAGTTGTTCTTTAGGATATATAGATATATAATAAACTTAATTATGTTACGAAGCTATTAAGTTCTATAATGTAGAAAATAACACTTAATAAGTCTAGACTCTACTTTTGGTTTGTTTCAATGATTCTTCATAGTTTTGTAGAATTTAAACATTATAATTTTATATAATGTATTCAAAATGAAGAGATCTGCTAAATATTAATTTATATTCAAATCTAAAATATTTCAAAAATACTCGACATAATTAAAAATAATAAAAATGTCATTAAAATTGTATGAAAATTTTAAAATTTAAAAATAATTATAACATAAATATTCAATTTTATTCCACAAAAATGAAGTACTTTACAATTGTAATATGATTACAATAATCCTTTAAATTTGAGGATAAACAAGAAGGAAAATATTCAATATTGTAACAAAGAAAATGTGTTGGTATATTATTTAAATAATAATAAATTAGTGAAGCCTTTTATGCAGAACACGTGTACCTACAAATGTCAAACTGATTATAATTACAGAGTAAATTAGCAAATATTTTAATATCTATTATAGTTATAAAAATTTTTATTAAAATATAAATTACTTAGAATTAAACAAAGATTTTTATAAAAATTTACTAAACAGTCATTAACTATTTCCATAATTTGTGGCATCTGGTTAATTTTATATAATCATGCCGATTATGTAGTTCGATTGGATTCGATTTTATGGAATCGTTTCGATAAAATCGAACGTAGTCCATTATGCAGTTCGATTGGATAAAATTTAGTCAATTATGCAGTCCGATTTTATCGAACTGTCAAAAAAATAATCCAATATTTTTTGTATGTAGTTTTTTTGATCGAATTGTCGTTTTTTCATAATTTTAAAGTTGTTTACACTTACAGTAAGCCACTTTTAGTAAGCCAAGAATTCTGCAGATTTCGGATATGTTAATCATTCCCACATCCCCAGCAACATCATCCTTCCACCGAATATTAGGTACCCCACTTCTGCGCCTACTCACAGGTTTCAAGTCAAAGCATTTGCATGACGCAACCTTGCCATCAATGTCTCTCGATCCGACAATTTTCCACTAATTTTTCAATTATTTTTTCTCCAAACTCAAATTCCCTTTTTATTGAAAACTTATTTAATTGAATTATATCTTATTTCTGTAGAATGTCATCCAAAATTTTGAACATTTATCGCTTCTTTTTCATTCTCCCACAACTTTTTGAACAACATAAAGATAAAAGTAATATAGAATCCAATTAACATTTCAATATATTTTATAAGATTTTACAGTGCGCTACTTGAATCTACATAAAATATTGGAATGCAAATTTATGCACATAAAAAAAAACATAACTACATAAGTTGTTTTTAATATATAACATAAAAATATTTATATATAGGCATTTATGTATATATGTTTCTTAACTTATGTAGCATATGGTGTACATAAAATTGTATACATTTAATTATGTTGGGGCAACAACAGAGAAGATACATTATAACATTATTTCATAATACATTATATCCTCTGGCGATAGCTTAACGATATATATAAATATTAAATAATAAAATAAACGGAAACGGAAGACTTGGGTGAATTTATCGTATAACATTTAGAAGTGTTAACTAATTACTAAAAGTTTCAGTTTATATTATGTAATGAGTTTATAAATTTATATCGTATATAAATATTAATTTCTTCCTTGGATGCAGGCAGTTTCCTATCTTATACAAATGGAGTATAAAAATTATTTTATTTTAAATAATTATGGTTCATATTATTTATGGTAGCTTGTTTACACTTCTCTATGTAAAATATTGTTTCATATTTTATTAAATAATATAAATAATATTTTATAGCAAATTATAATTTTATTCACAGTATTTTTTTTATAGTTATTAGATAACTAATAAAAAAAATATTTATTATTAAATTTATTTGACAGTGAAAGATTGTAAATTAATTTAATTATTATTATTAGATAGTCTTTCAACTTTACGAAAATTATTTAAATAAAAAAGTAATAATAAATTTAATTTTTAAAAATTATATAGAATAATTAATAAACTTATATTGTCGGGTAAGTGCTATTTTGGTCCATACGCCATCCACTTCATTTCGAGAAAAACGAAATTAAAATGTAAATAAAAATTTAATTTTTTTGTAGATATTACTAATGAAACTAAGCTCCCAATTAAGAAAATTTAGGGACTTGTTCCCATTTTTGTGGATGTTATGAAACATTTCCATTCAAAATTTCAGATGCAACTTCCCTTTAGGACTAACATTATGAGTCTTTTTAGCACTAACATTGTTGTACAAAAGTGGATACGGAGCATGGTTGCTAACTATATAACTCAAAAACTGCTTATAGTGGAAAACGGAGTACAGGGATAGAAAGAGCGCATTCCGAAATTCCAGAATATACTTCTAAGTAAAAAAAACACGAAAATGGCGTATGGCCCAAAATAGAACTCACCCGACGATATTTAAACTAATTAATTATTATTATATTAATAAATTTATTAGTAAATTTTAATATTGAAGATGTTCTGACTAGGTTACAGTTTTTATAAGTTAAAAAAAGTAGTAGATTTACTCCGAATGAATATAGTAATCAATTACTAATTAGTATAATTAAAAAATACAGAGCATAGGCGATGGTGTCGTAAGGAACTAAATCAGTGTTAAGCCTTATATAAGGAAATTTGTAATCCTATTGAAAAACAATACTTAACTTCAATTAAATCGAAACTAAAAATGATTCGTAGTGATTCCAATATGAATTTATTATTAGTTAGAATTATTATTTTACCAACGTTTACTACATATTTAAACAAAACATCGATTAAAATAAAAACATTTCCGTACTTAAATTACACGGAATTCTCAGGAACGAAAATCTTTATTGATACGTTTACATAATTATCTTATATTTAATGTTATTAAGAATCGAATATTCAATTTTAATTAGTTATATCGACATCTTAAAAAATATGTGAATGTTTTATAGTTCATTTAATTTTATAAACAATCTACTCGTCTAGTTATAAATATTTATTTAGTTATCAAAGTATGGCAGATTATAATCAAATTTATTATTAAGTTTTATACAAAATTAAAAGTCCATTGTAATAACTGAAGATAAATATTATCTATAAAATCTAACAATATTCTTCATAATAATTGGAATTTAATTAAATTTCTATAATTCTTTTATAATAAATATTTTTAATCAACATCTCTTTGAATAAAATTTTAGATTCACTAAAATATTGAAAACTTTCATTTAAATCAAAAATATTGTACAAAATTTTGTACAAGTAAAGTTTCAATTCAATATTTACAAAAAAAAAAAAACTTTCCAAAAATATAAACTTTATTCATATGGGTATATAATAGTGTCCTTAAATAAGAATTATTATTTTGGTTGAAAGATTTATGTATACCAGAGTTGTTATCTATATGTATATATATAGAGATATTCAAAATCCTTGTAAACGGATTAAATATGAGAATCTTTGCCTTGTGTATAGAAATAAGACCATCAGGTCTACATACATATGATAATAAAATTATTGAAATAAAAAAAATGTAATTTACTTTATAATCTCTTTATAGTATTGTACCCCTATAAATTCGGCATTACTTTGTAAAAAAAAGGATATTATTTCCTTGATTCAAAATTTTGTATACCTGTATTCAGTTTAAAATAAAGATTATAAATAGGAAAATTTCAATTACGTTCTCAGCCTCTTGAAAATTAATTAAAAATTTACATAAAATTTGGGCAAATACTTTTAACAGATTTTATAGTTTTGTTAAAAGATTAATTATTATAAAATTCTTTGCATAAGTTTTCTGTAAAACACACCGCATTGATTGAGGTCATCGAATACTACAGAATTAAGTATATTTCTAACTGAATTTACTAGCTAAAATATTGAAAGTAAAAAAATACAAAGATTTTAGGTGTAATAAAAATAAATTAATATAAAATTTTATTTGCTTCGAATATTGTGATAACCTTAATTCAGTTCAAATTATAACAAAATCTAAGCTGTTTTTTTTAAAAAAAAATATTGCTATTTATGAATATAAAGTTTGTATTTTTCGATAGACAATTCAGTTTTTTTTACCGATTTAAACCTTATCAAAAAATGTCTAGATTGAAACCTCATCAAGATTTAAGTTCAAATTTATGCTTATGTCAATATGTTAATTCACGATTAAACTTGAATCATCAACAAAAATCATAATATATTAAAATAAAAACAAATTTCATAGATTAATCAAAAATTATGAAAGTGAAAGTGAAATTATTATTACAATTTTATAGTTTATTACAGAGCAAAAAAAACGTTGAAGTTTTGCAATATTGATAATTAATTTATTTCATGAGCTATAAACGCCATAGATAATATGAAATAATTATTAGAGAAATGCAATTTCTTATATAATTAAAATCTGTGGATATATAATCATTTAAATTAGCTATATAGTTCTATAATAAGGTTTACTTTTATTATGAAATGTGAAGAATTAAAATTAATTCTACACCTTTTCCAATTGTAATTCAGAAAGTATCAATTGTAATTCAGAAAGTATCAATTGTAATTCAGAACATTTTAACATTTCAATTGGATCTTTCATTACGAAATAAATATCCTCCTAACCGCAACATACTGTCGTTATCTGGTAAATTGTGTTATCTGCCGCAATCTCTAAAAATTTACCAATTGATTACCAATTTGTTGCAAGTGATTTTACCTAACATTCGCTAACTATGAAGTAAATTAACATCTTCTATGTTCCATACATAAAATTTTTGTTGTGGAAAATGCTGCAATTCGACGAATGTTGAAATGTTCTGAATTACAATTGATACTTTCTGAATTATAATTAATACTTTCATTGACTAATCTGAATTACAACTGATGATTTCTGAATTACAATTGGAAAAGGTGTAGATTACGTTGTATAAAATAAAATTTTACTACTTTCACTGTAACATTTGCTAAGAAATATTGAAACTATTTATCGACAATTGAAAATGCAGAGTAAATAACGTCTTCAGTTTCCCAGTTAAATACATAAATTTATAAAATTAATTAAATATAATAATATTTTAATACCGTGTATAATTAAAAAATTCTAAATATTGTTTTTATATTATCGTAATATATTTTAGCAAAAGTTCATGATCTGCAAAATATTCAGTGCAACAAACATGAAACATAAGTTATTTTATGCGTAGTGTATTTTCATAATTATTCCTCATTTTATTTGTTATTGGACAAATTCTTTTATTAATCTAATTTTTAATCAATTTGAACTTGACCCTAATATATAATTTTTCATTTTGTATATTAGCATTAGATCATAAATTTAGCATTAGATTATAATTTTTATGATAGCCTCTGTTAAGAAATTTTAAAATTAATAATAATAAAATAATTTAATTGTTTTTTTTTTTTGTAGATTCAGTCATCAGATGCCACCTCAGTGACATTGAGAAGTGTAACTAGAGAATTATCTGGTAATTATCAATGTGAGGTGTCAGAAGATGCTCCATTATTTCATACAGACATCCGGTCATCACATTTACAAGTAATTGAATTACCAAAAGAAGAACCAATGTTACAAATTGATAAAAAAATGATTTCTGCTGGTGATCAATTTAAAGCTGTTTGTACAGTTGGTTCATCATATCCAGCTGCAAATATTACATGGTATATAAATGGTAGAAGGGTAAGTAAGAAAATTATAAATTTTATCTAAATAATCTGAATTTATATGAACTATTTATGTGTTTTAAATATTTATATATTATACTTTTACTGTGACAGTAATGAATATAATCGTCATAATTAACGCTTTGACGGACAAAATTTTGTTCACGTGATTCAGCTATAGCTGAACAATAGATCACATGATCAGCTCACTGCAATTGCAGTTGGTGTCCGGGAACGTGTTAACTGAGATTGACTAATTTTATCAGATCGTTGTTGTGACTTAATACCTTTCGACTTAATGTTGGAAACTTACAATTTCGGTATTAAATCAGATATTGCTCGTTATCGATTTTTTTTAGCGATATCGAGTCAAACGGCATTCAATCACGAAACCAAATTTAATAATATGCTAAATAAGTCAAATTTTAATCTTTTTTTTTAAATAATTTCTTAATTAAGTTGAATGAATTAGTGACTTTATAAAATTAAGCTACTACTTAATTATGATGAGAATTTGTTGAGTGTGAATGAAGTTAAAGTCCTGCTTCAACTCAACAATTTATTAAAAATATAGTTGTCAATTTAGAATTATAATTATTGTAATAAACTTCATTTAAATTACGTAACGAAATAAGTTTTTTTGTTACTTGGTCGTAAATGCTTTAAAATTTTATTTGTCCGTTTGCGTTGGGAAATTTTTCAAATATAAAGATTTATCAAAACCAAACCTCTGACATTCGAAATCTAAAATTCTTTAGTTGATCTTCCCAGATTTCGCTCCCCAAATTCTTTTTACTTTATACAATTTTATACAAAATGGTTTTTTTTGTTGAATAATTAAACCATTTTCCATATCCTTTTTCATTAATATAAAAAGTTATACGCATGGAATGAGACATGCCATCGACTTCGACTGTACATCAAATGAGTATTTCTTTTCACAATTTCAATATTTAAAAGACATTCACAAGTGGTCGGATTAAAGATTACTCATGAATCTACCTAAACTCATCACAATTTCTTTATTTCGTTTACATTTATATATACAAATTTTGCCATCATTTTCCTCACCAGAAAAATATTTATTTTTTCCATATTATCTAAAAATTATAAACTGGAAAATTAGTTGTTAATTTATGTGCAAAAAAAAAGAAAAAAATAACATAAGCCATAAAAATTGTTCAATGGTCTGAAAGTGGTTAACATAATTTATCTGTTAAAATACAAATTAAGATTAATGGTAAAATGTGAAATTAAAATTTCTGTCACCGAAAATTCGAGGCAAATTAAACAGTAAATCATCATTTAAATATTCAGTTAAAAAAATTCTACAAATTATTTAACAAATTATTATAAATTAAATTATTATTATCAATATTACCAGTAATAATAATTTTTTATTTATTTATATTTATTAATTTCCAGGTATATAAAACACCATTTCAACGAATTAGCTATTCACCAACAATTTCAACATTAGAAATGTATTCGCACAGTCAAATATTACAGGGACTATTTCAAACTGTACCAAAATATCAGACCAGCATAATGTTATTATGTGAAGTATCAATATTACATGTTTATCATAAAAATGTCCAACAGCGTATGCTATTAAGTATGTCATTACCAACAACAATTTCACCAAATTTACTTGGCCTAGAAGGATCAAAATATAATGGTGATCCAGATAATTCAGCATTAACTGGTAGTACAATCAGTTTACATTCAAAAATTAAATTCAATAATATAAATTATTTATTATTATTAATAATTATTTCAATTATTTCTATAAAATTTATTAATTTTACAATATTACAATATTTTACAGCAAATTTAATTAATGTGTGACGTATTTAATTTTTTATTTTCATTTTTTTATAATAATATACTAATAATAATTAATAATAAACTATACAAAAACAAAACATTTAAAAACTAAAAAAAAATTAATTATTTTAAATTTATATTTTTATAAAAATAAAATAAAAAACAAAAATAAAATATATTTTAATGATATTAAATAAAAAATAATGAAAAATTAATTAAATTTATAAAATTAGTTTTCAAATAAAATTTATAATTAATTTTATTATTTATTAAAATTATAATTTTTTTAAAAATTTATAATTGAATTAAAAAGGGAAAGGGTAAATCGGCATTATACAAATTTGATACAATTATAACAGAGATAACTGTAAGTGCAAATAGGCTAATTTTACTTTATATTTTCATTATGTAATTCGAGAATTCGAGAATTGTAAGGCCAAATTCTTGGAATTTTGTTATTTTGTTAAATCAAAAAAAAAAATATTTAAACGAAAATTTAAGGACTAAGTAACCAAATTTCAGTGAAATAAATTATCTGTAGAAAACTTTGCAGAGTACAACGACTAAAAAATAACAGGTAATGTTCTTTTAAATACTATTACTGAAAGGATTTACATAATTAATTAACAATTTTTGTTTAAATTTATATAGATTTAATTAAGGAGCAAAGATTTTCTAATAATTATAGTTTAAATTGTTCGAATTAATATGGAAATACATCTGTCTATAAACGATAAAAAAATGGTGAAATAATTTTCATTTTCCGAAATTTATTAGTGATACAGATGCAATAATAACCGCAATAATTAAAAAACTATGAGTAACATAATTTTTATGCATCAGTTTTCACTGAAGTTTTTAAATACTTTAACTATCCATTTTAAAAGTTTCGGTACGACTTAGTCTATGGGACGTGTAAATAATGCCGACAATACTTACTTTTGATGCAAGTTTCCATTAACTCATAATTACACAAATTCTAATCAATAAACGGAAAGAAAAACGTTATATGTCCAAAAGTATGTACATAAATATTGTATTTTGGAAATTATTAAAAAATTCAATAATATAATTTATAATTATAATATATAAATTAAAGTAAATTTTTATATTATATTCTTAAATGACGTAATGCACAGTAAAAGGTAAACGAAATGAAATCTCGTATTGACGTTATCTGTATAATAATTGTATCATGCAAATTTATTACAAACAAACAAACAAATAAAAACACACTATATAGAATTAATAAATTAAATTAATAAATAATTAAATTATTATATAATATATTAAAAATATAATAATAAAGATTATAAAAAGTATGAAATATAGAAATTATATAGTAAACAAAAATAACTAAATAATTAATTATTTATTATTAATATTAAAGGGGAAAAGATAGCAAATAACTAAAAGTTCAAGAGATAGTAATAAATTCTAATGAAAAATTTAATTTCGTTTACTGGAAAAAGCTTTTTAAAAAGATTAGTTTATAGTGAGCTCTAAGAAATTGAGTAACTTTATTAGATTTTAACTTTTCCACAAAATTGTGAATTGTGAGTTAAACTAAAAAAAACGTTGTGGTTCAAAGAAACAAAACAAGACTCAATTAAAAAAAATAACTCAATTATATAAATTAAAGAAATATACTCAAATAGTTTTTGAAACTTGAATTAAGATTCAGTTTTTTTTAGCTAATATTACTTTCTAGCATCTTCTAGCATAACCCGCCATTGTAATATTTTTTTTGGTTCATGAGCCATTCTTGCGTTGTCTGCATATTTTAAGATTATTGTGAAGTTTTTAGCTTTATAATGGAATTCTGGTCTGTCTGCTTGAGATAAAACTGGTTAACTAAGCGATACAGAACTGGTAAACTATTATTTTATAAGTTTCGTCTTTTTTTTGTTTAGTAGTACATATTAATACCAAATTTAAGACCACCATTTGTGAAGTCAATTATAATTATTAATAATTTATTAATTTATTGTGAAATTTAAATGACGTGGAACTCATAATATTTGATATCCTTCTACTAAATTTATACCATCAAGTAATTTTTTATCAGATGTAAATGAATTTTATCTCTTGAGCCCAACCAAAATAATGTAATGTAACTTAGTATCTAGATTTAAGGAAAATATACATTACACTATTATACATAAATATATAAATTTATATTTAGATTAAATGTTATATAAATGAAAACTTAATAAAAAAAGAAGTTAAAAGATTGAAAGAAGAAATCTAAATAAAATTTGGTTTTTATAGTTATATTTTATTAAATAAAATTAACTAATCTAATAATTAATGTACACAAAACAATCAAAATCTTTAACCAACCAAAGGAAGTTATGTAAATCAAAAAAAAATTCTATTTAAATAAATGACATTTCATTAAAATTCAATTAAAAATCAAAACAAAAATTATTATATATTTAATAATTCCAATTTTTATTTAATTATGTTAATTTTTGTTTTAAGTTAATTTTTATATAAAAATTTTAAAACATTTTAAATTAATAATTAATAAGTTAAGAATTTCTGTGTTAATACGATATAAAAAATGCTAAATTTCATTTATTTAGTTATAACAAATTTGAATATTATTCAATTTATGATCATTTTTTCATTACGGGTAATTTAATGAAGGAGGCAATATAAAATAGTAATTTTTTTATAGATTTTTCAATGATTTTTATCAATTTTTGAAAACCGGAAATGTCCCTGTTAACTGAAATGTCCTTTATATTGTAAAAATGTCTAGTACGTTCACAAATGTTTTTAATTTTCAATGTGCTTACATAAATATAGAAAATCGCCTGGCATCCGGCACTAATCATGGTTAATATTATGTTCAACCTCTCGATGTAATGGTTATAATAAGTTTAGATTTATTTCCATTTTGTGGTGCTGAATGTTGTTTTAACAATTTTATTGTAGAGTATTTCTAAAGAGCTCATTGGTATGAAATTATTATTGATTACGTGTAAAATTGAATAAATTTTTACATTCAACTTTTAATTTATTGCTAATTGTTATAAGCAAATTATGAAATATCAATAATTTTTTTTTTAACATTTAATTACTAAAGAGAATATTCAATTACAGAGTGAGTTACAAAAATTTGCCATAGTTTAATTGATGAATTTTATATTCGATTTTATTAAAAACAACAAAAAATCAATAATATATTTTAAAATTACACCATAAACATAAATATTGTAATTAAAACAAATAAAAAAATAAAAAATAAATATAATTGTAGAATAATTATTTATAAAAGATTAAAAGTATATAACAAATAAATAAAAAATAATATTGTTTAATAAAACAAAACTCCATTATACATTTAATAATAATTATAATATAAATTATGAAAATTAATATAAATAAAATAAGTAAAATTAAAAAATGAAACTTTGATAAAACAAAAAATTTATAAAAAAATATGAAACAAAAATATATAAAATAAAAATCTGTAAAATATTAATAATAAATATTTCAATAAATAATATGTAATTATTAAATTAAATATATTATACAATAATTTAGTATAATAATATAAATAAATGAACAAATTAAATAAATTTTTAAATAAAATATATAAAAATTTAAAATAAGAAATTATTATATAAAATGTCAGACAGACGGCAAGCAAACAAAATAATTTAAATTTGAACGGAATTATTGGTTGGGAAAATTAACATTTCCATTTTCCTGATTGTTTTGTTAGCGTGCAAGTTTTTATTTTAATACTTAATGTAATAATATTTTATTTTATTTATTTATTTTTGTTTTAACAATCGTCAATTTTGCAGAATTAATTCATCCATTTTCATATTTTTACAGAGATATTTAATGTGTTTTATATAAAAATTATTTTAATATAAATATAAAAACATTTATATGAATATAAAAATATACTTTCAATAAGTTTTTATTATGTTTTGTATTGAAATAAAATGAAAATGGTTCACATCTGCATGTATGAGGAAAAACATGTTATAATTTAACAAAAATTATGCAATATTACATAAGGTAAAATGGTAAAATTTAACAATAATTCTAAAAAACCATTTAGGAGCTTCTTCTTCCATATAAGTTGATACTGTATGCCTCACAATATTTCAAATACTTATATAGCAAATTAAATATAACCGAATGCATTGAGTAGTAATAGCCGGATTTCCGATGATATCTCAATTCTTTAAAGACGATTCAATAACTGCTAAATATTATATGTTTATCATGTTAGAAATTACTTCTGCTGACGATCAATTCTATTATGTTTTCATTTCTGCAGCCTCATATATCAACATTCTTGCCACAGGTGTCACAAACAGTTTTCAATTTCTTGTCCAAAGAACGGAGACATTATGTTATTTAAATGACATGAAGCTAACAATTTCAATAATAATTCATCAACATAATATATAAAATACTGGCTGGTGTCACTTAATGTGTCTATGCAGAATAACAATTTCATATATTCCAGTTTTCAATTGTTTTATAGCTGATTATCTCTTTTTTATATATTCAATACCATGCACTTTTAACCATAAATGAACTGTTTAAATTCATCACACACTAACTATATACAGTACAGTATAATAAGCGTATAATTAAAACGGAATCATCCATAAGAGTGAAAAAGGTTTAAATGTATGTCATACGACTCCAAATATATGAAACTCGTACACTTTTTGAAAAAAAAATATATATTCGACAAAAAATTTGTGGTAGTAACAGCTAAAAATTAAAATGATATTCATTATTGAACCTTTAAGTGGACTATGAAAGGATGTGTAAAGAGTTCTTTATCTAGAACTAGAATTAGAAAGGTTTAATCCTTTCGTAATAATGAATACTGTTTAATCATTTAGTAATTATACAATTATACGTCGTGGTAGCGAGATTGTTCATATAGTGTAGAAATATTTCTGAATACGTAATGATGATATTAACTCATTCGGTTATTACATTTAGCATTACATAAGTTACTGTTAAATTTATATATAATATATTTAAATTTTTTATATAAAAATTTATAATTTAAGAAGATCTCTTTTTAAATGATATTGTTGCATAAAATTAAGGATTTATTTGTTTATTGCATGTTTGATATGAAAAGAATATTTTCAGTTTTATTAAAAATCTCATATTTTTTTTTTTTTTCTTAAATATTTAATTCTAATCATGTCATTTCCTTTACATAAAATGCTTTATAATATAATTTTATTTTTATATATAAATACAAATATATAATTTGTTTGCATGGATGTGCTGTGATTTAAAAAAAAAAACTGAATTCCGAAACAAATCTAAAATACCAAAATATAAAAAAAATATATAAAATTAAAAAAATTGCAAAAAATAAAAAAAAATATATTATAAAATATAAAATAAATATAAATATAAAAAAATATGATGGAAAATTTAAGATTTGAAATTGTATCTTGTTTAAATACAGAAAAAGTGTGAAGAAATAAATTAATAAAAATAATGTAAATGAAAAATATTAAAATAATAATAATAAAAAAAATGTAATTTAAAACAAAAAAAAAATTCATGGAAAAGTTGTCTTATTATTTATAAATAAGGAAACCAATTTAGAAATTAGTTTTTTGAGATATTCTGGCATCGTTCTTGTCATTTGAGATCATTATATGCTAGTATATACAAGCTGTGGTATTTCGATAGTACATTCAGTAATTTGATATTTAAATGAATGTTGTCTTTTTACCATGCTAGAGAATGAAAAGTACGAATAGAAAATACAAAATCTCGAATACACAATTAGATTTTTTAGGACGATCTGGTATTGTTTGTAAAACTTAAGGAGCATCTTATCATAATTTCTAATTTCTTGATAATAATAATTGGTGATTTTCTAAAAATTAAAATTTTCTTTCTAAAAATCGTTCTGACAATTCAAAATATTCGTTATTTATATCGAACGATAACAATGAAAAATAAATTTCGACAATAACATTTTTAGCGTTACGAACGGTTTTAATAATATCACGTTATGGTTCAGGCACATTGGAATTATAAATTATGAATTTGAGCCATAGAAATAATAGAATTAATGTCTTTACCGAAATACTGAATGATTTTACATGGTATTTGAAAAAGTCTTTTAGATTACCTGCTATACAGTTAAACCTTAAAACAACATCTTGAATTCTGTAGTTTTTCGGCGATATCCAAACAATTGATATTAAGTGAAGTGATTTTTATTACCATAACTAATAGCGCTATTAACCACTGAAGTTACGTGAATAATTTGACTTAAATATTCAATTCAAAGTCGAATTCTTTATAATTATATTAGTTATATTTCGAAGAAAATGTATATGATCTAATTGTTGTGAGTTGTATAGATTGAATGCATGTGCAATAGCTTAAGCTTTTTCGTAATTCCATTCCACCGTTTCTTGAAAATACATATTTAAAATTTTACTGCTGTGTATTTAATTTACAATGTTTCTTATTATAAAAATATTACTTTTAAGTCGGCATTAAGTTTTAAATGAAGTTGAAACAATGCAGCATTAAATAAAGTGAACTTTTATCTTCAATCCATCAACAATATAAAATATATAGTAGAGCGTTAACGATTCTTTCAAAAATGTGTTTTTTTCTCAGAAATTGCTATTTGAATCCTTTTTGCTATATTTAAAATAAATGAATAAAAACAAAAACAAAAAAAATGTATGTACAAAATTGCTTGGGATCGTATTTATTTATTAAAGCTTAACAGCATATAATTATTTTTGTTGTTCAATTAAAGACTAAAGCTAGTAATAATTATAATATTTTAAAACAATATTTAAGCATTTGAAATTATTCTTATTTAAAATTTATTATAATATTTTTCTCTCTCAATGAACATGAACTGCATTTAATTCAGTTTCGGTTTTATGGAAAATCATTGTATCGAAGAAGAATAAGTTGTCATGATCCCAATATCTAGTATCAACTGGACGATTGAATGGGAATCCAAATGGTAAGCTATCAATATATCTTGTACCTGATCCAATACCACATGATAATGTATAATCAAATCCACTGAATTGTGGTTTAGCTGGTTCCAAATATGGTGTTACCATAAAGAAGAATTGGAATGGCATACCTCCTTTCTTACCACGTGGTAATAATAAACGTTGTGGGAAACCACAATGAGCTTCACTCATATCTAATGCGAATTTATTATCTTCAGAATTGAATGCTAACATAAGTTTTTGATATAATTCAAAGTATGTTGTTCTATCCTTAACGAACCATGAATAATCATCAGAGTTGCGGCTAATAACAGTATCACCACTAACCAAATCGACTAAGAAATGATCCAATTCAACGAAGTTCTCATAGTTTTGATCAAGATGGATCATATGACCAAATTCATCATATTTTGGTCCAATAAATACTTTAACAATAGCTTTTTGTGCTTTATCAGAATTAACAGTCAATTTGAAATTGAATGGTAAATGATTAAGACGATTTTGACGAGCTTTGATAACGAAATCATGTCCATCGTGATGAGCAACACGTCCGAATTTCTGGAATGGTGTAGATTTAGATTCTTCATAAGTTTCAACATCAACAACATTGGTAATATCGGCATCGAATTTATCGTAGAATGTAACCAATTTTTCCATTTCAACACCAGCAATTTTAACACCATCAAATCCTATTTCAGAATCGGTGTATGGTCCAAGTGTACCAGCATATTGCCAATAGAATAACATTATACGTTTGTACATTTCATAGAAAGCTGGATCACGCATAGAAGTTTCATAGTGCATTAATGAACCAGGTACCATTGTTTCGTCTTTACCGTATGGAATACCATGATTGATGATGTCACGTAAGAGAATATCATATTGACCATAATATTTTTGGTATACTGAATCTTCGTTACCTTGTACCAAATTACCGAACATATCAACAGCCATAATTTCATGTTTATAATCATCTGTTTTCATTAAATCAATATATGTATGATCGTGTTTTAATAGACGATTGGTATCAATAGCTTCATAGAAACGATGTTCCAAAGAAACAGCTCTGTCAATACCAAGATAATTCTCTGGATAATAGAAACTGAATTCGTTATCACGATTTGGGAAGAAGACACCATTATAATAACGGAGATTGGTATGATAACCAGCATCCATAGTTTCAAAGTAATTGAATGTAGGAATTTCACCCAAATCATGTGACAAACGTTCCAAATAATAACGTGCCAATAATTGGTTATGAAGGAAGAAGTAGAACATACCACGATGATCGTCTTTTAATGGCATTTTTGGACTACCTTTTGTCCAATATGGATAATCCAAATTGTAATAATAATAGAATGCATTTAATCCTACATCTTCTGTGAAGTAAGCCATAATGTTTTCTTCATTAATATGACCCCATTTTCCAGTATAATTTGATGGAATTACAACAGAGTAAACATCTTCAACTTTCTTGACGTTATGGAATCCGTGCATTTTATAAAATTGTGCTTTTTGAATAGTCTCAGCTCCAAAGAAATAGAATGGTGAAATTTCATAAATTGCTGGTAAAACAATACCATCCATATCAGTACGTGCCATAGCAGCAACACTGAAGGCATAAACAAACAATTGTTTATTAACATGGAAACGTGCCCATAATACGGTATTCTTGAATGTTTCCCAATCCTTGGCCAAATAGAAGCAATGTACAAGTGATTCAGCTAAAGCAACATGAGTATCTTCGAAAATGCTAAATAGTTCCTCATCACTGACTGGATGATGTTCCCAAAGTTCAACAAATTCTTTAACTAATTCTTCTTTATCGTATTTATCGTAATGTTCATGAATTAAATATTTCATGCCACTTTCGTATTTGTGTGCAAAAATATCATTTTGATGAACATGTTGGAATAACTCGAAAACGAATTGTTGTTTCACCATAAAATCTTTATCGGCATATTTAACTTTTTTGGTCATATAATGACCAGAAGCTAAGACAGCTAATGCAAGTACTACTATGATCGACCTCATCGTGACAATTGATACATTTTACGAAAATATTCATGGCTTTTATACATTTTCGTTATCATTTATTATAATTTTTTTTCTGTATAATCGCTTTTTAAATTTTCATAATAACCTTATCACCTTTTTTTGAGGTGAAATGTGATGTGATTGTGCTGGTAAAAATAATCTTCGTTAATTTTAGTTTTTGCAGACAATTTGTTTCCATCCAATTAATTTTTTTTTAAAAAATATCAATTATTATTAATCTTTATTATTAGAGAATGATTATTACATGTTTATTTAGAAAATATTGAAGAAAATATCATTTATGGAATAGTGCAGACTTCATAAAATTTATATTATTCATATATTCATAAGAATTCTTCATCAGATTTACATTTTGCATATGCACATATGAACTACATCATTTATGTTGCTTTTAAAATGAAGTTTTATAAATTTTTATGTTAATGCCGTACTAGAATTATTGTAATGATATTTTTCTTCTTATTTACTATATTTGAATACCAAAAATCATTTTAAAATTTAGAAAAAATAATTACAAGATTCATTTACATATGTTATAATAATTACTCCGATAGGTTGACGAATTTTTTTGTCGGGATTTGGATTCAATTATGCCGCACATGTAGACAAAACATAAAACATGAAAAAAATAATTTAGTAGTTCTGTTCTGACTACACTACAAAGGTTCATACTTCATATTCTTTTTTTTATATGAAGTAGAAACATTGATGATATTATTTCCATATGTGTTTTTCGCATACTAAGCTCCTATTGGCTTTGTTAACTATCTAATAAAGATAAAAAAAAATCTCAGGAAAAAGATTTATCATTGATCAAGGGTTCATATGGCATCTACTTATTTTTAATTTAGCATTTTAATTGCACACATCATTCATCAGCAAATTTCATAGTAAGAACTTTTCATCGTCATGAAATATTTAATTTTTTAATTTAGATAAAGTTTTCTTTAAAAAAAAATTTTTAACTGGATTTTCCAAAAAAATTTATAAACTTGCCTTTTGCGAATTATATAATGTAGCATGTAGCTTGATAAAATGTGCGCTATATTACAAATTCAAGCAATAATGAAAGTCTAGCAGACTACTGAGTTTACAGTTTATAGCAGACTACTGAGTCTATCCATAACAGTATAAATTTACATGGCATTTGGACAAATCTTTCAAATTATTTCTTACTTAGTCAATTCTTTATTATTTCCTATATTAATAAAATAAATGTTTCTTGATTTCCTTTCGTATATTATGATATTATTATTGCAAAAGTATTTTGTCTTAATATTTTGAAGCTTCATAATATTCGGTAACTAAATCTTTTCCAAAAATGCTAGATAAAGGAATAAAATATTAAATAAAAAATATTATATTTATGTATATATAATTTACTTAGGATTGTCTTTATTTATTAAATTTTAACAGTACATAATTATTTTTGTTGTTTAATTAAAGACTAAAGCTAATAACAATTTTATAACAATATTTAATCCTTATTTAAAATTTATTAATATATTTTTTTCTATTATTATCCTCTCTCAATGATGATGAACTGCATTTAATTCAGTTTCGGTTTTATGGAAAATCATTGTATCGAAGAAGAATAAGTTATCGTGATGCCAATATTTAGTATCAACTGGACGATTGAATGGGAATCCAAATGGTAAGCTATCAATATATCTTGTACCTGATCCAATACCACATGATAATGTATAATCAAATCCACTGAATTGTGGTTTAGCTGGTTCCAAATATGGTGTTACCATAAAGAAGAATTGGAATGGCATACCTCCTTTCTTACCACGTGGTAATAATAAACGTTGTGGGAAACCACAATGAGCTTCACTCATATCTAATGCGAATTTATTATCTTCAGAATTGAATGCTAACATAAGTTTTTGATATAATTCAAAGTATGTTGTTCTATCCTTAACGAACCATGAATAATCATCAGAGCTGCGGCTAATAACATTTTTGCCACTAACCAAATCGACTAAGAAATGATCCAATTCAACGAAGTTCTCATAGTTTCCATCAAGATGAATCATATGACCAAATTCATCATATTTTGGTCCAATAAATACTTTAACAATAGCTTTTTGTGCTTTATTAGAATTAACACTCAATTTGAAATTGAATGGTAAATGATTGAGACGATATTGACGTGCTTTGATAACGAAATCGTGGCCATCGTGATGAGCAACACGTCCGAATTTCTGGAATGGTGTGGCTTTAGATTCTTCATAAGTTTCAACATCAACAACATTGGTAATATCGGCATCGAATTTATCGTAGAATGTAACCAATTTTTCCATTTCAACACCAGCGATGCTAACACCATCAAATCCTAATTCAGAATCGGTGTATGGTCCAAGTGTACCAGCATATTGCCAATAGAATTGCATTATACGTTTGTACATTTCATAGAAAGCTGGATCGCGCATAGAAGTTTCGTAGTGCAATAATGAACCAGGTACCATTCCTTCGTCTTTACCGTATGGAATACCATGATTGATGATGTCACGTAAGAGAATATCATATTGACCATAATATTTTTGGTATACTGAATCTTCGTTACCTTGTACCAAATTACCGAACATATCAACAGCCATAATTTCATGTTTATAATCATCTGTTTTCATTAAATCAATATATGTATGATCGTGTTTTAGAATACGGTTAGTATCAATAGCTTCATAGAAACGATGTTCCAAAGAAATAGCTCTTTCAATACCAAGATAATTCTCTGGATAGTAGAAACTGAATTCGTTATCACGATTTGGGAAGAAGACACCATTATAATAACGGAGATTGGTATGATAACCAGCATCCATAGTTTCAAAGTAATTGAATGTAGGAATTTCACCCAAATCATGTGACAAACGTTCCAAATAATAACGTGCCAATAATTGGTTATGAAGGAAGAAGTAGAACATACCACGATGATCGTCTTTTAATGGCATTTTTGGACTACCTTTTGTCCAATATGGATAATCCAAATTGTAATAATAATAGAATGCATTTAATCCTACATCTTCTGTGAAGTAAGCCATAATGTTTTCTTCATTAACATGACCCCATTTTCCAGTATAATTTGATGGAATTACAACAGAGTAAACATCTTCAACTTTCTTGACGTTATGGAATCCGTGCATTTTATAAAATTGTGCTTTTTGAATAGTCTCAGCTCCAAAGAAATAGAATGGTGAAATTTCATAAATTGCTGGTAAAACAATACCATCCATATCAGTACGTGCCATAGCAGCAACACTGAAGGCATAAACAAACAATTGTTTATTAACATGGAAACGTGCCCATAATACGGTATTCTTGAATGTTTCCCAATCCTTGGCCAAATAGAAGCAATGTACAAGTGATTCAGCTAAAGCAACATGAGTATCTTCGAAAATGCTAAATAGTTCCTCATCACTGACTGGATGATGTTCCCAAAGTTCAACAAATTCTTTAACTAATTCTTCTTTATCGTATTTATCGTAATGTTCATGAATTAAATATTTCATGCCACTTTCGTATTTGTGTGCAAAAATATCATTTTGATGAACATGTTGGAATAACTCGAAAACGAATTGTTGTTTCACCATAAAATCTTTATCGGCATATTTAACTTTTTTGGTCATATAATGACCAGAAGCTAAGACAGCTAATGCAAGTACTACTATGATCGACCTCATCGTGACAATTGATACAATTTACGAAAATATTCATGGCTTTTATATATTTTCGTAATCACTTTTATTATCATTTTTTTTCTGTTTAATCGCTGTTTTTAATTTTCTAACCTTTATCACCTTTTTTTATGTAATGTGGTGTGATTTTGGTTGCAAATATAATTGAATAATTTTTTTGCAGGCAAACTGTTTTCATTCAATTAAGTAGATAAAGAAAAATGTCCATAAGATGATTATTAATTCCATATTTAAAAAGTAATAAGAAACATGATTATGTATGTATAATAATTTATGTTGCTTCTAGAAAAAAATTGAAAAAAATGTAATCTACTCATATTTTTTTTATAAATTTGTCCCATCAATGTCGAACTGACATGTCACATCTCACAATATTTTTTTTGGTTTCGTAAATTTGAATTGCAAGAATAAATTTAATTGTAAAATCAAGAATTTTTACAGAACAAATTATTATAACATTAAAATTTAATAATTTTAATAAAGTAATATGTGAAAAGTGTAAAATTTGAATATTTATACTGGAAAATAACTAAAGTTATGGTTTCACAAATGTGTACATAATTTCTAACCCCTGTATAACATCAAAAATATATTTTGAAGCAAAGCTGTGTAGCAAATTTAATTGAAATCATATAAAATTTATTATAAAATAAAAATATTTTAACCATTTCCATTTTTCAATCCATATTTCTATCCCCGCAGAAATATGGGACCCGTAATTTGTATGAGGTCGAATTTAGTAACATTTAATTTCAATATAAAACTTAAAGAACCACTGAATTCAAATGTTTTTATTATATTTAAATAAAACTCACATTAAAGTTCTGTAAATTAAGGAATTTTAAATTAACTTTAAATTAACCCTTATATACTGAAGAGCTATTACCGCTTGTTTTCGAATTAGTGAAATTGTGAAGTTGTCAATAATTGTCTATAATTTGTATTCAATTTTCTGTATTAATTAAAGGACTTTATTCAAATAATGTTAGTTTTTCCATAACTGGGGCGCTGATGTTCGACCAAACGGGGTACCCATGAACTTTAAGTGGCCAAATTATGCTTTGCAAAGCTAAATTTGGTTAAAAACTGTCTTTAATCTTTTTTATTTTTAGGGTATGAGGCAGATTTGTGTTTTTATTAATGTATTAACATTATTAATTAATGATTTTATTCTAATTATTCTTTATGATCATCTCTACGTAGGTTTAGGTCTATATAATTTATTTAAATATCTTCAAATGCACTTTGCGAAATCGGCGTGACCGAAAATTAGTTATAGAAAATTCTTAAATTCATCAAATTTATATATTTATTTCAATATTACAAAAAAAAATATTATCTAAGTATAATTATAATAATAAAAAATTCAAAATCTTAATCATTTTCACAAAATGTTAAATAACATAACAATTTTTATCATTGTAAATTCGAAATTAACTCCTTTTTTTTGGAAAATAGTGAGGTTGAGGTTCATTGCTTGTATTCTGTGCTGATAATAAAAAAAAATATATAGACTATATAACAGCAAATATAAAACTGTACTATACCTTATGGAACTTACGAGTATATATAAAAAAAACTCTTTGAAACAAACAAGTGTAGAATGCAAATGCTCAACAATGATGATGATGCTAGAAATGATGCCTTCGAGCCATTTTCTGTATAGATAAAAAAATTATATTGCATATAAGTATATTATTAATATCGAAATATTTTAAAAGCTTTCTAGATAATAATGCCTTTTCTATAATAGTTTAGAAGGTTTAGAAGACTTTTAAAAAATGACATAAAATATAGTTTTTCTATATAAATTACAATATTTATTGGACCAATTTTAGTTTTATTTGGGTTTAATTTTATTTTTAAAGAAATTTACATTTCAACAAACCCTTTAACCTTTAAAATTACAATTTCGTTAATTTGAAAATCCGGAATTGAAGCAACAATAATGATCAGTATTAAGTGTGGACTACATAGTTTCGATCGGTTCAGTTTCAATTCGTTTAGTAAAGTTCAAATTTGACGTGTTCGTATATTTAGTATGAGAAATCGATTGAGTAGACTCATAGGTCGAATCGAATAGAAAGAGTTTGGAACGATTGGAATTTCGCAAATCAAAATTGAAGGAAATGTTAAGCGGAATGAAATTTAACAGTTTAAAAAAAAAAGCAAAAACAAAATATAATGTTATTTAATGGATTGCAATCGATAGCTATGTGTTCAGTCTACTTAAACAGTCGAATCGAATCAAATTGAATCGAAACTTAACTGAACTAATAGCAACTATGTAGCCCAACCTTTAGGAGTAAAAGTTAGTATAACAAAAACAGAAATAATGATAAAATTTTCGAAATTGTAGAATCACGATAATGGAAGTGCGAAAATTATAAAATATTTTGTGAAGTTTGTAATTAGTTAACTTTTAAAGTATTTTAATCAGGCTCTCCATTGAAATTATATCAAATGTCTTGGTTTATTCTGCATGTTATATAACTTCCTCTTGTTATTAAATAAAATTTTACAATGGATTCTTCTATAAATTTATATGAACTGCCTAACATATGGCAGATGGTGATTTTGTGTCACAATTTTTATTTTGTTCATGGCTCAACCTTCGTTGGTTCTTTGAAAATTTTATTTTATTTTTATTGTAATTTAAAAAAAAATTTTTGTTTTTTTGCTAAGTATGATTGTACATACTATAAAAAAAATATTTCAAATGTTGCTTTAAATTGCTTATAAATGATATGGTTAAAACTATGGCAATGATGTGTATTATGTCTGTTGTCATTTTGAAATGGATTATAATATATAAATAGGATGGAAAACGACTAAATGAGTTTCTGTATGTTGTTTTTCCTATATTAACATAATAACGCTTTGTTTTTTAAACTTATACTTAAACTATCAAACTTTTGTTCATCTTTGGAAAAAAAAACGTTTTAGATTTTAGGAAAAATAGATTATAGTTCTCCTTATAATTTTTTTTTTTTTTTTTGATAGCTCTCCTTATATGTTTTTAAATTCTTTTTTTTTTCCTAAACGTAATGTATACTAAATTTGTATCTACGTATCTACGTAATGTATTTTATTATCCGAAACATTAATGTTCAATCGAATGATTATTATTATTCAAATTTGTATACGATTAAAAAATGTTAAAGTATACTAGATTTAAAGAAGTCAGTCTAATTTTCATACAAATACTAGGTTTCTTATAAATACTACATTTAAGAGAATTGCAAAGATTTAGTATTATAACTAATCGTCATTATGTTTTCGGTATCAAAAAGGGTAATCGAAAAAACAAAACCATAGAAAAGTGTTGCTTAAAATGCGAAATCACTGTTACCGAAAAACAAATTACATTTCCAATACATAATCATATTATGTAATTCTAATAATTTTCATAAAATTTATAGACATAATTTGATCTATCCTGTAAAATCTTCAATTCTTTAATAATATCTGAAATTGTTATTTTAATTTTTCTCATCAATCTTAATCTTTATGTTAACAAATAAATTTTCTATTAAGATTCTTGTTTAGTTGTGTTTGTTGTTAAACTAAATGTACGATTACTCTCCAAATATGGAAGACATAGAATCGTCTAGCATTCGAAAGATAAAAGATTTTTTCGAATTTTGTGTTACCTTGAAAAGATTTAAATTTAAATAATGCTCTTAATAAAAGTATTTAATAGAAGTATTAAAGTGCCCGAATTAGAGATTGACTTGTCAATCTAATATTTGTCGTAACTTTCTGGTTATAAAAAAAATGAATACCTTTTGCTTTAGAATTATAATTTTGTAATTTTGACATATAAAATATATAAAAAGGGCAGATTCAACTGAAAACACAGTATATAAAGATATAAAAAATTTAATATTGAAGTGTTCAAGTGTGGCATAAGATAGCTATATCTTTTTTTTGTAATATACTTTTTTTAGAAAATATGATAGATTACCTTGACATGATCGTTTATCTTGTGAAACATAAGGATAATCAAGTTTGCACGTACAAATCGTTTGTCCTTTACAATACGCTCCGGTAATGCAGTGATTGTCATACAAACATTTCATTCCAATACCTAAAAAAAAAAAAATATAAATAATATTTTTGGTTTTGGACTGAATAAAAAAATATATAAAATTTTTTATGATTATTTAATTTTGAATTCTTTAAGATTGTGGTAAATTTTATAGATCCGGATTACTAAAATAAATAAATGTTTACAGTATAAATTAATTCAAACATACTATCAAAAAAACAGTAGAAAATATTGTCAGTACTATAATTTAATAATATTCTGTTTCTTATTTATTAAGATAGCCTATGAACTAAAATTTCTATTTGAATAATTTAGAATTTATACTATATTTATTAATGAAAGTTACATTAAGAAATTCGTTATCGTTAGAAATAGATTGCCTATTCCTAAGAATTATGGGATTATAGTGTGAAATAAATAAGAACGATTGAATT
Source organism: Rhamphomyia laevipes (assembly GCA_963920725.1). NCBI lineage: Eukaryota > Metazoa > Arthropoda > Insecta > Diptera > Empididae > Rhamphomyia > Rhamphomyia laevipes. Next base: position 5,410,719 of record OY987257.1, read on the forward strand.
ATACTTAAAGTTCATCATTATGGGTACATTTAAAGTGAGATCTTACAGTATGGTACAAAACTAGATGACTAAAAAGCATCTACATGACAACATGTAAACTGAAACGCCGGAAAATAATATTGAAATGTTGATCTCTGTCATCGAATGTATACGACACATAGTCATTTTATCGGAATAATGATATATATGTCACTAAACAGCTTCATGCTTAATACAAAATTAAATAATTTATATTTATTTGAAGAAAATATTTAAATTATGTTTTCGACATTTAACATTTCATATAATAAGATTAAAAAATTATGAATGGTACATAATTTATAAAAATTTCGCGAATTTGCAATCATTAATTTCATTTAAATTCTGATAACATATTTTTGTAATTAATTTAATCAAAGTTATTTTTTAATTTGACCTATTCATATAATTCAAAAATAGCATTACAAATTTGAAATTAAATAAAACAATAATGTATATTTTGTCAAGAAGCTGTATCGATATTGCGATAATTTTAATAGCAAATTGTCAGCGATGCTCATAGTAATATAAAAAATTACAATAAATGGCGATTTTTTTTTTACTTATCCTTTAACGCTATAAAATATTTTATATTTTTTTTTCTTTTCGTCATTTTGTTTCATATCTTTTATTACGATACATTAATTTGTGCGATCAGAAATTTCTGCACATTATAATTTTTCGTATCGATTATACTAACAATTTACTTATATTCTTGTGACATTAGGTCTTTAGTATTGTAAATGCAAATAAATTCGCGTAAATTGATAGTTTACGTTTTACACTCACTCAAATATTTAAAGCATTTGATGGATAAGTAGTGGTAAAACTCCTAATCAGCATTGACAACGATTTGTAATGTAAAACTGATAAACTGATAATGAGAATGACTTAATGTTTAAGATTAATGTAAAGTTCTATACTATGAATTCCAGTTTTTCTTGGTTTACTCGCGTTTACTATATTTTTATGTGAATATAAAAAAAATCTAGATTTATTGAATATTTATGATTACATTATTCTCGCGATGAAATCTGCCTGCGTGCCTATTCATATATTTTAGATAATTAGTAAAAAATCTGAGCGTTTCCTAAGTAATACTGTGACTGACCGATGTAAACGTTTATAATTTATGTTTTGTTAATTATTTTTTTTTCATCTATGTGTGGAAAATATCATAATTTTAAATGGCCTCCATGTGTGAAAAAAAAATTAAAAAGTTACAAGTTGCCTCCTATACTGTATTTTTAGACAGTGTATTTCATAAAGACTTGCTGATATTGATGTGTCATAGATTATTATATTAATTGTTCTGTGTATATCATAAATTGAAGTTTTGTATCTTATCCAATTCAATATTATTTAACATAAATCTATTATTTATCTTCTAAGATAAATAACAATGAAATATTCAACATTTTTATATTAATTGTAACATTATAAAAATATAAATAATGTTTAAAAAAAATATATATATAAAACAAATTTTTAATTCATGATGCATATCATCAATATTTATCTTATTCGACTAACAATAAAATAGTAAGTTTTATTATTATTTTGGTGCCAACAAAAAATATAAAATATAAGTTTTTCCTATATTGATCATCAACCCCTTATCACCCTTAGGACTTATCAGTCCTTAAACCAGAGTAAAATGAAACTTTTAAAGAAATATTTATATATAAACGCCTACTCAACTTCAATAATATTATAGAACTAGATAATTTTCTTGGGAATGAAATATCCTTCTTTAATATTCTAGAAATAAAGATTTCTGCACGTATCCTTTTCTGGTATGTTGACAAAAAAAAAAAAAAAATAAGCAAATATGTTCCAAAAAAAAAAAAAAAATTCAAGAAAAGAGTTGAAAATATTTCATTGTGTACATTGAAAAAATATTATGTGTTTAATAAGAAAAAGGCCGAAAATAACATTTTTTTTTAAAGAAAACCAATTTTTCACATTTAAACCCTCATATATTAACGAACCTCCCTCCTCCTCTAATTCACAGTACACTCCCATACTTAATTTATATATACATTTTTACATATTTATATAGATTATATTATGTAGACAAGTAGTGTAAAAGTCAGAATAGTTGACAGTGAAATAACGTATTGGGCTCCAGAAAAACTAGAGTAAAAATCGAAATTCTAGTGCGGTAAAGTCACAAAAATTATTTTTTTCAGTTTTATATTTACATATAATATTATTGTTGTTATTATTACAACAACTTTCTTGTCAAATATAAAAGAAATTCTGCAATTTTTAATATTCGAATTTTATTTAGTATATACAAGAGTTTAGTTTATATACAAAAATATGTTGGAAATGAAATCAAATATTATGTTCAAAATGAGAGTGAACAAAAAAATCACTGTTTTTTAACTACACCCCATAGAGAATCATAAAAGAAAATTGAAATTTTATATATTTTTATTTTACTGTGAAATATTTTTTATATAAAATACATTATTTTATTATGTGAACTTTTGAAGGAAGAAAACAACAAAAATTACATATATTATACATATTTCATACAAAATAAAATTTCACGTAATGGTTGGTTGAGACGCATCTCAAATATAGGCGAAAAAATCACTATATATAAATAAATTTAGGGATTGTATATTTGTGAACGACAAGTACAGGGTAATTAATATAAATAATAAATTGTCATGTTCATACGAAGAACTATCCTTCATATCTATTTAGTTTAACATATCTACCATCATCTGAAATTGAAATAATATTGAAATAATTTCGGTGATGTCATGAAAAATTATTGTTTTATTTTAGTTTTCATGTTTTCGAATTTATAAAAATTTAATAAAAAATTTAAAATAGAAAGTTAAAACTATAATAAAAACAAATTTATTCAATCGAAATTTATTTAAAAATTAACATTTATACAAATATAGTAAATTAATAAAATTAATTAAATTTTCATAAATTAATTTTATTTTAATAATTATAAATTTCATTTTCCGACAATAAATTTTTATCAAGCATAAATTCATGCAAATATTTACTAGTTTCTGACGATTTTTTTATTGATACAAGTTTATCAATTAAATCATTCTCTGTATTATCATATTCAGGTAATAATTTCCGAGTTAAATATTCAATAAATTGATAATTCAATTGTGGTTCTAATTCACATATTTTAATGCTATCCAATATTTCATCTTTAAAGCTTCTTGCATACCTATTAATATTTTCTATTGAGAACCTATTACGATCATCCGTGTAATCTGATCTAATTTCGGGAACAGCAAACTATAAAGTTTATTTCGTGAATGATACAAAAATATAATTAATTACAAAAAAAAATATAAAAAAAAAAAATCACATTTATTACTTACCCAGCAGAACGTACAGAACGTACAACTACATTTTTTAATTCCTATATTTTCGTTATCAATTAAGTTTTTATATTTACTTAAACTAATTAATTGATAACGTGTGTTATTTGCAGATTCGAAGAAATATTTAGCAATACCTGGACGATTTACATTATCATTTAAATAAAATGCACCCATTGCCAAAGAATTCAGTATGTTATATATTGAAAGTTCCATTAGTTTTTCAACTTGTTTGTTACATTCTCCAGTTGGTTTTCGTGATCGGAGTGGTAGACCACTAATAATTATGACAGAAATTGTCATAAAAATTAATATTCTTATTTGATAATTCATTTTTATTTATGTTTTATGTTTTTTTTTTTTATAAAAGTAAGAACATATAAAATTTTCAGTGAATTATTTAAATTTCTGATATATTTATTACATGAACACTTCAATCGAAGTATTGCACTAAAATGATAAAAAAATTATTATTTTATGTATTAAAATATAATCTATTTTTTAATTTAATATACATATTGGAATTTCCAAGTTTTGTGCAATAAAATCAATAAAATATAGAATTTCCCACCCCACTTGAAGTAATACATAAATTATAATTAATAATTTTTGTTATCAAAACTAATATTGTAACTCTTAATGAAATATAATAAAATTTCCGGTGTTTTATATAATAAAATAATTAGATTAATCAAATAGTTTGATTAATATTAATTATATTTTCATTAACAATAAATCACCCTGTTTTTTTTAAAAAATAATTCTTCAATCTTAAATTACAATCCAAAAGTAGCATAAAAATAAAATTGGAATTAAATCATAAGGAAATAAAATCCAAACAAAGTTTTTGGCATAGTGGTTGGTAATAGTCAAAAGGATAATTTCATTTATATTACGCGATATGTCGTCAACCATCCGATCAGTTGGAAAATGTCATGCTGTGAATTTTATTGGAAAAAAAAAATTTAATTTTACATAAACATTAAAATGCATAAAGATAAAATTGTGATGTAAGAAAACTTTTATAATTTATCAAAAAAATTAAATAAAATTTATAGTACATAAGATATAACAATTCCAAAAATATTCAAATCATAAATACAAATAGCTGAATGCATATTTTACAAAGCTGAATGCCTCCTCCTTGTTTGCTGTGACTATATCGCGTATGTATCAAATAAATATCAAGAAATAAAAGAATTTTACAAAAGAGGAACACAAACAATTATTATTTTTTCTGTATATAATTTTATTATTCTTTGAATGATGCAGCAAAAACATTGCTGCAGATATTACATGCCTTGTCAATTCAGAATATGAGCAAATTATTATATGTATTTTAGAATTCATATCATAAAGTGTCATAAAATATTTGAGTTATTCTTATATATTTAATTAATTAATAAAATTAAGGATATTTGAATTTTCTTTAGCAATTTATCTTTTTCATATATTTTCTATTGGCTTTACAATTTTTTTTTTTAATTTTTGAATAGTAAAGATAAATTGCCAACAAATTAGGAAGATTTGTTGGCGTCAATTAGCATTTCATCGAACCTACTGAACATTTCTTTGAAACTTATCAAAAGCTACTTAATGGGGGTAATCAGTGAATGGGAAAATAAATTGAAATTTATATAATAGCAATAAAAACTTCTCCAGTGACGTCAGGTTTACGTTAGTGAAAGCAATTTATAAGCTTTTCAAAAGTGGCATAAAAATTGCGGTTTGTTTTTCAGATGGTATTCAAATTCAAACTGACCATTTCTAATTTAATTGAAAAAAATAGGAAATCCGAAAATGTAGTTTAGTCGATTTTCTGCAAATATTAAGAAGAAACAGCTTAGCATATTCTTTCCGAATCAAATTATTGTGATATTTATTACGTAAGAGGATTCTAACTCCTGAACAAGTAAAGAAACCTAGCCCGTTAGAAAGACTTTTGAACTTCTATAAAAGTTTAAATATAAGCAAACTCTAAAATTAACAGAGCAAAGATAAAATAAATATTTTTGATTGCGGTGTTTATAAGCAGTATCGGGCATTAACAAAACTTAATAATATAAAAGTCGAATCATTAAATCCAGGCATAAATATAAAATTGTCATATTTCAAAATATCTAAATAGAAAATAATTTGTTAAAGATCTTTCAATAGAATTTCTGATATGAAAAGTCCTTTAGAATCAACTTTCAAAACTATATTAAATATTGTTTTTGTAATAACATGTGTGTATGTGTTGTACAATTTCAATATTTATATGTGTGTGTTTTTTAATATTCATATTTTCAAAAATGCATTAAAAATTTGACATTATAATATAAAAAATATAATAATTTGTAAGGAATAAGAATTCGCATAGATGAATAACGAAAAAAAAATTATATTTTCTAAAAATCTGAAAATAAAAATTGTAAATTTTTTTCACCTTTATAAATATAATATCCCCAAGGAAATCTATAAAACAGATACTATTTTCTCGTTCTTATGTTATCATATATATTTTGTACTACATCTTTAGACTATACTCTATAAAAAAATACTTCAAAAGAAGCACCTACAAAAAAAACGTAACTCACGTTTATGTTGAATGAAACGTGACAAAGGAGTTGACATTCAAGATATATTCAATTTGTTTTCATTCGATATTTTATAAGTATTTCTGTAGCATAGAAATTTTTTTTTGTTAACTATATATTGACACTTTATTTGATATCTAACAGTACCAAAGGACTAAATATTTTATTACATAATGTTTTTTTCTTTTTTGCTATTTTATATTATTATTGTGTGTGAAAGATTGGTCCTGAAAGACAGACGACAAATTTTGGTTGATATTTCAATTTATTGGTTCAAAAAAAAAAAAATAATATAAAATATCGAAAAAGATTGTTATGTTAACAAACATTTTTTTTGGAAAAGTAATAATGTTAAATATTGAGAACTTTTCAATAAATTTATACAAAACTTAAGATTCTACTTTTACTTAATAATATTGAGACGTATATAGATAAAAATTGTGATAGAAAAACTATAAATTTACCTGTTCAGAAATGATAATACTTGATGGCATTTCATTCAGTTTTCAAAGGAGATATTATAAAACTATATTTTTGGAAATGTGACGGAAAATTTAATGTACAGCAGCAAAGAACACTTTAGAAATAATGCTGGATTTATAATGAGAAAAGCAAAGCAAAGCAAAGTCAACGTAAAGCAAAGTTGAAAGTTAAACTATATGAAAATAGTGTTTCCTTTCTCAATGAGATTAACGCAAAGCAAAGCAGAGCAAAAGTTGCCCTACTTTTAACTTTTACGAATATCAAAGTTTTGAAATGTCACAATTATTTAAAAATAAATTTTTCATTGTAAAATTTGTCAAATATTTATTATGAAAATTATATTTTCAAATAAAAACATATTTAAAGTAATGTCATTTAAAGATTAAAGTACTAAAACATAATTCATTATGAATTGAATTTTTTTTATATCGTCTTGGCAACTTCGCTTTGCTTTGCTTTACGTTGCGGTAATCACACATTATGAATCCAGTATAATGTATAATTTGAAATTGATTTATTTGCAAGAAGCTAATGGATAAATTTTTTGGTAATATTTGAATTAAATCACAATTAATAATTATATGTAAACTCTTTGGACCTTAAAGTTACCAGCTTCGTTAACTTACTAAAAGTTATTTTTACAATATTTAGTTTGAAAATATTGTATTTCCCTCATAATCATTTAATAAAGTTTCCAATTACAATTAAATTTCAGATAAGTGTTTAATAAATAATAACTTAAAATTTATATTAATTACTTAATTAATATTCAAATTGTAATTCGTTGACAAAAGACTTTTCCCTACTAAATTAATTTAATTATTTTATATATATATACCATTTTTTTTTTTACTTAAACTAATTAATTGATAACGTGTGTTATTTGCAGATTCGAAGAAATATTTAGCAATACCTGGACGATTTACATTATCATTTAAATAAAATGCACCCATTGCCAAAGAATTCAGTATGTTATATATTGAAAGTTCCATTAGTTTTTCAACTTGTTTGTTACATTCTCCAGTTGGTTTTCGTGATCGGAGTGGTAGACCACTAATAATTATGACAGAAATTGTCATAAAAATTAATATTCTTATTTGATAATTCATTTTATTTATGTTTTATGTTTTTTTTTTATAAAAGTAAGAACATATAAAATTTTCAGTGAATTATTTAAATTTCTGATATATTATTACATAAACACTTCAATCGAAGTATTGCACTAAAATGATGAAAAAATTATTATTTTATGTATTAAAATATAATCTATTTTTTAATTTAATATATTGGAATTTCCAAGTTTTGTGCAATAAAATCAATAAAATATAGAATTTCCCACCCCACTTGAAGTAATACATAAATTATAATTAATAATTTTTGTTATCAAAACTAATATTGTAACTCTTAATGAAATATAATAAAATTTCCGGTGTTTTATATAATAAAATAATTAGATTAATCAAATAGTTTGATTAATATTAATTATATTTTCATTAACAATAAATCACCCTGTTTTTTTTAAAAATAATTCTTCAATCTTAAATTACAATCCAAAAGTAGCATAAAAATAAAATTGGAATAAAATTGGAATTCAATCATAAGGAAATAAAATCCAAACAAAGTTTTTGGCATAGTGGTTGGTAATAGTCAAAAGGATAATTTCATTTATATTACGCGATATGTCGTCAACCATCCGATCAGTTGGAATATGGAAAATGTCATGCTGTGATATTTATTGGAAAAAAAAAATTTAATTTTACATAAACATTAAAATGCATAAAGATAAAATTGTGATGTAAGAAAACTTTTATAATTTATCAAAAAAATTAAATAAAATTTATATTAATTAATTACTTAATTAATATTCAAATTGTAATTCGTTGACAAAAGACTATACTTTTCCCTACTAAATTAATTTAATTATTTTATATATATATTCCATTTTTTTTTATTTATGATTATATCTTTGTATTTCCTTCAAATTATAGAATACAAAATCAATTAATTTAATTATCCAAACACTTAACATAAAATGTTGTACTTCATATAATTAATTAATAATAGTATACTTACCAAATTATATATATTAATAAGCAAATATTAATTGTATAAATTTCATTTTCGTTATAAATATTATTAATTAAATTCTTCAAACTTAATTATTTTGTGTATCAATAACATTAAATATTTTTTGAATTAATATACTATCATAGGAAACAAATTATCGTCACAAAATGGTTTATTTTATCTTACTATCTAAATTATGCTATAAAATAAATCAAATGAAAAATAAATCAATCAAAAAATCATTTTGGGAAATTACATTAACTGAATATATAATCACTAGAGGACAATTTATGTTTTTATTATATTTTTATATTTTTACTATGTTCCTATTTATGTTCAAAAATTATTTTACACAGTTTTGTTATATATCTATATAAAAACGATTTTTTGCCCACCACTAGCATACGCAGAACAAAAAAAAATTGAAATACTATATCGCAAATGTTGAATAAATTTTTTGGAAAATTTACTCTACAATGAAATTTATGTGGTCACATAAGATCGTATTTTGAATAAAATATAGATTTATTATTTGGGGAAAATCATATTTTCTATATTAATATAGAATTTATATAAAGTGTGAAATTTTACATACCACCAACGCACATATCATTCTGTTCATTTGGCATATACCCTTCGGCACAAACACACAATTTCTGTCTCTGATTACAAATATAAGCATCCTGCCGACAATCAAAATTCTTTTGGCATAAACCACGTAGTTCTGTAACAAGAACAACAACAACAACAACAATATATAATTCTATAATATTAAAATAAATAATAAGGATATGACCATAAATTTAATAGTAAACCAAAAAAAAAAAAAAAAAATTAAAATTCAGATTGTAAATATTTTTGGCACACCATGTTTTTATATTTCTATGGTTGAATATGAATTGAAATTAAATAATTTAAAATTTATGTTTATGAAATGTTTTAAAACAAATATAATAAAAATCCGATGTGACCAAAGCTGAAAACTTTCTGATTATTTTAATATAGTTTAAATAAAATTTAAAATTTGTTAATGATTTGTAGTAAATCAATTTCGATTATATTTTAAAGAACATATTTTTAATTAATTATTTTTCTTTCGTATTATTGTCATGACCATTAAAAGAAATATTAATTTTGACATAATATTTCATCTCTTTTCGAAGTTCAAATGAATTTTTCAAATAAACGAACCTTTTTCTTTGAACAATTTAATTCATTTCCACTTAAAATATGAAATTTAAAGTTATGGTAAATTTAATTCCTATCTTGTTCCTTTATAATTCCTATACATATACATATTATAATTATGTATCCATTTCAAAAATTGTGGAAATTGTTTCAGGGGATGTTAAAACATGAATATCTCCCATAAATGTGGAATCTGGAATGTCACATTCGCCTGTAAGTATTTCTCGTATAAAGTATTAAACGGAATATTTATTGTCGCCTAAAATTATGCAATGAAAGAAAATTTAACATTAATACTGTAGTGTAGTAAGAAATCAATAATTTCATCGCTTAATTACTTACTAAAGCGTTTTAAACATTAAAGCGCTTTAAACACTGAAAATGAATTACGGCATCAGCAGAATTAAAGCTAAAATATTAATAATGAATAAATTTTATAATAGAATATTATTTTAGAATAGGGAACAACATAAAGTCGTATATGTCATATGGCTAAATGTCGAAGAATTACATTAAAATAATTATATGAGAGGTTGGGGTGCTAAAAAGTACACCCTTTTATTCAAAATTTATTAAAATAATTTCATATTAAATATAATAATTAAAGTATAAATCGATAATACTATATGAATATTGATTGGTATAGTTCACCGCACTCAAAATCAGTTAAGCGTATACTAAATTTCTGTGTCAGTTTTAGAAAATGTTAATTAAATTAAGTTGACTTATTATACGTTTAAAGTAAATAATATTATTATTAAAATACATTAAATTTCTACGGTTTACCTTTAAATTAAGTCATAAAAAATAATATTTATAGTGAATGTGATGTGGATGATATCCAAATTACATTACAAATAATGAAAATATAATTTAAATTTTACAATTTAATTTAATTTAGAGATGGCATTGAATAGTTAATTTTGTAAGGAAATAATTTTTCTTAGAAGATAAAATAGAATTTAAATAATTGTTACATAGTTTTGATATTTATTATTTGGCCCAAAAGGCATCATGTAACAAATAGTATAGAGCACGACGTTTTGATATAAACCAATAAATTTTTATCGTACAAAAATAAAAATAAAACTACATTTTGTCAGTGCTATTTTTTTTTTTGTATTTAGTAGATATAGTCAATTTTCAATGGATTTTAAACCGCTTGAAAGTATTTTTTTATAATTCTCATACTTTTTTCATTTTTTCATTCCACTTGCAAGGATAGCAATTCAATGTTGGAGGTTTCGTTACATTTTTTTTATTAAAATCTGAACTATATAAGTATCATTATTAATGAAATAATATATAATTGCAAGAAGCTAATAGCTTTTAATATTGAAACATTTGTTGTCAGCAAATTGTTTGAAATTTTTCCAATATTTTTTTCAAAAATCACAATTAAATATTGTAAATTTTCTTTATTGGTACTCATAGAATAGAAAACTGAGTAAACTTAGAGTGACATCGAAACCTCGGTATAGAAAACTGAGTAAACTTAGAGTTAACAGGAGCTAAAACCTGGACTAATTAATATATCATCAGCATCAGCATAGAGCACACAACAAATTCCGCAATAAAATTAAAAGTCACAATTTCAAAACAATTATATTGTACACAAAAATTTACCTCTTTGATTTAAATATTTTTGATGATTATTTTTATTTAACTGATTATCATTATTATTATAATTTATATTACTATTTACATTATTAATTTTATTATAACCATAATTTGTTATTGCACTATCACTACTAATTAAACCACCACCAGGATTTCCAAATATACCAATATTTTTATTAGTCGGTTGTATATTTTTGTTGTTATCACTTCTATTTGAATAATCATGAGTAGAATTCACTAAATTAACAATAGCTAGAAACAGTATGAATTTTAACCAAAAGTCAAAATATTTAGAATGAAAAGATGAACCGACAATCGAATTACCAGAAGGTAAATAGAAAAATATATAATTTCTATAGTGAACTGAATAGTTTCTACCAGCCATGTTCACAATTCACAATAAACTAACTATATAAAAATATATCTATCAGATATCATTTTATATATGTATGTTTGTTGTAAAAAATATGAATTATGTATATATATAGACATAGTATTATGTGATGGCGTTATGGTTTGTATTTGAAACTGATTATAACCAACAGGATATTGTGAGTTTTATATTTCATATGTATTGTTATATATATGTATTATAAATACGAAATCAACTGTTCGGATAATAGATAAAATATGCTTTTAAAATTAGAGATTCAAATCCATTAAAATTTTTGAAAATCCATTTGATTTTGTAAATAATTTTGGTATGATTTTGAAATAAAGTTTGATTAATTTAAAGTTTTAATTAGTTGTAGTAAAAGAAAAATTGTTATTAATAAAATATGTGAATAATTGATAATATAAATTCATTTTTCTTGTAATTTTAAATTTTATATTTTTATTGAATTATTTCTTTACAATTAATCTACGAGTAAACACCCTGTACGTGTACCTGTACAGTATCTAGAAAATTCATGTTATATTATGTTACCAATTATATACATCATAGTTCTAAATTCTTCACATATTTTCAATTTCTATAACATTATTTGTTATTATTGGCTTCCACGGTTTGTATACAATAAAATTTTCCATAAATGTCAGGAATTGTTTTGATTTCAAGCTTTGCATTATTTTGTATTGTTAGAAATTATTGAATTAGTTCAAAAACATTCTTTGCTATCCAACGCCATTTGATAATATTATCAAATTTAATGCATAATTTTTGAAGTACTTCGGAAATTTGTTTTATTTGAATTAATTTTTATATATATTTTTGTTAAATTCCATAAATTTTATGGAATAAGTAATTTAAAGATACTCAAAAAAATTAATAATAAAATATTATTGATATTAATTGACATTTTTTAATCACTATTTCCTTTAACTGAATATCTAGGAATTATTATTTAAAATGGAAGATAACAAATATTAATAATTATTAACATTTATATACAAATTATTAAGTGAAGTGTACATAAAGAAAATTAATTTCATGGTTTTTTTTGTTATACTGATCATTATATTTAAATTAGTTTTCATTAAATTTCATGGTGAACAAATTTCTATATAAAATAATTAGTGAATTTTGGTTATAATCATTGAAGTATAAAAGACAGGTGATCTAAAAGTAGGACATGGCATATATAATTATCATATTTCAATAAATTACAATGGAATTAAGGACTTTAATAAGATTTGAGAAAGAAACTTGGTTGAAAATCAATTACCAAAGTGTTATAATATCAATTTTTAATATATAGAATATGTTTACTATTTCTTCATATATAGCCAGGTCAAGAGGTTAATGTCCCATGCGAACAGCAATCCACGCCTTTACCGTTCAAAAAAATATCAAATAGTTATAGATATAGTGGCACTATCATTCCTCGTATCATATAACAAAAAATAGCTCTTCAATTGAACATAATTTTATCGACATGACGATCTAGATGGCTTCTTAATTTACCTATATAACTGCCCGCCCGCAAGCTATAAGGGCTGTTTCGGTAAAAGAGTTTTATAATGATTTCTTAGCAAACACGAATTTTTTAATAACTTTAACTATTAGAAAATAGTTTAAACTTTATTCAAATTTGGAATGTCCAATTTTATTGACATCACTGGTACTAAATAAATAAAGTATATTTGACATACAGATTACATAAACATTAAAAAATCAATTTTGTTTCATAAACTAAATAATTTAATATAATATTTAAGAATTTTGAATTATTAAGATTATATCTCCAGTCTTTACATTTTCATATAATATTAAATATATAATATTATTTTCCTTTTTTTATTAATATAATAATAAATTCAAATTTTTGTTTTTATGATCCTACAGATTATTAAACTTCCGTTTTTTTATGACACAAATATTTTTTATTTATACATGAATTTATTTAAATAAGCTAAAAATACTTACAAAAAATTGTATAACAAAAATTTTATATGAATATTTAATTTAATTAAATATGCTCAATAAATTGCAAATGACCTGTAAATTTTTCATAAAAACAGTAAAAATCATAAAACTAAAAAAAAAAAAAAAAAAAAAATGATAGAAATATCAATTCACCGCGATGTGCCGCTTCGTATCCTAATATTTATGCTCTGAATTTGTAATATCGATGGCCCCGAATACAACTACCATATGTCGACTTACAATAAAAGTTTTCCCTGCTACTACAGACCCGCATAAGCCATACGCACAAACACATAAAGTTTCTATAGTATTATCCCACATAGTTTTTAAGTTATAACCCGTTGTTTTATTATGGTATATTGTAAAATTAGAATCCAAATATTGTATTTTGAATTACTATAATTTGGTTGGGAAGACAAATATGTTAAGAATAGTTACAACATTAAGCATACTAGAAGTAGCTATCATATGTGCAGTTACAATAAAAATTCAAAAATATTAACTATTGCAATTTGACTTACAATAATACTAGTAGTTATTGAAATTTTAAAAACATTTATGTAACTATACTTACAATGTTTATCGAATAAAAAACAAATATGGCAATTTAACATATCATAATAGGCCCTAAAAATACAATGATTGTATGTCTACTTACATTAAATTTTGGATATTACAATTATTGTAATAATATAACACATAATAATCGCGTAATTTTAGTAAACGGCAAGTTGAGTTACAATAGTTGTGTTGAAATTTTGAAATTTTGTAAGTACAAAATTATTTTTTTAAGCACCATAATTAATTTTTTTTCTTTTTTTTTGTTCGGGGAACAATGTGAAATTAAATTTGGCAAATTATGCTTTTTATTTCAAGAGCCTAGCTCCAGTATTAAGGATTTCAGAAAGTATTTTAGCTCTCCTGAAAAACGCTGTTTTTGACTTACTATAGTTGTATTCGGGGCCATCGATATTACAAGCAGCCATACATTTCTACTACCCCTCCTTCAAAATTTATATACGTATTTTCATGACGAAATTTGATATTATAATGTAAAGATTTATATATGTACATTATTTGTAATATATTTGAAATTTTGTACATAATGTATACAAGAATAAAAAAAAAATCAACCCCTAGATTGAACCCCCTTCTCCATATGGCGAGACAATACCAAATACACACATACATTTAAATTTATGTTGCGTGTATGTAAAGCAAACAATTTTTTTTGTCAATGTAATTTACATTTATGAAAAGCTATATAAAATTTTGACAGTTTGTTTGTTACAAAGACGGAGGGACGAAATGCACTTATAAAAATGATTTTATTTTATTTATATTTTTTATTTGCTATGTTTCATAAAACATAATATCACAATTTACGGAGTTTATTCACATTATGAATGAGAAAGCAACCATTTTATATTTAAATTTTGTACATATATACATATATTTTTTATATGTTATATGTACATATTAATTTACTTCTAAATAAAAACTGAAATATAATTAAAATAGGGTTTTTTTCGTGTTATTTAGCACCGAAATTTATATGGATATTTTTCACAAAAATTTGTCACAATTCAAAATTATGAACATTATTTTTTTTGTTAATATTTTAAAGGTGTGCAGCTGTAAGAGTCCAAAGAAATTGTAAATTTATGAAAAACTAAATGTAATTAAAATTTGTATTTGTAATTTTGTACAATTGTATTTGTAATTTTGTCCATTTTTCAAGGTACAATTTTTCATGCAAAGATATAAATAATAAACTGTTCAAATAGACCATGAAGCTTATCTGTTTAGGATTAGCAGTCTTATAATAATCATTACTCATCTAATATAATTAGTGCTTTTTAGTCATGCAAATTGGAAATGATCATTTATATCTAAAGAATATGAAAGTATAATACAACAAACCCAAGGGATTGTTAAACCGTGTTTTTGTTTAAATAATAATTTTAGAAAATTTTCATTTCAGCCATGTTTACCAAATCTCAAATATCCACAACGTATTTTATATAATCCTGAATTTATCAAACTGAAATTTACGGATATGACCGACGAAAAAAACTGGAGGACAAATTTAATTGAAAACTGAGATATTACTGCGCACAGGTATGCAGAGATAGAAAAGTTGTTATGAAATTTATCTTTCGTAAAGAAAAATTTATTTATACAATTTTCATTTTATTTACTGAAGTTTCCATAACTATTTCATAAATCCACGAAATATGTTAACTATAAAAACTAAATAATCAACAAAAACAACTTTTAATATTATATAGAACATAGATCAACATTTTCATTCAATCAAAATTGAGGCCTTGGAAATCATTGACATGTTTAAATATTTTTTTAAGTAGCATAATATAATACCATATCTATCTGTCTGCGTTTATTTGATTTGAAATATTCTTATATTAGATACAATCAAAAAGTATATATAGAAAGAGATTAAAACTTATATAAAAAAATTTATTGTTAGATTTAAGTTCAAGATTTCAAAATTAAGGCTTGAGCTACAATGTATCGATCAGATTGCAATAGATAAGTATGTGTTCATGTTCAGTCTACTTAACCAGTCGATTGGCTACTGTATGATTCGATTCGAAACTGAACTGATCAATATATTGAAACCAAAGCTTAAATTCCACAACCCACAAGCATAAAGGTTTTTCAAATTCACATACTTGCATAAAACCAAAAAGTGTATATATATATATATATATATATAAATTTTGGTTTTCTGAAAGTATGTGTATTTCGATTCATGCTTGTGGAATTTAATGTGCGAATTTAAGCTCAAACAAAAATTTGTATATAAGTTCTGATCTCTTTCTATATATATCCTTTTTGATAAATTAAATGTTGTAAACATTTATTCATTTTTTTATTTACACAAATAAAAATATAAATTTGTCATATTTTTTTATTATCATATAATAATTCATAAATTATTATTGTTTTTTTTTTTTTTTTATTTGTCACATTTAATAATTCCAAAAATTACAAATAAAACTTGTGACAAAAATTACACATTTTGTGTATCAAAAATATTATTTTTCCCTCATTATTATTGTATTTAAACCAATTAAAATTTTGTTTTATTTCATTTAAAATAATAATTTTATTTCAGTAAAATAAAATTGTATAGAAATATAATATCAATCATTTTAAGCCCTTTCAAATTTTGGTTCGTTTTCCAATTAATTATATTTAATTCGCAGACTTTTTAGCTACTTAAATTTAATTATATATCGATAAAAATATTTATTGTACATTACATTAATTTGTGATTTTTTTAATTTATTATAAAAATTCAATTAGTTTATTTATGAATGTTTTATTATAATATTTAAAAATTTTGTATAGACTTTTGTAATTATCTGTCAAAGTCAAACGAAACCGTTTGAAGTGAAATTTTCATACAAATTTAAGATGTGAAATTAGAAGTGAAAATATCCGCCTCTGATTCCACTCTAGTCAAAAGGTTGTTAAATCTATAGCTTCTGTTTATGTTAAAAAGTTTTAATTAAAAGTGGGTTGTATAATTTGTCTCGATACTAAGATTAATTTATTTTGGACTGCGGCTTTAATAAAATATTCTGATTTTATTAGTCAAAAATTTCTTAGGCTTTGCAATTTATTCTCATCTCAATAGTTAAGTGGTTTTATGTTTATAAGCTAAGCTTACAGGCAATAAACATTGATTGTGCAATGAATTTCTCTCGTTTATGTAGAAGGCAAGCGGTGGGTTTCATTTTGCACTAAGGTTAGATTCTATCATTTTAAATTTCATTTATTATTTACATATTAAAAATAGAGAAATTAAAATTTTGAATTTTAAGAATTTAAGAATGAACTAAATGTAAATGGTAATTTTATAATTATTCAAGATTTCGTCTTTTAGTACAAGAATTTTAATTAAAGTTTTTTATAGTTTTATTATTAAGTTATTGTCCTTTATTATAATTTAATTGAAAACAATTGACAATTGTTTAAAATTTAATACGAATTTACATTATTTTCGTTACGACAAAACTGGCTGTTCTATACAAGCACGAAGCGAATTACATTCCTGTCACTTTGAAAAATATGTATAATATTTCAGTTTTGGAACAAACTTTATTCTTAAAAATATTTGTAACAAAAATTTATCCATTATTAATAAATTTTACCTTTAATCTTTATCTATATATAAATATAATATTCAACAAATAACATTAAAACTTATTTGTTTTATTTGAAATAAAGCAAATTATTCTATTTTAAGAACAATAGTAAAAGAAAACCTAATCTATTTAATGTCCTAACCTCCTAACAATTTTCCATAAAATTAATAAGATACAAAAAAAAAATCATTAGTTTTTCCTGTAATTCTCTGGTTCTTTCTATTTTTTTGTTATTTTCACCATTTCTTTTTTATTAAAACGGATATTAAGCCTTATTTTCTCCATCCTTTTAAATGATTTCCTTTTTTATTCAATAAAAAATAAATAAACAAAATTTTAACGCTAGGGTATAATAAAATAACAAGCAAAAGCTCGTTAATCAAAAATATTGCAATAACTTTTCTTTAAAATAAAAGACGTTATCATCATCATAAATAAGCATAAAATAAAATAAAATGAAAAAGGAAATTTTACACTTCAGAACATAACCAAATGTACAAGGATAACGAGTACTGGTCAAAAGAATTATTTTATATTAGTATTATAAAAGACGGTATTCATTATTATTGTTCGATTGATTATTTATATTAAATATCGAATTGAATCGAAACATAAAAACTATCTAATTTATAAGAAAATTATTATAATTTTTTTTTTTAGAAAATATTTCTGTAGGTATAGTTATAGTTCAATCAGTAGCCTGATGGAAATACTGGAATGAGAGAGAAATGGGACATATTTTTAGATTTGCCTGACAGCTTGGTTATAGTGCATACGGTCGTCGTGTCCGGAAAATTATAATCGAATTCTTTAAAAATGCGTATTTATATTTAGGTTAGATTTGATTAGAAATTTTTCACTGATGGAACTCAATTCCACATTCCATCAGTGAAACATATTGGGAAAGAAATGCTTTTTTAAAAATCAGCTGATCATGTTTTTTGTCCCTGATCAGTAGAAAACTAAAACTAGTAGAGAACAAAATATTAAACATTAATTAAATATTTTTTAGCTAATAATTGCAGTTGTGTGTATGTATAATATTCCCTGCTCAAATTACTACATAAAGGCATATATTTCCACTTCAGAAATTTTTTCATCAGGCTACTGATTGAACTATAACTAGTGCAAGTACATTTTAATTAACATAATTTTTATTTAAAATTATTTAAACTAAATCTGCTACGATAGATCAAGTTAAGGAAGAGCACTTTTCATGAAAAATTTAGTGAAATAATTAAGAAAACGTTAATATTATTAATGGATTTTCTTAACAATTACAACAATTTTATATTCCAAATTCATTACATAAATAATCTAAATATAAAAATGGTTTTTATACTAATATTTTATAAATTTTTTTAAAAAAAATTTGCAATAAAGAAGGACGAAAAAATCCATTTTCTTTTTTCAACTGATTCTGTAATACTTTTTTTCTCAATTCTCTTTATTTTTATATTTACAATAATTGTTATTAGTTGCTTTTCTGTATTACAAATTTCCTTTTTATATTGTAGCAAAAATAACGAGTAATAAAAAATTTTCTTTCTCAATTATAATTTTTCTGTAAAATAACATTTAAAATATGTACAAAGTGAAAATTGTACTAATGATTTCGTTTAATTAAAACTTAATTATGATTATTTTTCCTTATAGTTTTTCTTATGTAGTTTTTTTTTTTTTTATAAAATTTCCATTTCCATTTTTTGTTAATGATTCTCAATAAAACCTTATAAAAAATAATATAAATTTCCTAATAATGTTAATTAATATTTTTTTAAGCATTTTGTATGTAGTGAAACTTGAAACAGTTAAGATGAAAGTCTCTTCAATTTCCAAGAATCCAAGATATATTTTCAAATGCTGTACGAGTTGAGTTATTAGAAGTTTTTATTCAACCCATTTCTCGTATTTTTCCCACAAAAAAAAAAACTTTGATTTCATTAATACAGAAACTTTTGCTTCATATTTTATAATGATAAAATATTCTCCATTAAAACCAATCTGTATTTTCAACCCACTCTATTTTAAGGGATGTGTAGAATTTGTAAAATTTAATATGGTGCATAAAATCAAGAATATTTTAGGTATGGCCATGGAAATTTATTTAGATGTAGGTTGATTTTTTTTTTTAAATGGCATGTTAATCCTACATCTTCGCTAGTATGATGAGGAGACGCTTTTGTATTATAGAAAAATTGATTCCACCAATAAATATACAACCATAAACCTAGGTAGATGAAAAATGAAATATGAAATACTCCTTTTATTGGCAGCTCTGTTTCATTTTAAAAACTATTATTTTCACATACTTTCTAACTTTTACGGTCCATCATGAATTCGCAGGTTTAAGTTTTCTTTCATCTTTGAATTATCACACTTATTCACGTTCACGCTAAAATGCGAATTTACTACTTTCCATCCTTGGGCATCGCATCCTTCTCTAATTGAAATTTGATTGATGTGTAGAAAATAGCAATTTATTTAATAATTAAAAGGACACAATTCTTTTATTGTTTTCCTAATCATATAATTAACGACCTTATCTCAAAATAAACATTTTCCACATTTAATTTTCCTCAAAGCCAACATAAAATTTATCTCGAAAACTTTTCGTCTAAACTTTAAAATATAACTAATTTAGTTTTTCAATTAAATTTAATCAAAACCAAACAAAAATTTACCTACTCTATCTGTGTATAGCCTATTTTTACTAAAAGTTCTATTCAAAATTGAGACAGCTAAGCACTTTATAAGAACTTAACAAAAAAAAATCTTTTTCGATTTAACAAAATAAAAATAAAGATCGCTTTCAACTGTACTGAGAAGATATTAAGAAGATCAGATCAAAGGCTAATAAAAGACATTAAAATGTTTTTGAAAGGAACAATTTAAGTGACCGTTTATAAAAAAAAAAATCTTGTTTTTCTATTATTTTCCTTCATATTTCAATCTTCTTTCTCTCCTTTTGCTTTTCAATATAGTACAACAAAAGAACAAGGAAAAGAATTTTTTTTTTCGCTACTCAATCTTAAAAAGAATTCCTCGTTTTTTGAATCCTTTTCATTTATTTATGTATTTCGAAACATATTTCTTTTATGTAAAATATTCTCCTTCCTAAATACCAAAAACAGAATTGTTTTCTTTATAAATTCTGTATTTATTTTATCTATTCCTTTTTTGTTATATATATTTTTAACCTTAACTGAAAAGGTATAGGGGACTTAGTGCTACAGTAAAAGCTGTTTTATATAAGGACATAATATTATTAAAAAAAAAATTGAAAAAAAAGTATGAAAAGAAATGTAAAATACAAAACTTTTGAACGGATTATCTCTTAAGCAATTTTAATTTGGAATTATCGCTAAAGAAAGACTTCTTTTTCTTGTTCATTATTCTTATCATTTAACTGACAGAAAAAGCGAATGTCCTTACAATTACCAATTTATCTGCTACCTTTTTATAGTTTTTTGTTTTTGGTTTTATGAAAAATATTATCATTTTTCATAAGAAAAACAAAAAAAAATTTTGTTTTGAAAAATGGTTTTTATCTAAAATATTTTCCAACTTTGTTGCACAGGATTTGACGGTTAAATTTAATAAAATTAATTTTCCTTATATATAATTATTATTTTTATTACA
This sequence comes from Rhamphomyia laevipes, assembly GCA_963920725.1. Taxonomy (NCBI): domain Eukaryota; kingdom Metazoa; phylum Arthropoda; class Insecta; order Diptera; family Empididae; genus Rhamphomyia; species Rhamphomyia laevipes. The sequence goes on from OY987257.1 coordinate 5,432,230, forward strand.
ACGGAACGTGGAAATCAAATAAATATTTGTCAAAATTTATTTATATTTTGATTATGCGATTATTTAATTTCAGTATTTTATCAAATAATTTTTCTACGATTTTGTAATCATCTCACATAAATTGACGATAAAATAATTGATGTTATTGAAAAATCGTTGCTATATGAAAATAAATATTTGTTTTTAATGGAATTATGAAATATAAGAAATTAAAGTAAAGTCAGTGTCACTATAACCTTAAAAACCACCTACAAACAATCAGACTGGTACCAAGTGTGCAGTTTTTATACAATACGAATAAAAATGGCGGAATACATACCATGGTAGGATTGCAATGCGGATTGAAGTAATGAAGATTATTCTCGAAATATTGATTAAAATTAATCTTAAGTTTTCGTTTAATGACGAATTTACAGAGTAAGTGACTGATAATTTCAGTATTCATTGATTACATTCAGTTCTGTAATCATTGTAATACCATATGAGCTGTCACAATTGTGTTAATTAAGTTATATAATTATGCAGTATAAATAATTATTATAATCATTGATTTATATTTAAAATTGTATGTTTATTTGTAATTTTTGAAAAGAAATAAATATTTTAAAAATTCATCAGTGACAAGATAAATAAATAAATATTTACACAACCAAAAGAAAAAGCGTTTCTGTAAAAATAATATCTATACATATAAAAAAGGATAAAAAATTCATATCCTTCGTACAGTATAGTAAAATCACAAGAAAAATATTTACGACAACCAAGAGACATGCGATTGAATAACATCCAGCAAGAAATTTTCTGATTTATACTATACAAGAAAAAAAATATTTGTTATAATAATATTAAAAAGGACGAAAATTTGTGTTGTGAAGAATGATGAAATTTTATATGGAAAAAATAGTAATGGTATAAAATAATAAAAATAAAAATCATGTTCATGTTTATATTATATAATCTTTGAAATAATTTTTGTTTATATGTGAAATTTAAATATGATTATAAAAATGGTTGAATGATTTATACATGAATTATTGTTGTTAATTTTTTTGTTTTTTTATTACATATATCAAAATTTGATTTAAAATACATTAGTGCTTACTAAATTTTAGAGTAATCAACACAAATAATGAATGGATTCAAATATTGGGTTCATTTATCATTTTTTTTAAAGAAATTATTGACATTATAATTATACGTTATTTAAATAGAGTGATGCATATTGGAAGCGTACTTTTTCAACTTTCGGAAAGATAATTTGGAAATCAGAAACACTAAACTAATAAAACTTGACTGAAATTTTATAGAAAATATTGGGAAATAATGCAGAGTGAAAATTTGCATTGATTTTAAAGTTAAATTTTAAATGATTTTTAAAATTTAATGGATTACACTTACACGATAATGAAACCGAGCATAAAATAATATCTTAAAATTACCTTCTGGATAAATAACATTAAAATTGCTAAATTTACTTATTATATTTTCAAAATGCTGTTTACACAAACTTATATTCTCACAAATCTACTTGATACTAACATTTATATCCAATAAAGTTCCTGACCAAAGTCTTGTTAATCTTAATTACCTAAAAACTTGCTTTCTTGTCGGAAGCAAACGCTTACCATCACGATTTGAATACTTTAATTTTTGGTTCATTATTCTGATATGATTCAGTCACATAAAAAGAGTAACTCATTTAAATAAAGTATGCCTAAATTTTACAAGGAGTTACCTACAAACAACGAAGTATTGTGATGTGAATAAGTGAAAATTCCAAAATTATAAATTCTTTATACGTTTCCAAGAGCGTTTTTTACGTCTTAAAATATTTGTATCCAACTTTATTATAATGAACTTTGGCATACAACGATTTTTACTAATGGTTTAGCGAATAATTTCTCATTTAACCAACTCCTATTTTTGGTATCCCCTATATTAGTAGATTATTTAAATGGTAACAACATCAAATTTAGGAAATTTTACGTATTCAATTCATTTATTATATAGACAAGTTTTTGTTTCAGTGAAAAATTCCATGTCAAATAATCTTAAAAGAAAATAACAATTGACAAAATTTTCATTTTTATTTACTGTGCATTGCAAAAAAAAACTTTTTATTTTCTTTTGGCTTACTTAGAAATCTAAGAATTTTCCATTGTTCTACGAAATTTTCATATTTTTTTTTCCTTAAAAAAACATCATGTAAGAAAATTTTAAGAAAAATATTTGCATTTCTTGCAAGCGTGAAAATTCCCTCCAAATAAATACGAAAATTATTTTGGTGTTTGATATTTTTTTTTTGTTTTTTATATTTCTTGAAAATAAAATTATTTTCATTTTTCGTTTATAATTTTTTAAAAAAGTTTTTTGTTTACTTATATTTGGAAAAGCGATGATACTATATAAAAAAAAATTCCATTGAAGAAGGAAAAACAATGAATTAAATTTAAAGGAAGAAAAAAAAATATTATATTTTTTGTTATAGCTAGTCCTTTTTTTTGGTGATGTTCTCTTAAAAAGAAAAACAAATAAAAACAAACAAAATTAATAAAAAAGTATAAAGGTGAAAATCGTTTGAAAGTTGTAAAAAGAAAACTTTGTTTATATTCGTGTCGTCATCGTCGTAATTTTCTTTTATATAATATAGAATCTTGGGTGTGGAAAAATTTTCTTAGGATGAGAGTTGATAATATTATGTAATTTTTTTTTTCTATAAATTTAAGAAGAAAATATTTATCAACAGATAAAAGGAAATTGAAAAGTTTACTAATGTTTAGTAATATTTTACAAATAATTTATACCTGTTAAAATGAATTTTGAATATAGAATTATGTCTTAATAATTGAATTTTTATATAGAGATATTAGAATTAGTATTTAAAATGAATATTATCACTTTAAATTAATTTAACACTGTTTTTTTTCAGATAAAAATTATGGTTTGTGAAGTTTTAAATCAATATTAATAAAACTTCACTTCATCTAAATAAAATTTTAAGAAAGGTTTCATTTAAAATACTAGTTACATCAATGTGCACGGCTTTATAATCCTGGGCAGTCTTCTTACTAAACGTTTCGTGATATTTATATTTCAATTTCGAGCTATATTATATGAATTTCAATCCATCATAAGTTTATTTTCTATGATGAAACTTGCAATTACATCGATACTTCGACATCGAGAGTAAAAATCAGGGCAAAATTAACAGCATAGCATTAACACCATCACTGCTTATACTATGTAGGTGTAATGAATGAACAAGGAACTATTTCTATAGCTTTTCGATCTTCTATACCATTTTCAGATTAAATAAATAGTTTTTTACAAATTATTAATCATTTTTCCAATAATTGTAGGAGCTTGTCTGCTCTGGTAAGTTCTAATTCTTTCACCATGTAAATAATATATTTTTGTCAATTAATCGATGTTACTATTCAGGCCCATTTTTATAACATTTTAGATAATAATCTAAATTTTTTATATCTCGAATTTCTTCCCCGTTTTCTAATATTCCCATTTCTTCGATTATTACTTTTGAAAAATGCATTCAACATAGTCGAGATTCAATATAGCAGAATAAGGCCGTATCTGTTACTAATGAATAAACTACTTTTCTTTTGTTTTGTTGGAAAATTATCATTTCAATTTGAGAACCGACTAATTTAATCTGAAAATGCTACAAAATTAACATTTTTGTGAAAAATGTATTTATTCAATGTATTTATCATTTTTGAATTAAGTATTTTAATTGACTAAATTTAATTATACAAAATTTAGCAAAAATGATTTTTATCCATCCTAAAGTATTACATAAATATATATTTTTTTTTTCCAAAACAACAAATTTTTATTTGTACAAATTATTATCTTCTTATTATAATTAATTTTGTATATTTTACTTAAATCATGGTATCATTAAATTATTGAGATTTCTTTTTCTATCGGAGTAAATTCAGTTTTACCCTATATAAATAATTTAACTCTATATTTAATTTATAGGTTATAATATTCGATAAACCTTATAGTTGTCGATGGAGTTGTCGTCATGGCACATAAAAGCGTACAAAAGTAATTTATTCTTCTGATTTATTGATATTAGTTATTTTATTTTTATACAGATATATTTTACAAATTTGATATTGTATACATATAGTACCAATTTATAAATTTAATGTTTAATTTACACTATGTAACTTTTTAATAAAATTATAAAAATGAGAATAAATAGCTTTATCCTGAATCCTGATGTCGTTATTAGATGACTCAAATGTATTAGCATATACAATTAATTTATCTTTTAATAATATGACAACTCTTAACTTTCCAAACTCCAAACTAGTTTATATTTCACATTTTTTTTAAATTGTACAACATAAGAAAACATACTAATTACAAAATATTAAGCAATTAGCTGCTTATACCAGACGTTCCTAGCGGTAAGGGCATATCATCTTAGAAGAAAATCACTTAGTACATATTTTACCAATCTGCCCATGCATTGCTTGTTTTCCTTTGGCGAGCAAAAATATAAAGTTATTTAAAAAAATGTAATGAAATGCAAATAAAAATTTACTATATGTATATTTTATTTTATTAAAATTAAAAAAAAAAAAAATTCCTAAAGGCGGATTCATCGTTGCGGATAAAAACCGACGAACTCAAAAGCGCGCACACTTTTTATATGAAAATTTGAAATTCTCAATTTTTGAATTTTCTATTTTCGAAAATATTTCTCTCTGAAAAATTTGATTTATATTGAACTTTAGTGCGGCACAATTTTGAAAAAGTCAATCGAGACATCAAAACTAGAAAAATCAAATGACAGAAAATTCATTTGAATATATAATTTTTTAATTATACATAAAATTCATCGTAGTTTTCCAAATAAATAAAAAAATTTTGTCAAATAAATGTCAATCTATTCTGTAGTCATAAAATATTTTTGTGTGGTTGATTCAAGCCGGAACGATGAACGTTCTAGAATGAAATAAGTTCGAGTAAAATCAGTTCGACTGATTTTATCCGAAACGATGAATCCGCTTTGATTAATTTTTAAATGGGAATTAAACACTTCTGTGCAATACCTTATAGAAATAGTAGTTCACTCTACTATACTTTCCTGACAGTGATCTTTTTTTGAATTTTGAGATTTTTGTGTAAGTAGTGAAATGTGTTTCTACGAAATATCTTAGATATCCTACAGATTTCTAAAGGGTCTTTACGAATGATTCGTATACAGAATTCTAAATCATTTTAAAATAGAAAATTATTAAGATTTAAATGTAAATGGCTTTAATATAAGAATTAAACAATATTTATTAAAAATATAACAATCAAGCCATTTGCTAAAAAATACATCACATATATTAATTCATTTTAGAATTAACTTATCTCTATTTTTTTCTAACCAGACCATTTAAAAAGCCATTTACACCAATAGTTAAGAAAGAACTTGCTTCTGTAAATATAGTAAACTTCTATATTCATAATATTATCTTTAAATAAATGTACAAATATTAACAAATCAATAATTTCATCAGGACTTTAAAATTTCGATTTTTTTTTTAAATCATTATCAATAATTTTACATACAATTATCCTTTTTATATAAATATATAATTTTTGCACCATAAATACATATTAACCTTGACAGTATTATATAAAATTATCGTTCACACAAAACCAAATCATTAATTCAAAAAAAAAAAAAAACTATATCAAAATAAACTTTAAAATGCTATCATCTGGAAATATAATTATGTCATTGTGCGATAAGAAATTCCACATAAAATTATATTATCATTTGAACCATATAAGCGCGGTATTTTAATGATATCCATTTTGTAAACTTTTCTCATACCCTCAACAAAAAATAATACTTTACCCTATTTTAACCGATCTAAAAAAAGCAAAAAAACCAAAGAGTCGACATAAAAAAAAAATTGAATTTCAATAATCGTTTTTGATTAAATATATAAGAGAAAATTAAGTTAGTAAAAAAAAATATTTATAAATCCCTAAACCAACAAGTTTTCACATTTACCAAAACAGTTTTCAATTCGTTAATACCTTTAAAAATAACTAATACATAAAGATATATAAAATATATCTCTATACATAACTTATGTATATAAAAAATAAATGTTATATAAAAAAGGATATATAAAAAAAAAATTAAATTGAAACGACATGAAAAATATCCTAGCACAGCAAAAAAAGACTTTTCTTTTCGATCTTTCCCCAAAAGCTAATCGTTTCAATTACTTTTCATTTTCGTTAGGAGCAATTACACCAATCAATAATCTATAAATATGTATATGATATGGAGAACATCATCGTGATATCCTTTTAAATATATATATATATATATATATATATATATATATATATATATATATATATATATATATATACAATATATGTATGTAATATTGAACAGCAAAATTTTCGAAACACAATATTACAAACATACACAAATAAAAATTGAAAATTGATAAGGAGAAAGTGATAGATATTGAATTTAAACTGGATATATTTGATCATTGGAGAGATTAATTTATAATAGGGTAGATATAGATATAAACGTCAGAGTAATCGAAAACTGGAATATGTTGAAGTTCTTTTTGAGTTAATCAAACCGTTTTTCTTACAACAGTCAAATCATAAATTGGATATCGCTACAGCTGCTTTACCACCAAAAATATTATGGTTACGATTTTGAAAATTTCAAATTCATTTTATTTTTGAATTATACACTGTTTAATAAATAAAATTTCTTTAAAGGCCAATTTTTAAATTCATTCCCCTACAAAAATCGTATATAATTTAAACCAAAATAAGGTAAAAACAAATTTCCCACTTTATATATAGAGAGAGTGTTATAAAATGAAAACGATAAGCAATTTTATTACAATTTCTTTTGATATTTCGTTTTTTCGTTTTTTTTTTTTGCCTTTTTAATAAAATATATATAATCATGCCCAAATAAATAAAACAGTTATACTTATACATATATAATTCACCTACAGATCCTTTATAATCCTATATATAGTTTTATCCAATATTATGTGAAAGGTCGACAAAATGAAATGTTTGCAATTTATTTGATTTTCGGTTGAAGGGCATAAATATATTACCAATGTGTAGATTGAAACAAAAGAGACCGAAAAGGACTCTATCAACAACAAAAAAATATTAAAAAAAATAGATAGATTTCTCATTTGTTATATTGTAAAACACCTACACATTTCAATATTACATTAGATTGATATAGGTGCGTTTGTTATGTTTATATTTATATGTATGTAGCCTAACCCTCGAATTACACAGTACTCGATTTGTACGGTTTTGGTTTAGAAAACATATTTTTCAGTTTAACACGATTTCAATTGTAACAACCTCCGTAATCGAACAGGAGAGAGTTTACCTATGGTGTCGAGTGATTGATAACCACAATATCGTCAAAACAATACTAGAGTAAATTTTTGTTGTCCTTTGTGTTCCTGGATAGCTTAAGGACTGCAACCAAGAAGTCAGCCAGCTAATACCACCAGTCTTTGGGGCGTATATCAACCACACCAACCAGCAAAGCCCTTCTTAATTTCTCCTTAATTAATATTTAATAAAAATATTAATAGTAAAGGTCTGGGCAGAAGGATAAGGAATACTTACATAATCAACATTTGGTGATATGGGTGGTTTTATCCGGTCATTTTAGGTTTTCTAGCTGAAAATAAATGCAACGTTATAAACATTATAATAATATAATTGTTTTCTCTCTGATTGCGGTGAATTCATTAGCTTTTTAAATTTATTTTACATAATTTTAGGCATTTCAAAAATAATTTTTAATTTAGTTTTTCTTTTGTAACCATATATTTAATTTAAAGTTAAATTGATTAATTATTTCAAGTTATTAATAATAACTATAATACTTTTTGAATTTTAGTCTGAAGGATGAATAAATAATATAATTCAATTTAATTTGAATTATTTAATTTAAATAATACCAAATTCATGGACAATCACCAATTTCTTTTAATAACGCCACCTTTCTTCCAGGGAATAATCTTGCGTATGATAGGCAAGATTATTATTTTATTGGATTATAACACTTCCGTTTTAGGTTATTATTTATTTTGAAAATTATACGAAATGGCTAATAGGACAAATACTAACTAAATGGATAATTTTAAGGTAAGTAACACTTTTTTCCTAATAATTTTCGATTTACACGGTACCTTTGGAGAACAAATCTACCGTGTTAATCGAGGGTTAAGTGTACATTATTTCATAGTACGGTATTATAAAAATATATATGAATAATATTATTTTCCTGTTTTCCACCCATGCTGACATTCAGAGAAATAGAATAATTATACTATAATCGAAAATTTAATAGTATCGTTTAATATACATAAACATAAAAAAGCAATTATTATTCTGATAAGTTTTCTTTCTTATAACATTCTTATTTTCCTAACCAATCAATGAAAAATATAAAAAGGATCAATTCAATGTAAAAATTGTTTATTATCGAAGTTAATATATTTTTAGTTTAATACAATTTATTTGAAATAGAATTTCGAATAGAGTTATTTCAGGAATTTGATAAATTATAATCAATTTATTATTATTTTTAATTTTCCAAATTTATGTTTATTAATATAAAAATGAAAATGGACAACTCTGCATTTGTACTATTACGTAATTTATACTAAAAAAAATACTTTAATCAATAATTTAAACTTTTGGATAAAGTTCACTTTATTTGAACTAATGTGATTTTTTGTAATATTTATTTTTATTACACATTAAAATATTATATTATTTTAATATTCAAAATTCACAACCAAAAATAAAATTTTAATCTTCACATAAATTTTGTTTAAATATATTTAATTAATGACGAACCTTTTTTTAATAATTAAAATTGAAATTTTGATATGAATATCCGTCGAGTACCGAAACAGCCCTTAACATAGAGCTCCTATACAAAATTCCGTCAAGCCTGATTTTAGAACCTTCTCCTTTTCAACTATTCCAACTTTATTTTTCAATTTTCCACAATACATTTTTATTTTGATTTATCCTTTTTGACAAAACCGATGTAATTCCTCTAGAATAATTTAATATTAGCTATAAATCAAATTAGCTGCTGAATAACACCATCTATTAATATAAAATTAAATATAAGACCTCCTCAGAAAATATTTTTGAACTATAACAATAATTTTTGATGATGTGACCCATTAAATTTTAATATCAAAATCGATTAAATTAAAATTAAATAATGAAAATGGTCTAAAAATATTTATACATTTCAGCAATAGCCTCCAAAACGGGCTAGTGTCATATATCTTATTAATATTTATTCTTGTAAGTGCGGTCGATAGAAGAGAAATAAATATATAATATAAAATTTATAATTGTAAGCTCATTTATTATTCGATTTCAAAAGAATAAGTAATTAATTTAAGTTAATGTCTTAAACATTTATTTATACTAAAAACAAAAATTAGTAAATACGGAATCCTTACACTTATTCCCTAATAATAAAAAAATATATATACCATAAAAAGCTATGCCATATCCAAATGAGCTAAAATACCAAAATGTTGAAAAAGTTATATATATAATTTTCAACAGGTTGGTACTTATAAATTGTATTTAATGGTAGAATTAAGTAGTAAATTGTTTTATGTTAACGCACAAAATTGATATGAAGGTACAAAAAAATAGAAAATCAACGGAAAATGGATATAAAATTGAATGAGAGATAAAAAGGAGATTGGAATATTCAGATGAAAAACAAAAAAAAAATCTTTCTTGTGTATCAGGGATAACAGTTTTAAATAAATTATCATGTCATTTTGAAAAAAGGATGTTTTTTTTCTTATCCTTTTTTAGTAATGTTTAATTTTTTTTATGATGGTATTTTTCTTGTTGTGGTGGTTGGTAATCCTTTTTAAATTGATGCCATTTACTGTAATCGGTTAACCAAATAGCTATTTAATATGGTAAAATTTGCAATTCCCTAAAGAAAGTTTTGTATACATATTTTAACGAATAAAAATTTTATAATCCAAAAGTATTTATACAGAAAATTTTGAAAAATATTTATATGTATTAGTGTATCTATACATAATTTTAAATATGAAATCAGATATCTATAGAAATTTAAAAGAGAACTTAAAACATTTTCTTATAATTTTAATAAATATTTGATATTAACTTATGAATAAAATAAAATTATTTATCCTAATGATTAATTTAGTCTATCGAAGTCGTTATATTTTAGTCAATAAATCTTTACAATTTTAACTTGAATCCTATTATTGTACGAATAGATGAATTGCAATACGAAATGTATGACAAGTTAATAAGTATTTATGATATTTACAATCTGGTTGCCTAAAGGACACAGCTAAAAACCATCTGACAACTTAGAAGATTATGGAACTGTATAATATTTTGACAAATGTTGATGTAGACAGCAAAAAAACAAGCTTCAATGTAAAATTATTCAATTACAATAAGATGCAGTCATTAATTTTTCGTAGTTATTTAGTTTATTAATTAAACGCCAGTCAACAATTTATGGTTTAAAGAAAATATGTTAAATATAATTTATGTTTTGGTCAAGCATATCGACATAAAATAATTATATCAAAGAATGAATAATTTTAAAAATAATTTTTCTATATTATCTGATTTAATTTTAAAAAAAAACATCTTTCAGTAACTAAAATAAAAATAAAAACATTGAAATTAAACTTTTTCCAAGAATTTCATTTAAAAAATTTCATTTTACAATTTTTCTTTTTATAAACATTACCAAAATAATATTAGAAAAACAGAAGATAAAAAAAAGGATTGGAAAAATGATAAGTTAAATGATGAAATGTTATTAAAACTTTTTGGAAAAAATACTTTTAGAAAATTTAATTTACCTCATAATATTAAAAAGCCTTTTCCTGATTTGTAAAATATAAATCAATAATATTTTTATTCGTTAGTTAATGGTAAAACAAATTTAAATTATATTATTACAATTTTTATAAGTTAATATTAATCTTTCGGTTGGTTAAGCTAAATATATTAATTATTAACATTTTAGCATTAAATTAAGATCCTTCTTGTTGTTGTTTATTTAATAATCATGAAATCATCATTAACTTTTCAACTAAAGTCAAATTAATATGAAAACAAAAAAACAACAAAAAATTTTCTTTTTTCTTATTAAGGCAGAAACTTTTATCCGTTGTGAAGTGCCAAATTCATAAAGTTAAACATCTTAATATAAACTTATAAAACCATTTTTTGAAGGTAAAAAAATTACTTAATATAAACTTTTACATAACAAACCATAAATTTATAATATCTTTAATACAAACCAATAATAAATTTAAATATAATTCTAATTTCTATTAGATGATTATTTTATAATTTTAGATGATTATTTTATAATTTTTTTTTTATAATAATAATAGATAAAATATTCTGTTTAATGGAGCATAAAATTATAATATAAAATTAAAAATAGAATTTTTTTTTATGCTTAATTTTATGAGTGATTTTGAGGCGCGCTGATATGCAATAATGTCGTCTTAATTCAAAATTATAAACTTCCTTATAATGAAAAAAGGGCAAAAAAAGTTTTTAAACTTTCTAATTTTCTCGTAAATAATTAAATTTCATACTTTTTCCCTGATTTTATGCAAAATGAAAGTATCTAAACTAAAAAGAAAAAAAAACCTTTATAAAATAAGTAAATTTTTATTCCTTTTCTTAGTATATAAGATACAAAAATTTATTATAAAATTTTTGGTTTATACAAAATTTATTCTTGTAATATACAATTTTCTTTTTATATATAAGTTCATTACTGTAACTTATACAAAATAAAATATTCAAGGATTTTTAAAAGGATATTTTCAAAATTTTATATCTAAATGGTTTTCATTTTTATTTTACGTTGAAAGTATAAAAAATTAGGATTAAAATCCTAATCTTTGAGATCTATAATAACAAAAATATGTGGTAGTTTCAATTATAATCTAGGGTTTTATTTAATTACATAATAAAAATATAATAATTTTAGTGAAAGTTTTAAAGAATATTTTAAAATTAATAAACACGTCTTAACTGAATGGTTTATGTTATTAAAAAAAAAAAAAATATTTATAGTTTTTAAGTTTAAGTTATTTTGTAATTTAATTAAAAATTTCAAAAGGATGAAATTATTATTTTTATTAAATTTTAAAACTTTCGAATATTTTTGTTTATTTTGTGATTAATTCTAAACTATATATAAAGTAAGGTCGCACAATTAAGCAGTAGTGACAGGATAACGTAATTAATAGTTTTTAAATAATAGTAAATTGCAACGATATTTAGCGCTACATAGCATTACGCAAATTGTTTTATTATTATTTTTAATTTACGAAGAAACAATTACTTTCATTATGTTAAATGATGAGATTTACAACAACAACAAAATGATTAAATAAAAAATAATTAATGATAAATTATATTAAAGATGTTTATGCAATCTTTATCATTAAAATATCTTCTGGCGTTTCTAATAATAAATTTTTTAGCAGACTACTTAAAATTGAACGAAGAAATGATCAGTCCTCTGAATAATTCGGATTATCTAAATCAAAAGCATCAAAAACTTGAATTTTTCATGATAATAAATTTTTGGTACTATATTTTCAAATTCAACTCCATAACAAATAGCGAAATAACGAAATGATGAATTGTTATACAGGGTTTGCACTCCAAATTCACCCTTTTGAAAATCAAATTCAACTGATAATAAAAAAATGTTAATATTATGGAAGCATGCTTAATTATGCACAACATAAGTCTTCATGAGACGCGTGAGGTACGTGATTTAGTTGAATGGACTAGACACACATTAGTTTTTCTCCCGCCTTACTCCCCCATGATGAACCCAATAGAAGAAATATTTTCGAAAATAAAATGTTGTGCCCGTAATATGTTAGCTAATCCTGGTAATACATTACATTTAACACATGTGTAATTGAACAATCAGGGGCAACTGTTAGTTCAACAGATTATAATAACTATTACGAACACATGTGTATGCAATTGTCATTAGCTGCTGCAGGAGAACCTCTATAAATAAAATGTTTAATAAGTTTTTCATATTGTTAAAATAATTTAATTTTGAATTGTAAAGAATGGTTTTGTCTTTATACTTCTTTGTACCTATAAAATATTATATTTGAAATACTTATTTTCTGTTAAATTTGAGGGTGTTTACTTTTGAAGTTTTGAAATATAATAAATTTATGAATAACAATTGACATATCGAAGGAAAAAATCAACTGCTAAACTAAAAAATTAAGTTAACGAAACATTTTTTATTATTAGTTGAATTTGATTTGCAAAAAGTTGAATTTGATTTGCAAAAGGGTGAATTTGGAGTGCAAACCCTGTAAAATGGTATCGTATTCGTTACAAAACTATCGTTAAAGTTATTTGGAGAACATACTTTGCATAATACTCAAATGTTAGTGGAACTTACCAGTATTTAGAATAATTATTAGTATTGCAATGGACACTGGCGTCAATTTCAGTAAAATGTATTTTCTTTACGTTTTTTTTTATGCTGGAGATTCTGAATGTATCTACATTTCCTAGAACCGTTTTAATGAAAGTTAGCACATTTGCGTTTCTCGTTGATGCCTGATGCCTGATGCGCGATAAAAAGTTAGGATTTGTCGTTTAAATTTCTTATTTATTTTATATTGCATAAAATTATTATAAAAGTAATAAAACTCATGTATTTGATTCTAAATCATTCTTCCACTAAAATAGTTAACTGAAATGAACGTTTATGTAAAAGTTTAATATAACAAACTTTATATTATTATTATACAAAATATATTTTATTCTTGTAAGAATTATTAATAAAATACATAATCTGTAATATTAAAACCTTCAAAAATTGAATTATAAGCAATTTATATATAAAATAACAAAATTGATAAGTTAACTTAAATTATAATTATTTTGTTTATATTGCAAATATGTTGGATAACTTTACCTTAAATTTATTTTGTATATATAGAAAACAAATCATAATTTTCTTTAACCAAGGAAATAAGATTAAGAATTCCTTAGAGAATATTTTCATAAAATTTTATATACATACAACATAAATCAACTATACATATAATTATTCTAACATTTTCGGTTTTTGAATATAATTTTATTGAAATATTTCATTGCTAAAATATTTTATTAGACAAACTATAGATAGTTTTAGCAAGTGATTTATGACAAAGAGTAACAAAATTTAATGACAGCAAATAATGCAATTAAGAAAAGTATCTTTTGAAATATCTAAATTTATGTATTTTATCTAATTTTATATTATGTTCAATATCATAGATTTTGTTAACATTAAAATTAAGATTATATTGAATTAAAGATTATATTAAAATAAAATAGCCCAAGTTAGAGAATTATATTCTTAATTTGTAAAGTTTTGAATGAAACATTTTACAAATGTTTCATTCAGAATTAAAACTATTAAATTTAAATTTAATTAAAACATTTAAACTTCAATTATTTGAAAAAATTTCTTACAAAATTTCAATTGGTTTTAGTCATAGTTAACATATTTTGATTCAAAAGTTAACTTAAATTTTTAAATTCGTTTTGGTATGAAAAAAAAGGTTATGACATTAATTTATAATTAATTGAAAACTTAACAAATTAATTATTAATTTTTTTTATAATAAAATCTTTAAAAAAAAATATACTATATAATCTATTTAATTGTCTATATCAATGATTTCTATGGCGTAAAGTCATTATTTTATATGAGAACTCTAAAAGTTTCTTCTAAAAATCCTTATCTTATAAGTCTATAAAATATATATGTATATCTTATGTATATAATCCATTACAAAACTGTTATTTATCTTAAATAAAGTTTGACTGAATTCATGAAACTTTATCTGTTCAATATTTTTTTTTTTTTTTAGTTTTGCGGTGCTGGTGGTTTAACATTTCTCCTCTAAATATACTTTATATATACAATTTGTTTAACAAAATCCACATAACAATTTTCCTTGTATAAATTTTCCCAATACATACTATAAATATATGTTTTGTATATAAAGTTTTTATTTACTTTTATGCTTAGTTATTTTTTTTTTATTTTTGATACATATTATTATACGAAAATAATTTAGTTTTCCTGTGTTGTTACCTGGGTAGATAGAACAACACCAGTTTCTTAATAATAAAGTTTCGTTATGTAAAACTCTTAATCCAATTGAGTTTGTAAATTGTTCGTTTCGCATCGTTTCCGATTTTCATCTTGAGTAAGAATGAACTGAAGTATTCTTTAGTGTTGTTTGATTTAAGGACAAAATATTTTATATAAAATAATTTTAAGGATTTTATATTTAAAATCACAAAAACAGATTTTGTGGTAAAAAAAAAAAATAGACAATATAAATATTCAAATAAAAACAAATAAAAACTTTCAATTTACATTATAAACTTAAAAACTATTTGTGGAAATAATTTATAAACATTTTTTTGAGAATTAAACAGGGTCGGTTTGTTCTGTAATGTATGCAAGTGATGACAAGAAAATATTATAATTTTGAATTAAGAAGGCTTCCGATACAAGCTATTACATTAAACAACAGCTTTTACATTAGTATTTTTGTTGTCCCATTTTGTTAATCAATTTTCCTACTATTGGTACACACGTCAGTTTCAGTGAATTTTATACCTGTGGGCCAGTCTAAACATGGAAGTAAGAAAAATTTTAAGTATAAAAATGTTTTAATAAATTAAGAAAAAAAAATAATGAAAAGTTCTTATATAGATTGTACTGAGCCCTATGGAAACACCGTGTTTTTCAACTTACATCATATTTCTATACTATTTTTCAACTCTGTATGTATGCCATTTCAAAACTTATGCGATGTGAGTTCGATAATTACTTTTTATATCAAATTCAAAGTAGTGGACAGGATAAAGATACGATTCATTATAAATTATTACTATATTTAGCGATAAATGGCAATAAGGAAAACAATGTTTCTTAAGTCACCTGAGGAGGCTGATCATAGAAGGCTGAAATAGTTTATTTGAGAATTGGTATTACGATATTTTCATTCCCCAATGCTGTAAGTTACAAGATAAATGAACAATTCTTATGCTTAATTCAGTTAAGTTTTGTGGTTCAGTTAAAATATATATGAAATTATATGGATTCAAAGTTATAATGAGACTCTCCAACTTTATCATTAATTTGAAATACATTATCGAATCTTTCCTATAATTCTCGCGGCTACTTTATTTAATATTTTTACTGTATTAACAATGATTTGTGTTAACTTTTTCTCAATTTCGACTACATAGTTATTTTTCTATTAACGTTCTTCAAAATGTCATAAATCCACATCTATACATAGAGCTAAAATTTTAAATTTCAAGTTATGTAAGTTATGTATGTTTCAGATTATGTAACTTTTAAATATAATATTTAGATTTCTAATATATTCACGAATAATAATCCATTTTTATTTTTCTTATACTGAATTTCATTTTTTGTAACAGTGTAATTTAACTAAATAATATTTCAATGAACTGAATAATATACTAAGTACAGTTAAAGTGTACTTTTTTTTAACTTTAACATTTTATTAACTGTAATAAAATATAAGTATATAAAATCTTCAAGTAAATCGCTCAATGTCACTACGAAAAGTCAAATATATTCCACAAATGTATAGCAAAACTTAACTTTTTGTATGTAT
Source organism: Rhamphomyia laevipes (assembly GCA_963920725.1). Lineage (NCBI taxonomy): Eukaryota > Metazoa > Arthropoda > Insecta > Diptera > Empididae > Rhamphomyia > Rhamphomyia laevipes. The sequence goes on from OY987257.1 coordinate 5,449,053, forward strand.
TATTTTAAACTTTTTTTTTATAAGTCAAAAGAAGAATGTAAAAAAAGTAAAGTTTGACTTTCGTATGTAAACATAACAATAAGAAAAATAAAAAGATACATTTTTTTCTTCCCCAATCATTTTGTGTTGCGGTTTATTTGCAACAGAAATTGTTTTTTTTTTTAAAGCTACACATAGAAACCGAATTGAAAAGTTTGTTATTTTTTCCAGAAAAAAAAACGTTGGTGACAACAATAACAAAAAATATATAATATAAAAAGGAAACATAATAAAGAAGAGTTTTTTTTTAACTCCTGAATGACGTGTTTATAAAATCAATTTATCCATCTTAAATAACACTTTTATATTAAGAAATAATATACTTACAGTTTGACAGTAAAGGTGAATATAAATCATTGCTATGGCAATGTTACGGAATTGAATTTACAAAAAAGAAAAACCAATCGATTTTACATTAGAAGTTTTTTCTGTACCTTAGGAAGAGTACTAAGGAAGAGTACCTTAGAGTAGGTCTGGATTGGCAATCTGAATCAGTACTTCGTTCTAGGAGTATAGATCTTCATTATTTGACAATTGCACCGTGCTATGAGTAAAAATTAATTCAACAGATAACGCTGAAGGAAGGAGTAACGTTGCAGTTCGAGCTTAAAGAAATGGATATATACTCTTAATATTATATTTATTTTTGTGCTTGTTCTCACTAATCAATCCAGATAATTGGTTCACTCAAAAGTTCTTATTTGATCGTTTTCGATGATAAGAAACCTTCTGTTTTGTATTAATTTTGGATTAGAAACTCAATTAATAATTATATTTGTTTTCCGGATGACCAATAAATATTGATCCATGAAGGGAGCCTAATTCACTATAAATTAATTCTTGTGATCATATTCGATTTTTATTCTTATCCAAATCAATCTATCTTACATTTTTTGTAATCAACTTGTTTTAAAATGGATTCCTTTTTTCCGATCAGTTACCTATTACACTTATAGCTCAGCAGGTATTTCAAATAGACTAAGGAATGAACTAAGAAATGACTTATTAATAAAACCTCTAGCGAAACAAGGAACTTTTAACCACATCGACTATTCCAAAGCAACATAATTAGAATAATTACGTAATGAGAGATATATATGATACTCGACACCACCTGAAATCTTGTATGTGGTTCACGTAAATTCATATAAATCATCACTGAAGGCTAGAAACAACTAAGAAAATCGATATTTAATTATTAATGTGTCATAATTAATAAATCACAGCCTTTGACGATTGAATTAGTATTAGAGCATTCCAAAATATGGCTGTAATATATTAATAAATTAATAATTTATTATAGTTCTGCAAAATAAAGGATTCCGAAATAAAGTTTTCCTGAAAGTGGAAATGATAAATTTTTATTAACATACTACAATTAAATATTAAATTAATTGATTTTTTTACTAATAACTAATTACATTCTTCAAGTCCTTTTTATTTATACTTTTTTTGAAAATATTGCAAATAAAATAAATATAAATATTATTTTTATCATTTTGTAATCTTCAACAGTTTCAATAGTTTATATTTTCCGGATAATAAATAAATTACGATTAAAATATCACATTTTAAAACAACTCACGTTCAATCAACTTGTATATAAAAAACTAAATGCAAATAAAATATAATTATTTTACGAATTTATATTTGTTGTAGGTATAAATGCGCGTATCCTTTTTCATCATTTTCATTTTTATTTTATTTTTTTTACGATTTAATCCTCATAACTTATAACGTCGATTAAAAATAAATTATTCTAGAAATTCAAACAAATCGACAAAAATCAAAGAATTCAAAAAATAAAATAAAAAATTTGAAGAAAAGAAAAATCAGTGATTTTCCATTTTCTTATTTTTTTTTTTATTTTTTATTTGGAAAATGTATAAAAAAGAAATCATTGAAGATACATGAAGTATGAAGAAATCTTTTATAATAAAAAAACGAACCAAAAAAAACATTATAATCAGTATTATTTACACAGGAAAAAATATAAAATTTGGTTGGTTGGTTGGTTTGAGAAGGGGGGAATGGAAGCGACCAAACCACGTACCTAGACCGTACGGTCCGTTGACAGTTCCTGTGTACAATCTGAAATTAAATAAATTTTAAAAACAGTGTGAACTTGTAAAATTATTACATAGTTTCAGGTACTTCGGTTTTATTTGTGTGTAGGAGGCAATATTAATACATCAGAAAGTATGGACTAGAAATTATGGTAATTTTTTTTTGTATGAGATAATCAATTGCAATAAGGATATTGGCATACAGGATACCAATTACAATTAAAATATATATTACCAAAATTTTATTACTTATTTAATTTTTTACAGTGTAACCAAATGCAACATAAATTATTAAATAAAAAAAAATTGAAATCAATGTTGTATTGAAATTAGATATTCGCCCCCAAGGTGCCCTTTCAGTCGTTTCTTATGCAAATATTATCGAAAGGGATTACATCCAGGAGGATTGATCAGCTTAAAAATTTACAGACTTTGATTGATACAAATTCTTCCCTCGATATTTTTTTATATTTTTTTTTTTTTTTGTTTACTATACAAATGAATCCATCGTCGTATTTTCAAAGAAAATGAAACATTTTCTTTTTTTTTTATTTACACACACACACTTTTACACAGTGAAAAAGGAAAATTCCGCGAATTAAAACTAAAAAAAAAAAATCTAATATTTCTTTAAACATATTTTTTCTGTAAATTTTACACATACATACATATATATCTGCACATATGTATTAGTGAACCAAAAAATTTGGAAAAAAAAAGAGAAATAAAATTACGCCCTTGTGGCAGATTCTTTTTTGTGATTCAAAAGGAAAAATAAAATTTCCTTTAGCACAATCAGCATCATGAGAGTTCTAAATTATTTTCTTTTTGTACTGTAGCTGCGAGACCGTATTTCTTCATTATTTGATCATTCTAACAAATAATATTCATGTAGCCTTTAGAAAATATTGTGATGACAGTAATGGAGAAGGAATGGATTGGGTTCCTATTCACAATTTTATAGTACTGTATGTATACAATAAATGTCTTTTTGGTTCAAATCAAAAATTTCTTTTAATAAAAAACGAATCATTGTTTATAGTCTGATATCCTTTCTTTGTGTTTATGTAATATATGATTGAGAATTTTTTTTTTTTAAATATGAAAATATTTCATCAGCCGGAAAATATTTTATTATTACGGAGGAAAAACTATAAGAAAATGTGGTACTACTTTTTACATATAATTTAAAAATATGTTGTTTTAAATGTTTCTAATTTTATTGAACATTTATGTATGTCATTCTATTTGTATATAGATACAAAAAATAATATTGAAAGATAATAAAAGAAAAATAATTTTCAATAATTTTTTTTGTAGAAAACCAAATTGTTTTATGTTTTCTGTCTGTCGGTCTGAGACAGTGTGCTTTGTAAAATTATAAAATCATAATTTAACAGAGTAAAGTAAACCACTATTAGAAAGATTGAAGATTGTGTCCATTTAAATTTTAATAGTATGCAGAATATGTGGCTATTATCAAAAAAAATATTTAAAAAGAGATTAAAACTAATATAAAAGTTTTATGAATATTGAACTCCACAAGCGTGATAGCTTTTTTTCAAATGTAAATACTTTTATAAAATCAAAAAGTGAATATATAAAGTATTTTTTTTTTTATTCAAGTTTGTGAATTAGAAAAAACTAACTTTATGGTTGTGGGGTTTAATAATGAAATCTTCAGATTAAATCCCAAAATAAAACCTTATGAGTTTTGTCTATGCAAAATAGTTCAATGACATTTATACTAAAAAAAAAAGTTTAATAGAATTTAAAATAACTTAAATTTTTACCACTGGACATTCCATGAATATAATTAGTAATACCATCAAAGTTTATTATGCGAAATGTAATTGAAACTATCAAATTTCATTTCTCTTGACATTTTCTTCAGTTTGGATTTGCAAAATTCTAATAGTTCCAAACTCTTACAATTCGATTCGATTCGATTCGACCTATATGTCCATTCAACCGATTTCCCATACAAAATATATGAAGACGTTAAATTTGAACTTTACTGTACGAAGCGAAACTGAACCGATCGCCACTATGTAGCCCACACTTAATGGTGTTTTACTTCTAGATCATAGATATACATACAAATAAATATTGTAAATATGTTAATTCTTAAAAATATTCCATAATCATGAAATTATTGTACAATTGTTCAGCTGAGCTTATCCTTTTTACATAGATTTTATACAAACATTAAATTATGTACTGAAATTTGTATATAAATATGTTACAAATGTTTATAAAGAAACTTGAGTATAAAAAAAATATAAACTTTTTAATATTTCAACAGATGTTTCAGTTTATTATTTGAGAGAAGCTATCTATAAGTATGAAGAAAAAAAACTATACACAAGATTACAAGGTAGTCAGTTAGGTAATTTTATTGAAAAACTATAATAAATTCTGATATAACTTCACACGCTTAGTCTGAATAGGGCAAAGTTATTCTAATTTTATATTTTCACTTATATCTACAATTTAAACTTTCTATATATACCCTAAAATAACAAAATTTTCCAGATATACTTATATTATGTATACTGTTGGGAAAATTATTAGAAAATCAGCTTATTTGTATAAAAGTTTATTTTCAACATAATATTACCATCTGTTTAGAAATAATCATCATTATGCATATAGTGCCTGTTTTTTTTGTTTGGTATATTGAATAAAGTTTAAGTTTACAAGTTTTTTTTTTATAATTTTATGCTATATTTTATTTATTATGCTACAACAATGCTGCAATTTTTATTGATCGTTTCGAATATGTAAATTTGTATTATTAGAACTTAGAATAATTGTTGATAAAAGAAAATTATGAAAATTATGATTCAAAGATTGAAAATATATTTACATAAATTCGTTTAGATTTTGAAATAAATTAATTTTGATTTTTTGTTTTTTACAAGTTCATGGGAAAATACGATAAAAGTTGTTAATGATCGGTTTGTCATAAATTAAGTAATTACCAATATTACTGAAAAAATATCATAAATATTTCAATATCCAAATTTCTTTGATTTGTGAAACGTATCATTGATTTAAAAATATTACATGAAATCGGACTTTTATGTATCATTAAAAATAATGAAAATTGTTTAATTTTGACGATAGAATAGCAAAGACTTAGGAAAATTATTTTAATGAAGACCTTACACCTTTTCCAATTGTAATTCAGAAAGCATCACATGTAATTCAGATTAGTCAATTGTAGTTCAGAAAGTATCAATTGAAATTCAGATTAGGCAATTGTAATTCAGAAAGTATAAATTGTAATTCAGAAAATTTCAACGTTCTTCGAATTGCAGCAATTTCCACAAAAGGAATGTTATGTAGAAGATGTTAATTTACCCATGAAACAGCGGATCAATTTGTGCCTCTATTTTTCGATGTTTTATACCTTCTTTTACCAACATTTTGTCACGCACTGATCGAATCCAATGAAACGCGGTGTTGTACTTGATGTGCAACGTCGCTGCCAAGGACATCCAATCATCACCTTTATTGGCACAATTTACGATTCTTTCGCGATCTGGATTAATATTTTTTTGTACTTTTTTCGTTCTGTGCTTTCAGTTCCAGTCAGGACAGCTCTGGAAATAGGACATGTGTCATTCGCCACATTGTTCAAATCTCGTTGACACTTTGTATGCAGTAGATGTCTGCATGGTAACAGCCTTATTACTTTATTTCGTGTCATACTGATACTTTCTGAATTACAATTGACTAATCTGAATTAAAATTGATACTTTCTGAATTACAATTAGAAAAGGTGTAGTTACATAATATATTAAAATATTTAAAAAAAATCACAATAATTTTATATTTATATGAAAATTTTGAATAATTACATAATTTAGTATGATTGAATTGTGAAAATGATGGAAAATGTTAAGATTTTTCTGCATGGATTAGTTAGTTCATAAAATATTGGTTTTGTAGATGCAACAATTTTGTTGTTAAATTTTGTTTCATTAAATAAAATATTTCAATTAAATAAATTAAAAAAATAATTTCTTTCATATCAACTTTTTCGCAATAGCATTTTTGTAGTAAAACTTTTCCTTTTCATGGAAATACATATTATTTATATCGGTAAAGTATGTTTTAAATGTTTAAAACAAATCAGTATCATAAATTAGATTATTATATTATAATTATAAATTACATATTAGTACGAAATATACAAATATAATTTCCTAATAGTAATATAAATACAATATTAAAAATTAATAAAGATTATATTATGTAATTTATCATTTTATATAATTATTTATCTGATATGATATTTTATGATAATCATAAAAAAATATCTTCCAGCTATTTTCTCATTGATTGCAAATATTATTTATTTGTTAATTAAAGGATAATATAATTTTGCTAATATAGTTATAAATTATTAACTTATACATAATTATAAATTCAATATTATTTTATGATTATAAATATAAAATTTAATTATTTGGCATTATTTGAATCTGTTTTAGCTGCAATCTAAATTATTATATTTATAATATTAATAATCTCAACATAAAAATCAAAAATTATATTTGTTTGGATTTAAATTTTTGTTTCGAATATAAATTAAATTTTATATAAAAATGTTGTAATATTTGTTTACACAAATATCTCCCATAAATACTCAAAATGTAAATCATTTAATAATTCCTTTTTTTTATATATAACTACTACCACAGTGCAGAGCAGATAACTCTTAGTTATGTCCAAGAATGATTTGGAATTAATACTACTTTTGAAGTGCTAATGTAAGTAAACTATCATGTGTGCCAAATTAAATTTAGCATGGACCCTTTGAAAATACTGACCTTTTTTCGAAGATCAAAAAACACGATTCTGCACATGAACAAGAAATGTTAACCTGCACCCACTAAAAGTATGGATCCCATCTTTTACCTCTGAAGTGTCTAATTTTCAATCAAATCTGACAAGTGTTGCTGAACACATACAAATTTTGAGTACGCGAATACTTTTTTTATTGAATTTTCGAGAAAATTCCCCATCCTCGAGAACCAAATCCATTTAACACCAAGTCAAATGAAACACATATAGTTATTCTAAGTATTCGTAAAATACTAACATTCGAAGTACATTGCGAAATATTAATATTCATCGTTTAAGGGATAAAATTACAGTTCCGAGTTTATCCTAATAACTAAATAACTATTCCAATTATCCATGGTTTCAGCCGAACATTATTAAATATATTTTTTTTTATGTAGTTTTGTTTATTTCTAGAATGTATTATTACAAAGTTGTTTTGGTAACAGTGTACAACATATAAAAATATATTCGCTTATAACAAACATTCTAACTTTATACTTTCTAAATCCTTATCTGAAATTCTATATAAAATATTACAAATAAAAAAATACCTAAAAAACATTTTAATATGAGAACTGAAAGTTAGCCATGACAACAAAGTAAATAAATGCAAACAAATGAATTTAATTTTCAATAAAATTTGTTGTTTTTCTTTTCATAATATTTGACTGTAGATTGAATTGCTTTTTTTTGAAAAAAAAAACTTCAAACTCTAAATAAAAGAAACTTTTTGTACAAGAGAGTAAAAATGGAAAAAAATCTATAAGATTTTTTTTTTACAAAGCAAAGTTTTATCTTAAAAAAAATATAAACAGGATAAAAAAACAAAATTTTGTCCTTGAATTGAAAATTGACAACAAGATAGAAAAAATAATAACACCACCACTAAAATAAATAAAAAAAAGAATTATCAAAGAATTTAAAATAAAAGATTTTAAGATTTATTTATAAAAAACAAAAAAAAAAGGAAAATTTTGTTAATCATAAAATTATAATTCAAATTGTGTTCAATTACTTTTTGAATCCAGACATTGTGATAAAATTAAAGTGATTTAGAAATTTGAATATATTTTTATTGTTTATATACAACAAGGATAACAGATCAATTCAAATGTATAATTTTCCTGATTTATTGATAAATTAATCAAAAATTTCCAAATTGATTTAATAAAAAATTAATTCTATTAATTGGAAATAATGGAAAATCCAAGAATATTATGGTTAAGATTTACAATATGTAATTTATTAGGTGTTTTTGATCCAGATTATGTTGATCCATTATTTCGTAAATTTGAAGCACAATTTAAGGATTTTTTAGATGCCGAATATAATACAATATTTGATCATAAAAAATCTACACTTTATGTGTGGAGAACATTTTATGATAAAATGGTAGAAAAAGAAATTACAGTATTAGAAGAAGGTAAATTTTATATAAATTAACGAAAAGCATTAAATAATTTTTTTTTAATTGATTTTCAGTACCACCACCAACACCTCCACCACCACCCCCAAAAAAGGGAAAAGGTAAAAAAGGTGGTAAAGGCGGCGGTAAGTTAATTATATACAATTATATATATAAAAAAAATTACTTTTAAAAGTTAAACGTGATGATAAGAAGTTAATTAACTACTCGATTAACTACTTCGTTAAATAAATTGTGAACAAAATAATATTAATTATTATATTAAAATATGAAAAAGTTATAAACTTTTATTAATAATTGTATTTAAAACAAAAAAAAATTTATAATATAAATTCTACGTGTTTAATTTAACCGACAGGTAAAGCACCACCGCCATCACCACCACCACAAGATGATAAAGATGCTCCAGAAACTGTTGTTACAGAACCAACAAATGAAAATCTTGAAGAACCGGAAACACCAAAAACAGAAGATGATTCACTAAAAAGTAAGAGTTCTTAATTAATTTACTTTCCGTAGATGGAAAAAAAAAACTATATAAAAATAATATTTTTATTCTTACGTTGAGTGTTCTTCATTTAATGTTAAATTAAATATAATTCTTCATTTTTTTTTTTACAATTTATTTATGCTACGACGATGGAAAATTGGATGACATTTTTTTTATCGTAATCGTAATCATTTTTTTTTATATAAAACCTAATTTTGTTACCATTTATATACTTCTATTAATATGGTTAACTGGCTGAATTGTAATCGACCTTGTATATGTGTTGATACTATTTGCTACAGTTAGTGATAATGAGGACGATGATGGTAATTATTTGAATAAAAAGAAAAAACATTTACCTATAAATTTATTTTTTTGAAAAAGTTTGTCTTTTTATGCTCATGTAAAAAATTATCACTTTTTGTTTTTGTTTTGTTTAATATCTTTATGCTGAGTGAATTTTGTAGATTGTTTAATGATGAGAATTTTTTCATTTTTGTTTTTTTAAACTTGTATAGTTTAATTTTATTCGATTTTTTTTTTCAATTGTATTTGGTTTATTCTAATCGGTGTTATTTTTAAGTATTCAACTCTACACAGTAAAAGAGGATAAGGAATCAATTAAAATATTTTATATAAAACATGGTAAATATTGAAAATTAAAGAAGAAGAAAAACTTCAGTTTTTATATATATGTATTTGTATTACGAGTAGTTTAAATAACTAAGAGTGTTGTATAGGACTTGAACTTACGTGTTCGCTGACATTTTTTTATGAATATTCGAAGATTCCAAAAATGGATAGTAAAAATATTGGAAGAAAATAGCCTGTTTGCAATTGTAAAATAATATTGAATAATTTAGTATGGGAAGTTAATATTTTATTTATGTTTCTGTGTATCCGTATCAAAATTTCGAATTATATACAATAATTTGTTTCTTAGAATATGTGAAATTCTTAACAAAGTAGTATTTTCTACAAAGCGTTAAGATCAAGCTCCATTAGTCTTTTTTAAAAGTCGTCACCACTTTTTTCAAGAAGAAGTTATGCAAGATACAAAAAAGCATGACTGCGGTAGAGAGGGAACATCGATTTTTTTCCGAATATTATTTTTTTGAATGCTAAGAAAATAAATTAAAATTAAATTAAAAATAAATTAAAATGTCAAAATGTTTCCGAAATTTCTTACAGTAGTGGGAAATTTCATCTCTGTCTGTACTGTATAATTTTACATGCTATCTCATTTCATTTTTGCTAAAAAAAAAGTCATCACGACTTTTAAAAGACCAATAGATTTTGACCTTCATTTTGTAGTATTTTGTACTATTAATTATAAATCTATGTTGAATATAAATCAGTGTTAAACCTGACTACGAGTTATCAGCTCCCCTTACTTAGTGATTTTAATATTTATAAAAGATTATATAAATACAATAAAACTATTAAAATATTTATATAAATATAAATGTTAATTGCTGTAAAATGAAAATTACTTAATGTTATAATTAAGTAGCTTTTTTATATACATATAATAAATTATTTTTATTTAATTTTCATTTAATTCATTTGGCATTATCCAATTACGATTTATTTTTTTGTATGAGTTGAAAATGATAAATATTTATACCATAAATTTTTGATAGAATATCTACAAAATTTATGATGATTAATTTATTTCTTCCATAAAAATTTACGTTCAAAATTCAGTTTTTATTTAGCCCAACTGGATTAAATAAAATAATAATTAATATTTCTCTTTATTTTAATTACTTATAATTGATAGTTCTGGTGGTAAATTGGAATATTTAAAGGGATCTTAATCATTTAATTTAATTAAACTTTTATTTTAAATTTTATTTTATTTTTTTTTTTTTTTTTTTATCCTTATTCACTCCGCTTGGGAGCATAGGGCTTCAGTGCAGATCTTCCACCTTACTCTGTTCTGTGCCGTTACTTTGATTTGTTGCCATGTCTTACCAATTTTTTCTGCTTCTTGTAAGACTGTACGTCGCCATGTGTTTCTAGGGCGCCCAACCTTTCTGCTGCCCTGAGGGTTCCAATCTAGTGCCTGTCTTACTATGGAGCTTTCTGCTGATCTTCTAAGTGTGTGGCCTATCCAACTCCATCTTCTCTTTCTAATTTGCGTGATGATAGGCTCTTGCTCCGTAATTTCCCATAGTCCGGTATTTGATATAGTATTTGGCCAGAATATCCTGCATATTATTCGTAAGTATTTGTTAGTGAGTACTTGTATCTTGTCGATGTCTTTCTTGTTGCACGCCCAGGTTTCACTGCCGTATAGTAGTATGGATTTCACACAAGCGTTATATATTCTAAGTTTGGTTTTCCTTGATAATTGGGAGGATCTCCACACTTTCTGTAGTCTACTGAATGCTGTCCTGGCTTTACAGATTCTGCTATTTATGTCATCTTTTGTTCCTCCATCAGTTGCTATGATACTACCAAGGTAACAGAATTTATCAACTTCCTCAATATCCGTTTCGTTTATCTTAATCGGATTAGTGCAGCGGCTGTTTATTCTCATGCATTTTGTTTTTCTGATGTTAATTTTGAGGCCAACTTCTAATGCGCACTTTGTGAGGTTGTTGATTTTATTCTGCATGTCGCTGTGTGTGTGGGCCAACATTACTATATCGTCTGCATAGTCTAGATCTTCCAGCCTTGTACTTAGTGTCCATATTATTCCCCTTTGGTTGTTGTTGTTTGCTTTTCTTAGTACATCGTCTAGTACTGTGATGAATAGTAGTGGGGATAAGGCACAGCCCTGTTTTACTCCGTCGCGTAGTTTAAATGGTTCACTGTATTTACCATTATGTTGAACAACGTTCTCAGCATCTTCGTATAGCGCTTGTATAACTCTAATAATTTTGCTGGGTATTCCTTTATTTCGAAGTGCTGCCCATATTGATTTTCTTTTGATTGTGTCGAACGCTCTTTCAAAGTCTATGAATAGTAAGTATAGAGGGGACTTCCATTCATTAGATTGTTCTGTTATAAGTCGAAGCGTATTTGATTGGTCTGTACAGCTTCTCGTTGGTCTGAACCCTGCCTGTTCGTCTCTAAGCTTTTCCTCTATATGGTCTTGTATTCGCGACAGTATTATTAGTGCTAAGATTTTGTTGACTGTGTTAAGTATTGTTATGCCTCGCCAGTTGCTACATTCTGTTAGATCACCTTTCTTTGGAAGTTTCACGATAACGCCTTTCTTAGTTGTGCTGGGTATTTGTTCTTCGTCCCACATTTTCACTAACTCTGGTTGCAGTATTGTTGCCGTTAACTTAGCATCAGCTTTGAATAATTCTGTTGGTATACCATCCGCCCCGGCAGCTTTATTACACTTAAGTTTTTCTATTGCTGCTGTTGTTTCTCTAATAGTGGGCGCATGGCAGCTGATTCTCCTGTTTGTTGTTTCGGTGTTATCCAGGATAATTGTTGTTTCGTCGCCTTCATCTTCATTTCTACATTCACTGAAGTACTCTTTCCAACGTTGTAGTTGCTCTTCTTGTTTTGTAATGAGTTGGCCTCCCTTATTTCTTACTGGTTGGTTATGGTTTCTAAATGTGTTGCTGAGTGTAGAAATCTTTCTATGTAGGCTGCGCATGTCGTTCTTACTTGCGGCTACTTCTGCTTCCGTAGCTATGTTGTTATAGTATTCGCGTTTATCTCTTCTGGCTGCTTTCTTTATTTCTCTTGATATTGTGGCATATTGTCTTCGTAGTATGTTGTTATTGTTGTTATTAATCCTTAGTTTTAACTTTCTGCGTTCTTCAATCTTACTCCAGGTGGCGTCTGTTAACCAAGCTTTTCTCGTATATTTAACTACTCCCAGGACTTCTTCACCCACTGTCCGATATGTCTTCATTATATCATCTATATTGTTGTTATTATTATTTATTGCTGCTTGTATTTTCGATACAAATTCTTCTTTTGTAACATTATTTTGTAGCTTGTGAGTGTTGAGTTTCTTCGTATTGTTATTTCTATTCTGTGTTATTGCTGATATCTTAATTCTTATATCTGCTGTTACTAATTCATGGTCACTTTCCATGTCCGCTCCTCTTCTGGTACGCACGTCTAATAACGATCTGATCCATTTTCTGCTGAAACATATATGGTCAATTTGGTTTCTATATTGTCCACCTGGTGTTGTCCATGTATATTTGTGGATGGCTTTGTGCGGGAAGAGCGTACCGCCTATCATCATGTCGAAAGTCTGACATATGTCTATGAGTCTTTCGCCATTATCGCTACGGTTTGTACCTAAACCATGAATTCCTATTGTTGTAAATTTTATTTATTTGATAAAAACTTTAATATAAGAATTATTGAATAAAATCGATACAATCCAATATATCTAAGGATTCTGATAATCAATAAAAAATATTGTAAATTTACTTGTAATAAGGTAGTAACTTTAATAAATATAAAATTAAAATCATGCAACTATTTATATAGTTTGAAGGGTTCAGAATATTAACTTTAATCTGGCGACTGTAAATACATCTTACAGAACTAATATTGTATATTAATATCGATTCGAAGCTACTGATATGACTGATTTATAATCGATTTAAATGTTGACTATTAAAGTATTTCAAATTAGTTTCCACAATCTTGAAAATCTTTCATAAATTTCAACATTTAAGTATTTTTTTTTAAAAATGATTTATTAAAAATTTATATTCACTAATTATGAAATATTCGCTTTAAATTTAATATTGATTTAGTACGTTTTACGTGTGATTTCTTTTCCTTTTTAATTGATACATATATGATTTTGTTACACCTTTTAATTCATATCACTTGTTTCTAAATATTTATATTCACTTTTGTAGAAAGAAAATGAATTTTATTTTAATAACTAAATATTTACCATAATTAAATTTTATAGATAAAGGAAAAAAAGGTAAAAAAGGAGCTGCCAAAAAGCAAAAACCTCCCCCTGAACCAGTCTATGTTGAAGTTCAAGTATGTTAAAATATTAGATTCAGTAAAAAAAATTTGTTTAAGAAATTAATTTGATATTATATTTTAGAAAATAATACAAACTTATGTAAAAACTCCAATTTTGCATTGTTATTTTGGTATAATGGATTCCAGAGAAGTTACTATTGATACTAAAATAAAATATATTTATATTATAAGGAAATATGCAGCAGCTATTCGTAAACCAAATAATTATATTTCATATAACTTTCTGTAGCATAAAATTATAAATAATATTCATTTATTTATTTTAGCAAATTATTGGAAAATGGATGAATGTTTTGCTGAAATGCCTACATATTTTATTATTGGATCAACGAAAGGCAATGTCATTGATACTCTAAAATCAAATATTAGCTCGGTAATTTAAATATGTATAATTTTATATTCAATCAATTTTATCCTAAAATATATAAATTATGTTTTTTTTTCATTATTTTCTTTATAATAAAACCATATCCTTTTCCATTTATTTAAATTTTTGTATATTTTACCTTCGAAAATGTTCATTTGACTTTAAACCCTTTTCTTGTAAATTTTCATTTTTCCTTTTTAGTTTTTTCATAATTTTTGATTCATTTTTTATTTTTTATATTGTATATTATTTTCTGTTGTGGTGGAAAAATTCATTTTTCTTCTTGATTTCACTACGCAACAAATCACCATAAATAAAAAAAAAAAAATTAAAAAAAATAATACCTAAAATATTTACTCCTTCATGTCCTTTTCGACGAATTTATAAAACTTACTTTTATATAGATTCTATATATATATATATTTATTGATTTTATTATTTAGATAGAGAGCGGGCAATGATTATACCTTTTACCTACGTCATTTCAGCAAGTTTATAAATTATTAAGATTACTGAAAAGTTAATGAAAATTCTGCCAATTCCATATCCGTCAGTTTATACCAGCCAATCACTATTTTATATAATAATAAATAATTTATTATTTTTTGGATATATTAGCTATAATTATTCGACACAGTCCATTCCCTTTCAGTAAGATAGAAAAAGGACTAATTAAAATATATATCTTTGCTGAAATGATTAAACTCTTTCCCTGCTCTTAGTCTAATATTATTTTGTTGCTTGAAAAACGATGATTGTATTTTTTTGTTTTCAATTACTTATTTCCAATTATTTTTTTTAGGTATATAGACATGCGGTTGATTTTCAATTTAGAGAACCAGAATTAATTGAAAGTGATCAAATTAAAGAAAATTCATATGAAAATGTACTTACATCATCAGTATCTGATGAAAAAGGTTTAATAGAATTATCAAAACCATCGGAATTTCGTTTAAAAGCAATGAAAGAACAAAAGTAAATTTATTACATTCCAATTAAATATTATATAAAATAATTTATTATGATAATTATTATTATTATAAATGTGAAATAATTAACAAAATTTGTTGTATTTATAGGAGGCAAGCTAAAATTGCTAAATATTTAGAAAAACAAGCAAAACTTAAAGCTGAATTTGGAGGTGGTGATGAAGAAGACGAAGAACAACAACAACAACCCGAAAAACCACCAGATAAAATATCAGTATCTGAATCATCATCAGATGGTATGCAAATAATGGGTTTATATGATGAAATTATTTAAACTTAAAGATTAAAATCAAGGATTTCCCTTGCATCCATTTTAGATTTATAATTTTTAATTTCCTAATTTATTAATCTTATATTTGTACAACTTTGAACTAATATAATTTTATTATTTTAACAATTCATTAGGAATTGTTTCACCAAAATTAACAATTTCTGAACGATGGGAGAAACTTATCGACGAAACACATGCAAAAATTGAAAGAGATCGAATTACTACAGAAAATATAACAAATGGTAAAGCTCCACTTCGAGAGGGTTTTACTGATCAACTGGAAAGATTAACAGTTGAAGTAGATTGGACTATAAATCATATAGTTTGGTCATTTTTATTACCAACTAGTTATAATGCACCTGGTCAAGAAGATGTACAATTTGAAGAAGCTAAAAAGAAAATCATTATAGATCCAAAAAAAGATGATATTAGAACATTTTCAGTTCATCAATTAGAGGATGTTGCTAATGGTTGGATGTTTTATATTCAAAAGATTATAACAAAATTTAAAGAAAGGGTAAACATAATAAAATATGAATTATGTTCGATTTCACAGTGAGAATTTAGTCGTTTGCGAAAGTTTAAAATTCTGTTTAACTTATTTTGTGGGTTCATATAGTGCAATCTCAAAGATAAACTTTCTTTAAAGTGAGGTTTAACTTAAGCCGGAGATTGGTATGATATGAACACACTAATACACAAACTGCAATATCACATTAATTTTTATTATCATCTAATTCATTTTCATTCAAAATAATTCACATATTTTGGTTTAGCTAAAGGTTTGTGTATATTTGGAATGAGACATGAAGTAATCTTAAGTCAGAAAATCGGTTTAGTTAATCTTGAGTTTAATATCTCATTGTAAAATCGGGCATTAGTAAAATGTTAAAAAAATTTATATTTGACAGAATTTGGAAGAATTTACACCGATGGCAGAATATAAACATTGGCATTATTACGAATTAGAATTTAATACAATTTCACAACAATTAAAATCAAATTTTGTCCAATCAATTCTAGGTAAATTTTACATAATTGATTATAATTTTTATATATAAAAGTTGAATTTTCATATATCTTATGTAGATGTCTTAAGGAAAAATGACAGTACATCAATTATTGAATGGGACAAATTTGTACCAATCTTAGCAGTTAGTTTAAAAATTGCAAAAGAAAATTCTGATTATATAGGAACAATTATAGAATATTTAGAGGTAACTGAAAAAAACTATTGGAATTGTAAAACTGAAATTTAATTATACAAAAAATTATTATTTAATTGTAGAAAATACGAAATTATGATGACTTCAAACTTATGTATTCTTTAATACCAAATTTAATGGTCGGCTTAAGACATATTTGGACAATGTCTAATTATTATTGTCGTGATGAAAATATGCAAGTTTTATTAAGCCAAATATCATATGTTTTTATGGAGAAAGTTAAAAATATTATTACATTAGAGAAAATTTTTAAGTAAGTAAATTTATAATTTTCAATTCAAGGTTCATTTAGCTAATATCTGTAAGAAAAAAATAGTGATTTACTTTAATCTTTCATTACTATGGTATATTCCGTTCTTACTAACCTTGGGTATAATCCATCAATTCATCTTTTAAAATTTACTTTTATGATAAATCGTATTATTCAAATATATTAGAAATTATGTAGTTAATCTAAAATTCAATGGTTCATTTTTGAGACACATACTTCGGGAAGGGCATTATAGAAAGTTTATACTATTTATTAGATTAATAAAATACTAAATAATAAAAAAATCCAGTTTTCGCTCGTTTGGTACCATTTTTTGACACTACGATTTCTAAAATTACTGAAAATTATACGAAAATGTTGTGAAATATGCAGGGTAAGAACCGATAAAATATTGAATTTGTTTTACTTTTACATTTTGGAACGCTACACCTACACGCACTATAGTAATGAAGGATTTATTGGCATATTATGTAAATGGCATATATGGCGTTTAGGCAAATTTGTATTAAGTATAACTAAATTTGGAATTGAAAGTCTTGCTGAGTATTGTACACACCAAATTTCATATGTAGCATGTGTAATACTATTTTACTATTTAAATTATTTTCTACTCAATAGATAACTAGCGTGTGCTCCCGACAGTGTTCAAGATAAGACTTATTTAGGTCAGTCCATTCCACCACACAAGCTAGCCTCTCTCTTTCTCGCACTACTACTATGAGAAGAGTACACTACTATTTCACAATTAAAGGAACGGGAATACATTTTTCCTTTGTGCAATAATTGTGTTACACATGTATTTAAAATCATAATAGATAAACATAAGACTAACAATATTGCAGATATACAATATCTCGCACCCGAGCATAGAAAGCTTGGTTATATTCTATACTCCCATATCTTCTATAAATTTTAGTTTTGATTTGACAGAATCTTAGTATTTTGATCTGCATTTTATGTATCATTTTACATTCAATCGGTCTAAAATGTCGTTAATTTGATATAACGAAAATGCTAATTGCAGTCCTCTAATTTTTTAAAAGGTTTTCAATGCCAAGTATTTGGAGTTCATAAGTCTAAGGAAATTGCTTTATAGCTCTTTGCCTATTTTTATTCAATGTATAATCTAAATTTTTTGTAAGTTATAAGATTTGAATAATGAACCTATTTAAATTTTATTCATTATATAATTTAAACTACATTCAATCAAACAATTTATAATTTTAAATAAATTTCTGACAAATATATTTAGGTACACAGCAGATGTAACATATGAAATAGCTATAAATTGTGCATTATTATTAGGTAAATGGAAACAAGCATATATGGATACTAGAGCATATATTGAAAATTCTGGTGTTGGATCACGTTGGGAATTTGATAAAACTGTATTATTTTATGATGTAGATCATATACGTAAAATTAGTGAAGATATTGCATATATTGCAAAAATATTTATACAATTTGAAAATTTATTTGGATTTCGTTTAAAAGCAATTATTACAGATCCATCAATTACAATTGATATGATGAAAAAAGTTTATCGTTTATTAGAAAATATATTAAAAGTTACTTACGATATATTTTCACCAAGAAATTTAGAAGATTGGGAAGATACATTAAATACATTTAATAATAAATTAAAATCAACTGAACAAGAAGCATGTCGTGTTATTGAAGTATGTTTATCATCATTACGTTCATCGGATTTAGGTTTAAAATTTATTGAAGAAGTTCGGGAAATGGATACAACGGAAACATTAAAAGAATATATTGCTACGAAACATGAAAATGTTGTTAGATTTTTTATTACAGAAATTACAGATGTTGAAAGAGAATTTTTGGTAAATGATAATAATATTTATAAACCATAAAAAATATTAACTTTAATTTTAAATAGCAAAATCGAAAAACACCAGCTATTGGCTATCAACCATTATCAGTTGGTTCAATACATTGGGTTCGATTAATGGCAAAAAATTTAAAAAAATCAGTTTTGGCTTTTAAAAAAGTAAGTTAATAATATAATTTTATACATAATTTAAATTTGTTTTAATTTATTTGCCAATAATTAACTTCACTATCATAAATTTTTGAAATTGATTTTAATTTTTATTATTTATAGATTGAAGATACACCAAATTTAAAAAATAGTTACCATAAACGACAAGCTTTCAATCAATATTTTCAATTAATAAATAACTTATTTAGTTATGAAAATGAAATATCTGATAATTTTAATAGGAAAGCTATTTATCTTATTAATCATGTTATTAGACAAAATATTGTAGATATTAAATTTTATGACAATTCAGTTGGTAAGTTTTTTTTAAAATAAAAATTATTGTTTAAATAGTATTCATATTATTCTTATAGTTGAAGAAATAACTGGTGATAGTTATAGAACCAGAGATCATAAATTTGTAAGTATATTTATGTATTCGTTTGAATAATTTCGTATTATAAATGCGGTAAATATAGCCAGCATTTGAAATACATAGTTCGAATACATTCTATCGTTTGAATAAAGTTAAAGCTATTACACAATTAAATAAATTGTGGACTGGCGCGACTGTACTGTAGTAACAGTACAGTCGCAACAATAATTGAACAGAAAAATTATAGCAAAATCACAAAATAAGTTTTTATAACTTCAAACAAAAAATATATAATGATTTATCAGTGTTTCCCAATATGGGCGATACCGCTCACCTCGGTGGTTTTAATATTATAATAATTTCCAGAGTTGTTAAATAATGCATTATTTTGGTAATGTATCATTTCTCCAGTACCAATTACTTCATTTGCATTAATTACTTTAATGCAGTCCGCTATTGTAATACTGAAAAGATTTAAGTATCAAAATATCCTCTAATTCTGCTGTAATGCATTATTTCAACTATATTAAAAGTAATGCATTACTTTACTACATTCCAATAGTTTTAAGAAATTTGTAATTACTTTGAAATATTACAAATATTATAAAGTAATTTTAGGTAATTCATTATTAGTACTTCAAAGTTTTTCATGGAAGAACAGAGTAATGTAAAAAATACTTCAAATTAATTACAGAATTTAAATAATTACTGGAATGCAGTAAAGTAATGCATTATTTTTAATGCAGTTCATGTGTAATGCATTACTGCAGTATTGGCGGGTAATTTTTTACTCGAAATTTTTCAGTAAAAATTACTTGTAAAAAAGTAATGCATTCTAAATTTGAATTACTAAGTAATAATAATGCATTACTTTTTCAATGCATTATTTAACAACTCTGATAATTTAATTTTTTTTTATATTTCAGGATGCAGACGGTCAAGTAATTACTGGTAAA
Organism: Rhamphomyia laevipes; assembly: GCA_963920725.1. NCBI lineage: Eukaryota > Metazoa > Arthropoda > Insecta > Diptera > Empididae > Rhamphomyia > Rhamphomyia laevipes. The sequence goes on from OY987257.1 coordinate 5,469,384, forward strand.
CAAATGCGTCGAGTACATAAACTTGCAGTTATAGCAACAATTGTATTATGGTTGGTTAACTTTATTAAGCCCAGTGCTATACATGTTTCACAAGCACACTATTATTTGACTCAAAGAAAAGGCAGACCTGCAAAAACAGATATGGAAAAATTTAGAATCAGACAGTGTGAAAGTAAATTTAATTATTAAATACATAATTTAACTAGCATCAGTAGTATTGTATGGGGGGTGGTAAATTGTCGATAGATTTTCAATTGAGTTTTTCACAAAATGGAATACCAAACAATTTTGATTGTAAAATCAACAATTTCCATTAATTTAATTTTTTTATTAGCCGTTTTATTATTAGCTTACAAATTCAGTTTTCGAAAATGAACTTAACGAAGGCTGTCTCAAAAAATACTTTTCCATAACAAATAGCTCGTGTAAGAATTCTCGCGACGTGATTAAACTTTAATTTCTGTTTTGTAAAAACGAATCACAAATTAACCATTGTAATGGAGGGTTAAATATAATTATAAATACTTGAATTTAAAAATATTTAAATTAAAAATAAAGACGTAGCTAATTTAATTTCAATTAAATATTCAAAAAAAAATTAATTTATTAGTTAACAGCTAATTTTTAAATACAGTTATTTAATGTACAATCAAAAATCGTGATTATAATAAATAAAATTTTTGATATTATACATTACATTGTAAAAGCATATAAATCTCTTGACTAGATTTAACTTTATGTCAAGTTCTACTAAAATCATAAATTTATATTTTGTTATTTATTACGCCGGCTAATAAATATGACTACAAAATTTAAGTTATAATATAAATATCAATTTCCAAAAAAAAAAAATCACATAAAGTTACATCAAAAATATACAAACTTTATGAGTTTTTAAATTTTTTTTTTTAAAATGTTCATACAATAATTTATTTTTTAATAGCTATTATAAAAGCGTATGATGGTTTACCAGCATGGAGAGAAGTTATTGGTAATGCCATTTTAGTAGAACTTCAATTAAAATTTAATGTTAATTTTGCTAGAGGTAAAAATCATATAATTTTTAAAATATAATAATTAAAATAATTTTATTTTACAGAATTATTTGATATTTTACTGGAGGGACAAATATTTGAATATTTTGGTTTTCAAATACCACGTACAGTTCGTCTAGCAATTATGAGAAAAAAATTAATTCATGATGATTATGAAGCGGTTACTGGAATGGTTAATAAATATAATAATATATTGAGTAAATTAACACTATCAGAGGTAAATAAATGAAAATACTTTTATATATAATACAAGATATGAAGTAGAAAATATTATTTATGTCTGTTTTCGATGGAATTTCAAATTTTATGGTTTTCTATATGATTTTAGATACCTTCAATTTAATTTTGTTTTGTAGACGTTACCTTGTACAGATTAAATAATTATTACAAGTTGAAAACTTAACATTATATAGCAAATTTTAATTATATAATCTTATTAAGTAAGAAAACATAATTGAAATCTGTCGATCTTTACTGATGGTATCATTGATCTTGGCATTCTGAATTTGTATACAATATTTTTAGGATGTGTATTTTATTATTTGGTATATGATTAAATATCTCAACCAGTAATCTCACACTATGTAATGTTATGATATAAAATATTGTATGTTTTTTTCATACTTGGTTTCCTCTCATACAGAAAATTGTACATCTATTCCAGTCATAAAACTATAGTAGCATTTAAAAGTGCTAGAGAACGACAAGAGAAGAAAATATCTATAGCGTTAACGTCGTCGTTAATTTTTATAGATTATCGCGTAAAACTCACTTTTATGTTAAAACTTACTCAAGGCCAATTTGTCTATACATATTATCCATCAAATTTCTTCCTTTTCTTTTGAGGCACTAAATAAGTGGCAAACAAATAAGTCTCATAATTTTATGAGCTATATTTTTGCTAGGAAGAAAATTATTTTTGCTACTCAATGACCAATCTAAATTTATTGCGGTTATTGGTCTAGTGTTTATCAATTTCTGCATAAAAAATAATCAATATGCAGAATATTTGTCAACATTTTGGTTTTAAGTGCTTAGACTGCCCTTAAACTATTAGAATGGTGACGATTAGAATGGTATTCATTGAACTAGCTTAGATTATCGGCAGTTTAGGAACTTGTTACCCTACAAGCTACATATTGCTGTGATCTTTTCTATGAAAAAATAGTTACATGTTTTATTTCAGAGCATATTATTTATTACCAAAACTGTTTTCTTATCCACTCGTATTTTAAATAAATAAATTAAAAACGTGATTACAAAATTATAGGTTGATATATTACGTGAACATCTCTATGAAATTGAAACAGTTATTCAAGCTGGTATTGCACGATATACTTGGCTATCTCTTGGAATTATTAAATATTGTGATAAAATTAATGTACTTTTATTGAAACTATCATCAATTGTATCACAAATAAATTATATTCGGATTGATATTGAAAATCGTACAAAAAAAATTTCAAATTTTAATTTTTATGAAATTGATGATTCAAAAGATGAACATCGCGAAGATGATGGTGAAGAGGTAGCTACTAGTCCAAAACATGTTCCCACTGGTAAGTAAAATATCATTCAAATTATTTATAAATAACTAAATTTATTAATTTGATTTATAATATATAGATGGCGCACCGAATGTTACAAATACACAAACGAATACAGGAAATGTTATAGGACGAATTGATTTAACTAAAAAAGAAAAGAATAAAGAGAAAAAAATTTATTCATGTAAAGAATATTTTGCAAAAATACAAACAATTAGAAATGAAAAAGGCTGTCAAATGATTAAACTTTATGATTCAATTGGACCAGTTTTAATTAAACTTGAAAGTTTGGTATTGGGTACATTTAGTGGTCGATCAATTAAAATGAAAGAATATTATATTTATTGGGAAAGTGAAACAATAAGATCTTTATTAAGGTAAATTACAATATAAAATCATTTAGGATGGAAACTAATAAAAAAATTATATTGGCTTTAGTTCATGGTTTGGCCATGTTTCATAGAAATTGCGTTTTTGATTTGGTTTTGGTTCTTTTTGTATCACGAAAAAATAATTTTGTTTCGGTATTGGTTTTATTGACAAAAGGAGGCAAATGTCTTTGATTCTATAAATAATTACATAATTTAAATAACCCAAATGTTTTACGAAATTAAATAAATCTAAATAAACTCTTTAAACAAAATAATTTTTTACCGGTTATTTATTATTAAAACTAAAACTAATTTTTAAAAGTTAAAATCATCAGAAATTAAAATTATTTTTTGCAGGTATTTAATTGTTTAATATTTATTCTAGTTCGTGGTTTTGATTCAGTTTGAAAACAGTTTCCATTCCTGCTGATATTTATATAATTTTTTTATAAAATTTAAAATTATAATTTAATATATAAAATCTTTAATATTTATTTTATTATTAGATTTGTTTATACTAATTTGGAATCATTTTTAATATCTATGATGGAATCAGAAACACCACTTTTTCAAGTTGATGCTATTTTATTATCACCAGAAATTGTCTTAAGACCAACAAAAATGGAAATATTTAATATTGTTGTTCAATCGGCCAAAGATTTCTTAGACAGGTAATTTCCAATTTAGTTAATAATTAAATAAATTATTTACAAATTTAAATTTTTCAAAATAAAATATTATTTTCTTTCATTTTTAATTACAGATTAAAAATATTTACTAGATGGATGAAGGGAACATGTTTACCATGTCCACCAATTAAAACTGAAACCAATTCAAAATATATTTTTTCATTTTATGAAGATATTTTAGCAGTAATATTTTAAAAATATAATAATTAATTAAATTTTTGAAACATTATATTTTTTTATAGATACCAGACGTACTTCAGTCAATAAAAAATATTGAATTAGCTGCTGAAAAGATTATTAAAGATGTTGTTGAATATACACAAAAGTATAATTTAAATAATTATTTAATTATAATATAATTAAATAAAACAATTCAAATATAAAAATTGTAGATTTAAAAGTTACCGAAACCTCTGGATTTTTGAAAAGGACTCAATATGTGAGAAATTTTTAAGTCATAATATTCAATTGGCTCAAATCAATGAGAAATTTACATTTTATGCAAATATTATACGTGAATTGGGTAAATCGAAAACGTATCGTGATATAAAATGTATACGAATTAATTTAAAACCACTGCTCGATGCTATTAGCGATCATGCATTGGAATGGAAAAATGTTTTAGGTGATATATTACAAGATAAAACAAAAGAAAATATGATTGCACTTAGGGATGAAATTAAAGTATATAATTATAAAAAAGATATAAACATGTTTATCATAATTTTTTTATTGTATATTTTGTAGCAATTGAAACGTAATTTAGATCAAAGTACAAAAGAATTGAGAGATTTTAAATTAGTTATGTCAACGATTAGCACAATACAAACTAAAAATTTAACATATGAATTTAAAATTCATGAAATGCAACAAATTTATGCAATATTAAGTGAAAATGAAATAAAGGTAAATTTAAATTCAAATATTTTATTTGGAGTGGATCATTTCGTCCAGAATCTTTTTGTCTAATAAAAGATTTTGTCAAAAAGTTGTTTTCTCGATAATGTTGCAATTTAGTTCAAATGTAAAAAAATAAAAAATTTCTTTTAATATATTTTAACAAGATTTAACAATGAAGTATTCAATAAAAATGTTGTTAAACTTTTGGACGTAAACATATTTGATAAAATGCTTGGACAAATGTTCATGCTCAAGTTTAATACATTCTACATTTATTATTTATAATAAATTAATTTTTTAATAATTATTTTTTATACTTTTAAAATTTCAGTTTCCTTATTCAGATATGTTGATGACTCATTTGCTAGAAAGACGTTGGAAACGTTTGTACCGTTCATCATTATACCGAAATGAGAAATTGCAACCAATAAAACAGAAATTTGCTGATATGACAACACTTGAAATAAGTACATTTTTGGCTGAGGTATGTGTATTTATTGTTTAGATCCATTTCATCCGAATCATAAATTTGGAATATTAAATAAGGATTTGAATCAATTTTAAATGAATTTGATTCTCTCTGAATTTTTCGAGTATAGAAATTACAAATGTTTTGTGATGTTGGATTTTGTAATGGAGTCATGTCTGCATGGCAAAATGGCATATTGATTCGTATAAAAAAATAATCAGTTTTGATGCCGAAATTACTACTAAGTTTTTTTACAATTTTATGTTTCAATTGTTAATTTAGTTAACAGTTTTAGGACATCTATTTAGTACCTCGCTATATTAACACTTTAATTATGTTTCTAAAATGTCTACTGCTTGTACTAAGCAAGTGTTTGCTTATCCTTAATTAATACCTATGCGTGTTAAGCTAAATTCATTGCGGATAGCATGTAGAGAAACATTGAAGTGTATTGACATCGAATTATATTTATATTTCTGCTTGTTCTCACTAATCAATACAAATAATTGGTACACTCAGTAGCTCTTATTTGACCGTTCTCGATGATACGAAATCTTCTGTTTTGAATTAATTGTGGATTAGAAACTCAATTATAATAATTAAAAGCATTGACTTCCCGTCAAGTATTACACAAATCAGAATGACAATTTCAATTATTTACCATATCTCCTACCCCAAAGCATTTTCTTAAAAAGTCCATTAAATCTTTTTTTTTTATTTATTTATTTTTATTCCAATCGGAAATTCTTTTGTACATTTTATGACTTTAAATTACATATTTATTTAACATGGAAATTTTTTTTTTTTTCGTTATCCTTTTTATAATTTGCTTTTGGTCCTGATTATTTTTTTATGGTCGGGTTAGTCAGTATTTTTTTTTTGTTTGTTGTTGTTTAATATCTATTGTTTCATTATTATGGGACTTATAATAAAAATAAATGAATTGGCTGATTACCCCCCCAGTCCAACAAAAAGAACGAACTGTTTTTCATTTTTTATCAAACAAAAATTACAATTTATTATATTAATATTTTTTTCTGTTTTTTTTTTTTTATTATTTTTTTGCGCTTTTATTATATATATGTATACGTACATAATGTTGTGTATATGTATATAATTTTTATAGTTGACCGAGTTTGTAAAGGAATTTGATAGCGAAGGACCTGGTGCTGTTGGTTCGGAATTGGAAAGAGGTCCGAAATTAATGGATATATATGGAGCTAAAATTGAAAAGTTGGAAGAAAAACGAATTGAATTGGGTATGAAATTATTATTATTATATAAATCACTTAAATTATCTTCAAAAAAAAAATTACGATAATAAAAAAGTGTATACAATGAGCAAAAAAAACCACTTTTTTTTAGAAGGATCAACTTTTTTTATCCTTTTGTGATTTTGATAAAAAAAAAATCATTTTTTATTTTTAAACTTTTGTTTTATTTCAGTTTTTCCTCTTTTCATATTTTTTTGATTATGATTTTTCTTTTTCTAAAAATGAAATAACTTTCCTTTCGGAGCATTTAAATAATAATTTAACTGGTTTTCTAGTGATAAAAAAATATGCTATAATAATCCTTTATTATATTTTAAGTTAATGCGGAGAAACTTTTTGATATGCCCTTGACCGATTACAATGAATTTATAAGAGTTAGCAAAGAATATGAAGGAATGCAAGCGGTATGATAAAATTTCATCATATGAAATAGCATTTATGATATTTAAAATTTTGAATTATTATTATTTTAGCTTTATAAATTATATAAGCAACAAAAAGCTGGTAGAGATAGTTGGTCAAAAATGTTATGGTCAGATCTAGATCCGACTGTATTAACAGATGGTATTGAAAGTTATATGAAGGAATTCCGAAAATTGCCAAAATGGGTAAGTAAACTAAAAATTATAATTATATACTACATTTAAATATTAACATGGAATTGCGGGGATGATTTTGAAGATGGACCATTCACATAATAATTTCAGTTGTAATTTTATCATTTGTTATTTCAATTTCTTTCTGCACGTGATTTTTTTACAAGTGTGATGCGCTGAATTTAACTAGATTTAATTATTATGATTCAATAATCAATTCGATCGTGATTTTTGTACAAAATCACAAAATTTTACAGTGATATCGAAATCATCCAAATTTATGGAAACTAAATAATTTTGAAAAATGATGAAAAATGACTTAAGGCGAAATTACCCTAAAAATCGACAAATATAAAATTAGCTTGTTTGTAAAGTATCTTAAAGAAGACTGGTTAAAGACAGTTCTGCAAAAACTTTAAACAACGAAGAGCCCTTTATTAAGAATACCTGCCACTCATGTAATGTTTTTTATCTTAAAGTATCTTTTTTGGTAAACCTCGAGAAAATACTGAAAATGTATTAAAACAATTTCCTGCATAAGTAAAACAGCTAGACGAATAATCATTTTCCAAGCATTTATATACATTCAAAGTGAGCCTTACGAGGCATTATTTCCACCCCAATTAAAAATTAAATTAAATTTATTTAAATTTATACTAATCGGAAATGTTATTTTTACGTAAAGGTACGAACATTAACTGTTGGTCAAACATTAGAAATTCAAATGAAACAATTTAAAAATAGTGTACCATTAATGGTAAGCTTAAAAAATGAAGCTTTACGGGAACGTCATTGGTTAATGTTAATGGAAAAAACTGGAAAGACATTTGATATGTCACCAAATCGTTTTACTCTTGAAAATATGTTCGCCATGGAATTGCACAAATATCAGGTATAAAAAATATAATTAAATTAATCAAAATATTTATTTCATAAAAAAAATGCTTCTTATTGAATATTAAGTAAATTTAAAATATGTATTATTAAACTATTAAAATTCACTTAGCGTTTGCCACAAATTTCAGGAATTTTTATAAATGATTTTTCTTTTTAATTGTTGGGTATATTATAGGAAATTGCTGAGGTAATATTAAATAATGCAATCAAGGAACTACAAATTGAAAAAAGTGTTAGAGAAGTTGAAGCTATTTGGGAACAAATGGCATTTAAAGTTCTTAAACATTATAAAGATACTGAAGATAGAGGATATATGCTTGGTCCTGTCGAAGAAATTACTGTAGTACTTGAAGAAAATTCAATGAGTTTACAATCAATGGCAGCTTCGCCGTTAGTATAGAAATTCCATTTATTATAATTTCAAAAAAAAAAGATAATTAAATTTGAAAGTACAATTTAATCAATTTTGTTAATTTACTTTATTTAGTAACGAATTCTTTTAAATAATATAAACTGGCAATTTTTCTTTTAATAGATTTATTGGTCCCTTCTTGGAAACTGTACAAAAATGGGAACGTTCTTTAAATTTAGTGAGTGAAATAATTGATGAATGGATTGTATGCCAACGTAAATGGATTTATTTAGAAGGAATTTTTATTGGTGGTGATATTCGAACTCAATTACCCGAAGAAGCTAGAAAATTTGATGATATCGATAAAGCTTATCGTAGGGTAAATAATTATAACTTGTGTATACTTTTATATTGGAATGCTATATTTATTAAACTTCCATTTTATAGATAATGCAAGATTGTGCTAAAACTCCACAAGTATTAGCTATATGTATGGTACCAGGACGTTTACAAGAATTTCTGGCATTAAGTGTAGGTCTAGAAAAATGTCAAAAATCATTAAATGAATATCTAGATTCTAAACGACGTATATTTCCACGTTTTTATTTTATATCAACGGATGAGTTACTATCAATATTGGGTAGTAGTGATCCAAGTGCCGTACAAGATCATATCATTAAAGTATTCATTTAATTTAAAGAGTTTTAAAATTTGAAATTTATATGTTTTCATAATTTTTTTAAGATGTATGATAATATAAAATCATTGAATTTTACTCAAGACACATTGGATATGAAAATTGTTACAGCGATGATATCTGGTGAAGGCGAAGTTATGGAATTTAGATATTCTGGTAAAAAAATATATATTATTTTAAATTCTGGATAACTAGAGAAAAAACTTTTATTGACAATATTTTCGTTGCAGTATTAACAATCATATAACATAGGGCCATGACGGCTATAGTAGTTTTAGGTTTCATTCGAGTGAGATATTATCGGTTCATTGTATCTCCCTTAATAAAAAAATACTAGTTTTTAGAAAGTAACAAAAAAATTATTCAATTTTTGTTAACTTCGTTACGCGAATTATTATCGTCTTTCTACAATTTTCTCCTATTGTACCGCGCGTAATTGTTAAAACGCCTGGGAACTACCTAGAAACAAAAGCGAAAGTTACTGGAGTAAAACTGCTAGCTTTAATCTCGCTTGGGACTAGAGTATCAATTTAACTTCGTAATAAAGACTAAATTGAAAAAAATTTTAATTTATTTTATAGTCATATTTTATTGAATTTACGTCTTCAAAACTGGTTTAAATAAAGTTTCTTATAATTCCTTGTACGGTTACCAATTTCACACTCAGGATAAAAAGGCACACTGTGCAATTTATACCTACGAGTTGTATTGTCTTTCTTTAGGGTTTAAAAATTTATATTCAATTAAATTTCTAGTTTTTATTTATTTATCTTATAATCTATAGTAAAAGCTGCCGGACGCGTTGAAGATTGGATGAACGAAGTGTTAGCTGAAATGCGTAGAACAAATCGTTATATTACAAAAAAAGCAATTTATGATTATGGTAAAAATAGAGAACAATTACGGTAATTATAAAAATCTTACTTATCCATCCTTTTGTAAATAATTAATTTTTCTGTATTACATAAAAAAAAGTCCGGATTGGATATTATGTTATCAAGGTATGGTTTGTTTAGGTGCAAATCAAGTTTGGTGGACAGCTGAAGTTGAAGAAGTTTTTGATAAATATAAAAAAGGTAATAAACGAGCAATGAAACAATACCTCGAAGCACAAAATAAACAAATTGAAGATCTTGTTATAACCGTACGTTCTAATTTATCACGAAATGATCGATTAAAATTTAAAACAATTACAACAATTGATGTCCATCTACGTGATATAATTGAAATATTTGTACGAGATAATATTATTGATGCCCAGGAATTTAGTTGGGAAAGTCAATTACGAGCATATTGGTTAAAACAATTTGATAATTTTTATATTGTCCAATGTACTGGACGTTTTGAATATGGCTATGAATATATGGGTTTAAATGGACGTTTAGTTGTAACACCACTTACAGATCGTATTTATTTAACAATAACACAAGCATTAGTTATGAATTTAGGTGGTGCACCAGCTGGTCCAGCTGGTACTGGTAAAACTGAAACAACAAAAGATTTAGCTAAAGCATTAGCATTGCTATGTATTGTTACGAATTGTGGTGAAGGTATGGATTTTTTAGCTATTGGTACAATATTTGCTGGTTTAGCACAATGCGGTGCTTGGGGTTGTTTTGATGAATTCAATCGTATTGATATTTCTGTATTGAGTGTTATATCAACACAATTACAGACCATACGTAATGCATTAGTACAAAAATTAAAACGTTTCATGGTAAGACAGTAAATAAAGAATCAAAATTTTCGAAAATCTAATAATAATTTTCAGTTTGAAGGTAATGAAATAAGTTTGGACTTGAAAGTTGGTGTATTTGTAACAATGAATCCAGGTTATGCTGGTCGTACAGAATTACCAGAATCTGTAAAAGCTTTATTCCGTCCAGTTACATGTATTAAACCAGATTTAGAATTAATTTGTTTAATATCATTATTTTCTGATGGATTTTTAACAGCAAAGGTGAGTTCAATACAAAATTTATTTACACAATTAAATTACGTTTTTTTTTAATGTCACATAAATTTCAATAACTCGGTAACAAAGTCAGATAGTGCAAATTTTATGCTACAGTTTATGGTTATATAAATTTTTAAACTTAAAATGTCTTTATCGTCAAAGTTTGTTTTTCAAATTTTATGTAGTATCAAAAAAATATAAAAAATCTTAAATATTATCTTTGAAATAAATTAGTTTACATATTTATTATATATATAAGTATTATAAAAGTAATTTTATTTTAAATTTCCTTTATGAAATTATATAAATTCATATTTATTCATAATCTATTTTAGGTTTTAGCAAAGAAAATGACTGTTTTATATAAACTTGCTCAGGAACAGCTATCTAAACAATTTCACTATGATTGGGGCTTACGTTCATTAAATGCTGTACTTAGAATGGCTGGTAGAATGAAAAGAGAATCAGGTGATTTACCTGAGGGTGTTGTTCTAATGCGAGTACTACGTGACATGAACTTTCCAAAGTTTGTCTTTGAAGATGTACCATTGTTTTTGGGACTTATTAAAGTAAGTTAAATTTATATATTTTTGTTATTAGGTTGTATCGTCAATTTTATTTCATATTTATAAATACTAAAAATAGTTTTAAAAAATATTTAGAATTATTTTTGTGTTTAAAAGAAGGGTCTTTTGTGGGTCCCAAATGGAAAATTTTGAAGTCAAGTTTAAATATCAAATGGTCTTTTCTTAAGTCAAATTATTTTATTTTTTTACAATTTATAGCTGGATTTCAGTATTTAGTTAATTATACTAAATATGTATCAATTTTATATTGTAATAAGCTTTGAAATTATAAAATGGCGATTTAAAAAGTCTTTAAAATTTACAAATTAAAGTTAAAAAGACCATTTTGATTTGGAAAAGACGAACTTGTAAATGCTATAAATTGAATAATGAATATAAATCTCTTAAAAATTATTGCATTTAGTTTTCAACTCAAAATATATTTTGTTATTTTTAGGATAAATTTACAATACATTTTATTTTTTAAGTTTTCAAAACTATCAATACATCTCAACTAAATAATTATTTAAATAAAAACTTTTAAATTTTCTGGAAACTATAATTGTACAAAAAAAAAAAAAAAAAACTTTTAAAAGACTTTTTTATGAATTTTAACGACATTTAAAATTTGCGGAAATAATTCTCTCTTACTACCAATATCACTGGTATTATAACCATAAATAAAAAATTTCATTTTAAACTTTATTTCTATTTTACTGTCGGGTTTTTGACAACAAAATTATATAATGAAATTGTTTTCAACAAATAATGTAAATTATTTTTGAAATTTAAGAATTTTTAATGGCAACATTTTCAATATAGAAATTTTATCAAAAATATAATTATCATAATTTTTATACTAATTAGATAAGTTCATAGTGGTTGCGATTAGAAACTTAAATTATCATATATAAAATAAAAATTTATCCCACCATGTTTTATTACCCAGTTTTTAAGAAGGAATATCACAATTATTACCCCCACACTATAGTAAATTTCTATTTCTTGAATAAGCTGCAGTAGGCGAGTTAATAAATTTGAGCAAATCCTGTAGTGCAGTGATGAAATGAAATATTTTATAGTGAGTCCATCGTTCCAGTTTTTTTTTAACTGATGGTAAAATTTATCATTACCTCAATATATTTATTCTATTATTGTCATCTGATAATTCAATCTCAATGCCATGTCGGCAGAACGCCGTTTCATATCCTGTAAAATTTTTAAATGTTGTTTAGTTACATTCTTCGGTCTTCAGTTTCAATGTATTTAATTAAAACTTTGATTTTTGTCCATAACAAATTCTATGACAATATCCTATAAAATTTAATTCCGGTTAGTCAATTTTTAATAAAAAAAAAATTTTTTTTTGTTTTTCATTTAAAAATCACTCATTTAAAAATCAGAACATTTGAAAATTTACATTTTTACAATCCACCTCCCAAAAATATATCTTAAAGATATTTATTTTATTCACTGATTATGCCTAGGGGGAAGGAAAATAGACTTTACTCCTAAAGGTAAACAAATTTCAACAAATACTAGTGGGGTAAACATTATAAAAAAAAATCTATGAAATTTAAATTTTTTTGTCATCAAAAAAACAAAAATTAATTACCTATTTAAGCTAACCTTTGCCATTCTTTGTTAATATATTAAAAATGTTTTACCTAAAAAGAAAATCTTTCACTAACACACATACAATTTAGTTTAATAAAAATTTAAATAGGCGGAAATTTCCTTTTAAGTCTATAGCAAAAAGTATGTTCATTTTATGTTGAAAACTTTTAGATTAATATTGAACTTAAAAACAATTTTATTTTGATGAGAAGTTTTTTTTTTTTAAAAAAAAAGTATTATAGATTAAATATTTTAAATGTTAATTTTTTTTTTGTAATTTTTTAATACAAAGATCAAGACAAAGTCATTAAGAGGTCACTGAGGTTGAAATGTTTACCTTTCACCAAATATAGTCATGTATAATGTAAATCTTTTAGTGTAAGGTGGTGTTGATTGAAAGAAATTTCCCAGCATAAAACAATATAAAAAAAAGGATAATGACAAAATTGATTTTGATGAAGGTTCAAAGGCAAAAAGAAAATAAAGTTATAAAATCATATTATTTTTTAGTTTTGTCTATGGTTAAGTTTTTATTTTAGGATGATCCTTTATAAATTTGCATATTTGGTATTTGTTTACTTGTCATTTTTGTAAATTGAAATTAAAGATACTTTGCAATTACATTTTATTTGATATAGCTAAAAGAGTTCACTGTTTTTGAATATTATCTTAATATTCATGGCTCGCATAACAATTTAAACTATCACTCATTACTCATATAACCAGTGACATTTTGAGCAAATAATTTGAATAATTTAATTTAATGTAATGTACAAAGGTTTGTACCTCAAAGTATCCTTTTGAAAATAAAAATAAACCTTTTATAACTCATAGGTTTATTTATAAAAATAAACCTTTTTGTTTAATGTAAATCATTCATTTTACAGTCATCTCTAAATGGCCGCGAACCAATTGCCATTACCATTTTCGATAAATAAAGGCACGAGCAAAATAAATTGTATTCACTGGCTCGTGTAATTATCCTAGTTGTTATTGAATAAATGTTTCTTTGCTTCTGACAATGTTTATTTTTCAAATTTCTTCAAAGTTTAGCTTATCCTGCAAATCGTGAACATTCGAATTTTACGATTCCGTATAAATAATGAAAATATGAAAAACGCTAATGAAATAATCTTTTGTTGAGCAAATTCATTAAAATCAAATTTATTTGTAATCTAATAATATTCATGTTAAATTCATTTCTTTTTTAGGATTTATTCCCAGGAATAGATTGTCCACGTATTGGTTATCCTGATTTTAATGCAGCTGTTCGCTATGTTTTAGAACAGGATAAATATGTAATAATGCCAGATCAAGTAAGTATAAAGTTTATAAATTATATTACAATTTACATGCAAATTGTGGCGTTCTGGAATTTTGTGATTGTCTCATATTGCCATATGGCGTTTTGGCCTGTGGTAATAAGTCCAGGCACCTATTTTTACCTTATACAATTTTCATGAATTAATCGGATTTTTTTATTTTCTGAAACACCTAAATTTCAAATCGATTTTTATCTCATTTTAAGATAGTAAAATTATTAATTCTTTTTAACAATTCGTTAATCTTGTATAAAATGACATTTTTTTTCAGTGTACATTATATAATTATGTGGTAATATTTAATTCAAATTCAAAGTCATCTTCATTTACAATTTAAAATAGTTTTACATGAAAATGAAGTTTGTCCTTTTTACTTAAATATTGTATATTTCATAATGAATGTTATCCAAACCAAGGATTTGATATGAAAATGAAAAAAAAATGTTTGTAGTTTGTTCAAAATAAACTAATAACAAATTTTGTGTTGTGTACATACAAAAAGTCTTTTGTATGTAATGTCCTAAAGTGTGGAAAAAAATATATAAATTTTGTTTAACTTTTAAAACAATTTTAACACTTTTGACATGTTAGCAAAAATCGTCCTTAATAAATGAAAACTGTATGATGGTTCTCTTTACTGGTCAGTTTATATATTTAATAATAATTATAAAATAAAAATATATAATAAAATATTATTTTAAATAATATAAAATGTTAATTTGTTTAGGAAGATAAAGTTGTTCAGATGTACGAAACTATGATGACACGACATTCAACTATGCTTATTGGTCCTACAGGTGGTGGTAAAACTGTTGTTATAAATGCACTTATTAAAGCCCAAATTTATATGGGATTACCAACAAAATGTACAGTACTTAATCCAAAGGTAAGATTAATTATTAAAAGCAAAACTTTTAATTACAGTTAATTCTCTCTAACTCAAAGTCGCAAGGGACTGAATTATTTTTTTGACTTATAAAGAATTTTGACTTGAAGAGCGTTTAACCAAAAAAAAATATTTTTTAATTTTTTATCATTTTCACACAATTTATAATCTGTATGTAATTAACTAACATAAAGTAGTGGATACAATAAGTCGAACATCTTAAAATTATGGAAATAAAATGTTATTAATTTCAAAAATAACAATTTATTTAAACAATAACAAATAAATTTAAACAACTAAATATTAATAATTTAAGACGGAAAAATGAAGTAAGTTTATGAAAAAAGTTTCCTTAAAGAAGGATTTAAGGAATTTCGGATTGCAGATGACGATATGCCTTCAGTGAATACCCAATTGTTTTTAATGATCCTGATCGTTGAAATTTACAAGGAACACCTAAAATAGAGCACAGTTGACAGTTCAAAACTCTTTAAATAAGAAATAAGCGACAATTCACTTTTTTAAATGTTTTGTTAAATCATAATAATATTGAAAAACATTTGCGGGAACATCATCCTGTGATAGTAGTTTTTCATAAATTATTTTTAAACTTTCCATTACTTGACTATCACTAGGAACGGTGAAGTTAACATTTTCATCCTCAGATTCAACACTAATTTCCATATGTTCTGAGACTTCTGTTATATTTTCAATAATTTCTGAATCATTTAAAATATCAGCAATCATGACACCTTCATCTACATTCACGAATGAATCAAAATCTAAACTTAAATTTAAAGACGTTTGAACTGTGCTCCATTCTGGAGGATCAGTAAAATCAATTCCTTGTAAATCTGAACCTTCAGAATCATTTAAAACATATGGATTATTCATTAAAGGCAAATCGTCATCTGCATTCCAAAGTTCCTTAAATCCTGCTTTAAGGAAACAGTTTTTTATTGTTCCTGAACTTACTTCATTTTTCCATACAACTGAGAGCTCATTAATTGCTTCCAATAAAGTAATTTTAGTAATATGGTTATTTTCTTCAATGTCTTTTAGGTATCTTTTTACTAATCTTGCTCGGTAATAGTGCTTGAAATTCTTTATTATTCCCAAATCTAGTGGTTGTGCTTTTGCAGTCATATTAGGTGGAAAAAAGATCAATTTAATGGAACTTAATTTGTCTGCAATATTTTTTGGATGCGCTGCACAATTATCAACAAAAAAAATAACAGTTCTGTTCTGTTCGATAAACTCTCTATCCAGTTTAAACAGCCATTGTTCAAAAATTTCGCAGTTCATCCAAGCCTTCTTATTAAATTTGTAATCTACTGGAAGGGACCTTACGCCTTTAAAACATCTTGGATTCTTAGATTTTCCAATAACAAGAGGTGTTAGTTTTTGAGTACCACTCATGTTTGAGCAAAGCATCAGAGTTATTCGCTCCTTGCTATGCTTTCCACCAAAACATTTTTTATTCTTAAAATAATATGTTTTATCTGGGAGGCACATAAAAAATAAAGCAGTTTCATCAGCATTAAAAATGTTTTCAGGACTGTATTCTGAAATTAAGTTTGCGATCTTTGATTTCCATTCATTGACAAGAGCATCATCAACTTCAGCACTTTCACCACAAATTTTCTTATACACAATATTATGCCTCTTCTTGAAACATGTCAACCAACCATCACTGGCATTAAAATTATTTAATTTTAATTTTTGTGCAAAAGTTAGTGCCTTTTTCTTTATAATCGGGCCGGACAAAGGTAAATTACAGGCTATGGTCTGTTGAATAAAAGTAAGAACAGCTTTATTTAGAGTATTACTCTGACAATTTCTCATTCTTCTTCTATTCAAATTATCAAAGCAAGTTGTGTTGTTTAATATTGAGGATCTCTTTTTATAAATACACGTAACTGTGCTTGGTGGAATTTTATATTCCCGGGACACATCTATCTTACGTTTTCCTAAATCAATTTGTTTGATAATATTTAATTTTTCTTTCAATTTTAATGTTTTGAGAAATCTTTTCGGCATTTTGGGTAAGAAAGAGTTTTTTTATATATAATTATATTTCGAGTTAAACAGATTTTGATATACACAGATTTTTGACATACAAAAATTATTTTAATATTAAATTTTAAAGGCCGATGTGATTTGTTTGAGTTACGCGACTTTTTGACTAAGAAGGATTTTGAGTTAGAGAGAATTAACTGTAGTTACAAACTTATTTTATCTAAATAAATAAAATATATCAAAATTTATTATGAAAGTTAATGGTTATAAACCATTAAGAAATTTTGAAAATAATAATTTAAAATGGTTGTAATCAATAAAAATTGAAATAATTCATTAAAATTCATATAAGATTTGTAAAATTTTTGTATACTTTATCTCTCCATTTCGAAGTCTTTACCATGACAAATTGTATTTTTCAAATTTTTGAGCATTTTCTAAATAAACTAATTAATTTTTTATTAGACTACTTAATTATGGTTGAACCCATGATTATTTTTTTATTTTAAGTGACATTCTTATATTAATTTATTTTTTAGCTTAACTTGTTTTTGTTGTTGCTTTACTTTTTACTCCATTGAAAAAATGTAATTAATATTTATTAAGTGAGATAAATTTACTTTCCTGCATATAAGACCATAAAATTCTTTAAAAACTAATTAGGTAGAAAAAATAATATTGGAAACTTATAATATTAAAGTATATACATAAATATTCATGCAGTATTTTCAATAAAAAATAGTACTAGCTTCATTTAAGAAACAAAACTTAATACACCAGCGGACACTAACAGATTAATCCATCAAATAGAAATGTTTCGTCGGGTGGCACATAATTGAAAAATCTACCAAATTTATTATATATGAATAATCTATTAAGATTATAATTTGATTTATATTATGTGGTAACCCATTAAAACTACATTATGTGCAGTCGATTTGTCATCACAAACTATTTTAAACTACAAACACAAATTATTCAGCTAAGTATTTATAAAGATAAATGACACATGTATCAGTCATTACGTATTCATATGCGACAGGTCATATAATATAAATTATTGTAATACTGTATAGAAAATTAATGTATATTACCAAAATTCTTCTATTGGAATAATTAAATTAATTTCTTCAATAACCGATACGGCATGTGATACTGAGAAAACCTACCAAAAATAAGGTTTTATTTAATGTGTAAAATTATGTCTCAATTTCATTACTTTTTCATCGCCACTATAATCAATAATAGTGCTTATGCTAATATTTACAAACTGCAATTTTTAAATAACAAAAATTTCGTGACCTTTGGAACCCTTCACGCTGGTAATATTTTGCAAAGAACCCTAGTTTAGCAAACTCTATGGTTTGATGAATTGTGGTTGTGATGTAAAGGAATTCCCTGCGAAATATAAATGCAATTTTTATGGGTTTCTTCGTTGTATGTAATCTTTCCCCATTAATTTTGGTCGCTCCTATTTTGTACAATATAAAAGTTGTTTATTTCCTTTACAAGTCTTTAATTGTGGTCTATATTCGTCAAGTATAATATATTATAAAATTGAAAATTATATTTTTTAAATATTCTTGCCGAATCCTCAAAAAACTAACCCTTGGCTTCAGCTGAACACAACATGCAAATCACTGTTTTATCCGTCAGGTTATTGTATCTTTCTTTATAGTATATTCAAAACTTAATAATTTTACGCTAATGCATTAAATGTAGGAAAATATGAAAATTTAAAAAAAACTTATATAATTATAGAAATACTTAAAAAAAACAAATTAGAGAATCGTATCTTTTGAAACGTGCTTCAATTAAAAACTATAGATTCCAATCAGAAAATTTTAATTCCTTTTTATAATAACATTACAAAAGCTAATCGAAAATGGAAAATATCTTAATAAATTCTAATAACTTTTATTAATCCTCATGGGTAGCTTTTCCATTATTTAGTAAAAATATGTTATAATTTTATTAATTGATTATTTATATAGTTTTTTTTAATAGGTCTGAGATATATTTTTTAATAATACATTAAATGTTTAATTTTCTTTTAAAAATGTTACCGCCATGTTTGTTATTTTTCATTAGTGTATGTGGAATTGAGGAATAGTTTACCTGTTAATAAAAATATCACGCATATATGAAAAAAAACGTTTACTATTCCATAACCACTCACTATAATTATATTACAGTTTTGAAAAATAATAATTAAAATAGGAAGAGCATGCCTTTATAGTTATAGGTATAGTTATAGCCTGTTTAAATTACCAATTTACACGTAACCTCGTAATTTTGTTACGATCATATTGGATTACTTATTATTAACTATAATTTTACCTGTCGTTATCCTAATCTTTACCACTGTAGTTTAAAATGTCAAACTACCTTATGTTTCCTCAATGGTGGGAAAAGCGTTAATGACGGTTTGTTAAATTAGGCTATATAATACGCTTAAGAATAAAAGTAATTTAAACGGGGTAATAGTATCGTTTTCAATTTGTAGATATAGCACCAATAAATACTAATTTATGTTTGAATCTTATCCTAAAAATATTGATACAGTTTCAATTGATATAGTTCAATCTATTTCCATTTAGTTATGTCTAACATTTGCTAAAATATTTCGAAATCATATAATTAAAAGTGTAAACCTATAAACTCATTTGAGATGTCGATCAATTAAAGAAGTTTTTTTTTGTCTTCATAATCAAACAACCAAAATTCCTAAATTAAGTTCAAACTGTTTCGCTTTCATACAGTGTTGTTCCTTTACGACGCCTAAAAATTCATTGCCTACATCTACATAATGAAGTAAACAAATCAATTTGATATTAGACTATAAAGACTATGATATTTAAATGCAATTTCGAAATTAGCTGACTGTGGAAAAAAAAAGAAAACTGCTTAATTACTTAAGAAAACTACTTAATTACTTAATTAAAACTACATTTACTACTTAATTACTTATAAGAATTTTAAACGACTTTATTTTCGGGAATAAAACATGAAATAAATTGAATCTTATTTGAATTAAAATTAGTTTCGGTAATTTTTTTATATAATTGTTAACACTGGTTTATTAACTTTAAAACATTTTTAGAAAAAATTAATTTAATCAAGTTTTTCCAGCAATTTTTTATAATTTACACATTGCCAATACTTATTGTTTACAAAGAAATGTCGACGCGTAAACAATACGTAATAAATGGCACAACACTGTTTTTATATTATCCTCAATATTATTATGTTATTATTACAATTTATGTTTATTACGTATATGCGAAGGGCATAGTGTTTATATATAATATAATTCGTTAGATTTGCTTGAATAATCTTCAATACAATATCAAATATACATTATAGACTACATATATGTTTTATATATCTTTATATATTTAAAATCAATGAACCAAAATAATGGTAAAAAGGCGTTCAAACTTTAACACACACACATCGACGTAACATAATATACCCATATCAAAATATATTCAACATTTTGTTACTATATATATATACAAATCATATAAGTAGAAAATCCACTTCTTTATCCTTAATTCATATAATATCCATCGAATCTACCTAATACTTATAAACGATCCTTTATAATAATTTTTATACCTTCTTTTCTGGTTGATGAACAATTTTCATTTTGTTCATTTCATTTTGCTCAAAAAGTTTTCTTTACCAAAAAATTTTTCTTTTTTTTATATTTATTTCTTTATTATTAATTTTTTATTTTTCTGTTGATTCTAATTTACCACAGGCTTGTTCTGTCATTGAGTTATATGGAATTTTAGATCCAGCCACACGAGATTGGGTTGATGGATTATTTTCAAATATTTTCCGAGAAATGAATAAGCCTACAGATAAAGAGGTAAGAAAAAATATGAAATTATTTATGAAAAATAATAACTTGATTTTTTTTTTTTTTTTGTATTTATGTAAGTATGTGATTTATTTCAGAAATATACCCATCCCTACACATGTATATAATATGTAATTTTTTTTTTTTTTTTTTTTTGTACAATTTTATTTGAAAATGTTGGCAGTTAAATGATACATTTTACTAAATTCCTTATTATTTTGACGTTTATATAAATATAATGTTGTATTTGTGTTTTGTTAAAAGGTATAATAAATTTAACAAGAATTTCCTTTTAACTTAAACACAAAAACAGAAAAAAAGGAAAAAATGAAACAATTTAAAAAGATTGTAAAAAATATTATATTTTTAAGTGTTACACATATTTAAAAAGTATACGAGGGCTTGTTTAAAAACTTTCGAAAGCGTAAAAGATAAAACGAATTTTGTGTAATTCTTCTTCAAGCTGAATAGTCCAACTTGTATCTAACAATTCTATAGCATGTTTATACCGATTTGAATCAAACTTGTGAAATAACCATCTCTACACCATCAAATCTAGAAATGATTTTTTCAGATTTGGAAATAGATGGTAGGCCAAATAAAGGAGCCAAATCTGATCAATTTGAAAGGATAGTTAAGTAATTCATTCATTGATTTCACATTTGTGAACTGCTGGTGAATTGTTTTGACGAAAAATTAGTTTTTCTTTCTTTTCTCTTTAATTTTTGATATCAAATTGATCCATTCTTGTATATAATATTCGAAATTAATTATTTTACATTTCTGAAAATAATAATAACAGAAATAATACAATGTCGTTAATAAAAATTATAATTCTTAATGTTTAAACCTTATTAATATACCTATAAAGTTCAGATTGTTTTAAAAATTATATTTGACTGGGACTTTGTATTTGTATATCTACAGAATATTTGTAATCAATAAGTTTTGTTGAATTTATCCTGTGTCTATAGGATCTTTAATTTATTTATTTAGTTACATCCTATTAACCAACTGATTATATTTCATTAAAAATGAAATGATTACATTAATTTCATTGAATTGACAAAACATTTTGTTATGGAAATTAATTAAAAAATAATTAATTTAATAACGTAAATATTTTTACTTCTTCAGTAAAAATTGGTATGTTTTTAATTAAAATTACCGTCACAATCTGAAAAATATTAACATTTGTACTCAAATATTTATTATATATATAGCTCAATATTCAAATATCGAATACCATAATTTTAATTCTGCCGCATTTTTCCATTTTTCAACTAAAAAAACAAACAAAATATCATAAAATATTTTTTTTGTCGTTTTAAAAATGTATCTACTTTCTCCCCCTTTCCATTTTCTCATATTTTTGCAAAAGATATAAGTAACATAAATAAAAAATAAACAAATTAAACCAAATGTATAGACTATCAAAAAAAAATCAACAAAAATATAAAAAAAATTGATCAAATGTGGCAACAAATGAAATTATGATTCAAAATAATCATTATCATCATATCCAGCCTCCTTTCATTGATGATGTGCCAATTTTTTACCAATCATGAATATAAATTTTTGTTATTGTACAAAAATGCATTTCGGTTTTCATATACAAACGATACCTTACATAATGAATGAATTCTGATAATTTATTTTATTCGAAAGGTTCAACCTATTCACTAAACTTTTTATGGTATACCAACTGAAGTTTTTATGTCATCATCGTTATATCCGCGAAATACCGGATGTTTACACTTAGTTGATTTCCCATCCATTCAAAATTTGTTATATAAAAATATACAAATTTATATTTTTGTGTAGCAGTAATGAAAATTCTAAAAATAATAATGTGTGTATGTAAAAAAGTGAAAATTTTATTGTATTTTTCATTTCAATTTTTTTTTTGTGGTGGAAATGATTAAAATGGAAAATAACAAAATAATATTTAATTTATTAAAAAAAAAAGAAAATAAACAAATTTTTCGATTATGATCTCATCAATTCTTAGTTAGGTGCAAGTGAACAAATTTTTTTTTGGATAATATCTAATTAATTATTCAATATGAACGAACTTAAAGATGAGATTGAAGTTTTTCAACAAAATATCAGAAACATCATCATTTTCTGTTTGATTTTGATTCAAAATTCAAAGTAGTTTTCCATAATTTTCAATTAAGTTTATTTGCCTGAAGGATAAAATGAAAATATAAAATTAAAATGAAGAGGTAGTAAATTTTTGTATAATGTTATTGATTCAAATGCAGAAATATTGATATTTAACATGATATTTCTTAGTATATATATTAAATAAAAACAGAAATAAAAACATTAGTTTCATCTTAAGACTTACTTCAATGATAATAGTTCTGTCGAGGGGTAGTGTATTTTTAAAGTTGTGTACCACCAAACAATAGGGCAACATATTTGATCAATTTCCCTTTAATATATGAACAACATAAAATAATACCACATGTAATTTACCTAAAAAATCTAACAGATGAGGCTAATATTTGGTCTTCTTCCACTTGGACCTTCACACTAGCTTTATGAAGTATATTACACCAAAATGTCCGGACTATAAATTTTAGCTGTAAGTTATTCCTGTTTAATGATAGCAACAACTGCGTATTCTTTTCCTACTTCATTGGCCATAATAAAGTTGTGAGCCATATCATCAGTTCAATTGATGGATTCCTCATCTATTTTATTCGTGGATAAGAATAAGATGTGAGATAAATTCAATATTGTTATTTTTTAATACATCCGAAAAGATGTTTATCTCGAAAAAACCAATTCATTAAAATCAAATTTGTTGCTGTAGCAGTTATAAAACACTTTCTTAAATCTTGAATCGCGCTGGATATTGTCACATGATCAAAATTATCATTTTTAAGAGTCATTTGCGATTAATTTGCGTAATATAGAACGTAATACAGATTTAGTTACGACGACGTCGAGAGAAAAACAGTGCATATCCATAAGATAATGACCTCATTCTGTATGTGTATATAATCTCCAATTCTAATAAATATTTATTTTTCACACTCACAGGAGAGACGATATGCTTGCTTTGATGGTGACGTTGATGCTTTGTGGATTGAAAATATGAATTCTGTTATGGATGATAATAAACTGTTGACATTAGCAAATGGTGAAAGAATCAGACTTGAAAATTATTGTTCTCTGTTATTTGAGGTAATATTGTTTTCGAGGCCATTGCGTTTATCATTTTAATTTTTAGCTAAACACAATTTTTTTTTTAACTTTATATATAACTACCTAATCACTGAGAAAATTGGATGATATTATGTAGACTAGAGCAATCATAAAAAAAAAACTATATTTACTAATTACTGATTTTTATATTGTTTTTAGGAAGTTATTTTAATATGTTGTAAATTTTTCGGTAAATTTCATGACTTTCATATTTCTTATACTAAAAATTATATTTACTAAAGTTGGTTAACATTGGAATATAATCATATTAAATTAATTATCTATTATAACGAATTTGACATAACTGTCAACAAATTAATTTACAAACTTTTCCCAAAGATCTCTATAGCTATAGAAAATAAATTTAAACTTATATTTTAAAAAAGTTTACTTCTACACTAACTATTTATATACACCAAAATGCAAGGAACGATAAACTTTAAAATGATTAATCGATTTTTAATGATTATATTTCATAATATATTTTAAATATTTTGTAAATTACTTTTAAAAGGTTGGTAATCTTGCATATGCATCACCAGCGACAGTTTCTCGTGCTGGTATGGTTTTCGTTGATCCAAAAAATTTACGATATGCACCATATTGGCAACGTTGGCTAAATACTAGATCTGAATCAGAACATGAATTACTATCGGTAATTGATTATATTATTTTTAAATTTATTATTTATTCATGATTACAATCAGAAACATTTACATTAAATTTAAATTAACAAAATAAAATTTTCAATAAAAACTTATTATTTTTCTTTTAATTATTAAAAGACTTTGTATGAGAAAATGATTATGACAGGATTAGCTTTAATCCATGAAGGTATCGATGGTACAACACAGGGTAATCCATTAAAAACGGTTATAATGCAAACAGAACTGAATATGGTTACACAATTTTGTATTACATTTGATGCAATGTTTCCAACAATGACAGAGACAGATCCACCATCACCAATAACTTATTCAGCTGAAGCTCTTGAATGTGGATTTGTTGAGGTAATTTTTTTTATTTTACTATGAGAATATTGTAAATATATACATATAAATACATATATGTATAAAAGATGTTTTTAGTATAAATCAATTTTAAAAATATAATAAATCTTGTTGCGAATTTTTACTGTTTATTACATCCGAATTGTATATATATAATATAAATACAGTAACCGCTCTATATAAGAAACCTCTATTAAAACAACCTTTGTATAAACAACTTTTTTCATTCCAAAAATTTCATATTAGAAACCGTGGTTTTTAATGTTGCAAATTTTGAAAAAATAAAACTGCTGCTTCAAGAAATACTATGAAAGACAGGGTAACACTTATGCCTTGCGTAAATACTACGGGTACTCATAAGCTTGAATATAGGAAAGTTAAAATCTCCTCGCTGCTTCAAAAATATAAAATTACCACTGTATTACAAGTCGTCTAAAAATGATTGGCAAACCTATTCACTTATCAAATACTGGTACAATGATTTATTAATTTCGCAAGTTACTCGTCATTTAGAATCTAAACATCTCCCCGTTAAAGCAATTTTATTGCTAGATAATGCAAAGTCGCATATGGTACTATAAACATGTTTGCTGATAATGAGAACTTCAAAGTTATTTTTTTTCCGCCGAATAATACACCATTGGATCAAAATGAAATTAAATCATAATGAAATTTTAGTTTTACGGCGTATGAGGGAAAAGGCCGTAATTAAAAAATATTTATTATATATTAGCCATTTGCCTCAAATATAGAAAATAAAATTTAGAATTTTTTTTTAATTAAATTGGTTCAAATGAGTTGTTTATACAGACCGGTCACTGTATATATTTTTACTGTGATTTTTTATTTGAAATTGATTTTTATTCTTGATTTTTGAAACATTATATTACATAATATAAAATGTAAAATATGTTTATATAATTTATTTACTACGTGTATTTTATTATGTTGATAGATAAATAAGTATATTTGTACAAGATTTAGAAATCATGTTATACCTCGTATTATATACGAGGTTTATTTATGATTTTTGGTAGGCTTAAGATCTTTATTTTGCTATAGAGAGAATAATAATAAATTTTCAATTGAAGTGTATACAAATAAATAAAAAAAAAGGATTTTCAATTTGATGTACACATCCTAGTCTCATTGAAGTTATTTACTTTTTGTAATGAGAATTATATTACGTATCATTTGTTGTTGTGTCGGAAAGTATCTTACGTTATATTATTATAAAAAAAACATAATCAATTTTTTATAAAATATAAGAAATAAATAAATTTTCAACAGGATTTGAAAAAAAAAAAAAAATTCTGTAATTATTATGTACTTAATTTAATTTAATTTATTATATTTTAGTGTATTTTTTCATCTTTGGGTGCTGGTTTATTAGAAAATGATCGAATAATTTTTGATGAATTTACAAAACGACAATGTAGTATGGTAAATGTTGAAGATAGTAAAGAAAAACCAGCAACTGGTGGTCAAATACCAACATCAAAACCAACATTTTATGATTATGTATATGATATTGATAAAAATGAATGGATTGCATGGGAATGGATAGTACCAATATATGACCATGATCCAAATGCAAAATTTAGTGAAATTTTAGTACCAACAATTGATACAAATCGAACAGATCGTACATTAACATTAAATTCACAAATGAAAAGACCAACATTATTAGTTGGTGATCCTGGTACATCAAAAACAGCAGTTATATCAAGATATTTAAGAAGCTTAAATAGAGATGTTGTTGTAAGAATTTAAAATATTAAAAATTAATAATATTCACTACCACAAAATAATAATTTTTAATATTATACTTTTATATATGTAGATTACATTAAATATAAATTTTTCATCACGTACGTCATCATTGGATGTACAAAGAATTATTGAATCATCAGTTGAAAAACGTACAAAAGATACATTTGGTCCACCAATTGGTAAAAGAATTGCAGCATTTATTGATGATATGAATATGCCACAAGTTGATTCGTAAATATTAATAATATTTTTGTATAAATTATAATTATAAAATTTGAATTATAATAATTGTAGATATGGTACGCAACAGCCAATTGCTTTATTAAAATTATTATTTGAACGTGGCGGAATGTATGATCGTGATAAAGATTTAAATTGGAAAAAATTTAAAGATTTAACATTTTATGCAGCTATGGGACCAGCTGGTGGTGGTAGAAATGAAGTTGATCCAAGATTTATTTCAATGTTTTCAACATATAATATTGTATTTCCAAATGAAATTTCATTAAAATTAATTTATTTGTCAATATTTAAGGGTCATTTACAAACATTCCCAGAAAATTTATTACCAATTGCAGATATAATTGTTCAAATGACATTAAATCTATTTAGTGTAAGTATATAAAGAATTTTTTTTGTAATAAGTTTTAACCAAAAAAACTATTTCAAAAAGGAGGGAAAATTTTGTAAAAATATACATTATTATATAAAAGTGATACAGTAAGAGTCCACGAAATTTAACCCCATGGTAAATCCAGGCCAACAAATTAGTGTTCATTTTTTAAATGAATGTTTTTCAGTTTTTTAGCTGAAGTATACAATTTAGTTAATATCATATAATTTGAAGTGTTAATTATGATTTAATGATGTTTTCTATCAATATCTATCAATTTCATACTACACGTTTGTTGTAATTATAAAATAGAAATTAAAAAGGATTTAAAAAATACCAATTTGTCGTGGAAAAGAACCACCTAAACTTGGTGATGCTATATTAATTTAGGATATTGTAATTTCTATCAAAGTTCATAAGCAATATTGATAGTTTCCGTCATATTCCTTTAATAAATTTTTATTGTTAATAATTCATAGCTGAACTAAATTTTAATGGTAGCGTAATGGTAACGTTATATCGGCTTTAAATTTGTACTAGCATGAAATTAGTACCAGTAATAAAATTTATAATTATGAAATTGTGAGATTACGACTATCAGTTGATATTATTTGGCTCACATCTGGCCAATAGCTTGTTGCAATAATGGTTCTTCGTATAAAGAAACTTATGGTCTAAATTGCAATAAAAAGTAACGAAACCTTTTGGAAGAGGATAAGGGTTAATTTACGCTTAAGCGCTATTTAAAAAAAAAAAACTAATTTTTATATATAAATTCAGTTTACTTAATTAATAATAAAAGTAAAATAAATTCTTTTCTATAGGAAAAAATCGATTACCAGTTAACATTGATGGTATTAATGTTACCACAAAATTGCTAAACAAAAAAAATAAAAAAAAGTAGCTTTTTAATAAATAATCCTTCTTCCTTGTTAAATATTTGTTAAACATTGATCGAAAATGATTTATTAGAAAAATATCTCTTTCAATAAACGACAGAACAAAATTTATATGGAAAATTGGAATTAAACTGATTTTGTTATGCGTTATTGGGGTTTGGTTAGCAGAATATTGAAAATATGCCATAAACAAATGATAATTTGCCACCTTATACTTCATAACAAAAAGAAATTGTATTCACAACATTAATAATTAATTATAAATACAAAATTTCATAATTATTCGAACAATTCTATAAAAAAAAAAATACATTTATAATTTTTCCACAAAATTTTCATTGCAATCTTTTAATCTTCCAATCATCAAGGATATAATATCCTTGCCATATGTAAAAAAAAAGTTATTCTCTTTACATCCTTTCTATCTATATATAAATTGTAAACATTAAATGTATATACAATTTCAATCAATATTTATTTACAGATTGTGATTGCTGAATTACCACCAACACCATCTAAATTTCATTATATATTCAATTTGAAGGATCTTTCAAGAATTTTTGCTGGTATGCTATTAATTCATCAAGATTTTTTTAAGGATCCTGGTGAATTGGTAAGAGTTTGGAGAAATGAATTCTCAAGAGTTATTTGTGATCGATTGATTTCTGAAAAAGTAAGTAAAAACCATAGAAATATTTACTGAAAAAATAAAATAAAATGAAAATGAAAATATATTTAACATAATATAAGAAAATAAACTCCAATTTAAAAATTTCAATATTTATTTTCCTTTTTTTTCACTTTTTTTAAATTGAATTTATCAATTACATATATCATTACCATGTAAACATTGAAAAATAATTAGAATTACATAATTTTTTTTTTAAGGATATCGTTATGGTTAGAGAAAAAATTGAAAATGAAATTAGAGAGAATTTTCCACCATCATTTGAGGAAGAACAAGGTTATGAAATGAAAAAAATTATATCAGCTATAAGTGCAGTTAAGCCAGTTGTTGCTGAAGAAGCTGCTCCAACTGGTAATTAAGTTTGTATAAAAGAAAATATAATTAATAAAACTTTTCGAAACTAAATAATTTATGAAAATTATAAGCAAAATAGTTTTCTTTCGTTTCGTATAACTTTTGGTTCGATAATGCTTCGGTAATCATTGAAGTATTCAGTAATAACATTGATCAATACTAAAAGTTAAAATTGCTCAAATCTAATTTTCTTTACAATTTCTGCAATATCTTATTGTCGAATGAAAATTGGTACACAGTTTTTTTTCGTGATTTAATTAATGACAATTTTGTGTTAATAAGTTTATTAAGTCCATTCACAGATTTGGACTTAATATAAAACTAATGTTCTAACGATCGGGGGACGAGTCGTGTAAACAATCACAAATTTTATTTTTTCGGAAATAAAAAGTCGACAGCTTCTAATGTCACTGCTTGCACAATTCGTACTGTGTTATTTACAATTGCCGTTTTTTAATCATTGTAATTATTTGGACACAATAAAATATATAAAATAAATTAAATTTTAGCTACAGAAGAAACACCAGCAGAAGCGGTTACAACAGATGGTGAAGAAAAAGTTGAAAATTATATTTTATTAGCTGATTATGCTCTCAAGGATCCATTACTATTTGGTGATTATAGAAATGCTGTTAATGAATCAGAACCACGTTTTTATGAAGATCTATTAGATTATCCAGCAATATTTTCATTATTTCAAGAAGTAAGCTATAAACAGAAATTATAATTCAAGTTGCTCAAAAAAAAATTAATATTTAAATACAACTTAATTAAGTTTGATGAAGTTTATTCTCTACAGTTTTAAATTTACTTAATTTACATTTTAATGTGTTAATGAAAATCTCATTTTTTTACTTAAATAATTTTTAGCACTACTTGTACTATTTAACTAATTAAAATTGAAAATCCTTAAACAATTTAATTTGTTAAATTTTACTTTATTCTTTCTCATACAAAATAATCATCAAATTAAATGTTATCCTTTTAATTATTTCATCCTTATTTCTTTATATACAAAATTGTTAGATACTTGAAGAATATTCTGAACGTAAGAGTAAACTTAGTCTGGTATTATTTGAAGATTGTCTTGAGCATTTAACCAGAGTACATCATACTTTAAGAATGAATCGAGGTCATGTTTTATTAGTTGGTGTTGGTGGTAGTGGTAAAAAATCTATTACAAGATTGGCATCATTTGCAGCAGGTGAGAAAATAATAATTATAAAATTTATATTTATTTTTTTTTTTTTGTATATTTATTATTTATAATTCTTAATTAATTTCATTATAAATTTTATTTCTTGGCAATAAAAACAAAAACTGAAAACATACCACAGAATGTGAAATATTTGAAATAACAATTAGTCGTGGATATAATGAATCAACTTTTCGTGACGATTTGAAAAGATTGTATACATTGGCTGGTGTTGGTAGAAAGAAAACTGTTTTTCTATTTACTGGTGCTCAGGTATACATAAATTATTTTTACGATATATTTTTAAGAATGATATAAAATTATTATTTTAATGTTTTTTGGTTTGTCTTGTTTGTCAGTTTGTTTGTCGTATACCTTTACAAAATCTTATTAAAAAATTTGTAAAATTGGTAGACGACGTTTTGGAAAGTTTAAAGGATTTTTAAGTTCAAAAACTTAATTTAAAAAATATTCGTCTGTCTGTCCAGAACGTGGCTATTAAAAGAGATACTATTAAATTTAAAATTTAAAAATTGGATTTCGCGATAATACAGAATCCGGTACAGAAGTATTTTATTTAAATAGAAAACGCAGGATGTTTTTTTTAGAAAACTTCTTTTATAATCTTCCATAAAAGTTTCCAATAGTTTTAAAAGTTTATGCTTTTTATATTATCATTTTTCGCCATCTTAAAATGTCCTTCTTTAATAAATTAATGCACAGTAGTAGTTTCGCCTGCCCAATTTTTCGCATTGAAAGTGGAAAAGTGTTAGTTGTACATATGTATGTGTAACAAAAGAAAAATTATTTATTAGTGTGTAAAAAATATTAATTAAATTCTACAACGATTTTTGGATTTTCTTTATAATATTTTCACTCAAGTCAAATTGATTTTATACTTGTTCTCAATTCCTTGTTGCTTTCTAAGAATTTCATTTCTTTTATTATTTTACTATATATTTGATTGGTTTTGTTGTTGTTCTTTTAATTTTCCTTTTCCTAATATACATTTTTTTATGTTTTTTTCTTTTTTCTTTTTCGAATTTCTATTTTCATTAACGTTGTATTAACACCATTTTCACATATAATCTATATATCAATTTCTCATGATATGTGCTGTCGAAAAATGTTCCTGTTGTTGTGGTTATTTTCAAATTGTATTGATTTGAAAATAGATTGTTGAGGAGGGTTTTCTAGAACTAATTAATAATATACTGACAGTTGGATTAGTTCCGGCTTTATTCAATGATGAGGATAAAGATACAATTGTTAATGGTTGTCGTCAGCCTGCTGAAGAAGCTGGATATTCAGCATCAAAGTAATTAATAATATTATAAAAAAAAAAATTCATCTCTAAACTTTTAATTATTTTACTTTTATGTAGGGATTCAGTTTGGAGTTATTTTTTGAATACATGTTTAGAAAATCTTCATGTTGTACTTTGTATGTCACCGGCTGGTGATGCATTAAGAAATAATTGCCGAAATTTTCCAGGATTAATTGGTAGTACATGTATTGATTGGGTATTTCCATGGCCACAACAAGCTTTATATGCAGTTGCAAAAATATTTTTAAGTGAACATCCAATGGTAATAAATAATTTTAAAAAAAAAATCATTGAAAATTTTTATAGAAAATCAAAAATTGTCTAATAAAATTTTAACAATATATTTATCTTTATAAATTATTAATCACTTCAAAAAAAATCTATTTCAGATACCTGAAGCACATCGAGATGATATTGTTAGTCATGTTGTACATGTTCACAGTACAGTTCAACCTTATTCATTGGATTATTTGTTAAAATTACGACGTAATAATTTTGTTACGCCAAAACATTATTTAGATTTCATAAATACATATTTAAAGCTAATGGGTACGTAAAATTAATAAAAGTAATTAAATTAATTTTAAATATATTCACTAGAAAAACTTAATTACTTTCTTATGAATCAGTTTACAATTTTTTTGGACTCTAAATTCAATTTTTTCCAATATTTCTGAATGATTATAAAAATATTAATTAATTTTATTGTAGAGGAAAAAACTGAATTCATAAAATCACAAAGTAATCGACTTAATGGTGGTGTTATTAAAATTGATGAAGCATCTGAACAAATCGATCAGTTACGTATAATTGTATCCGAACAACAAAAACAAGTCCAAACAGCATCTGAAAAATGTGAAACAATGTTAGTCGAAATTAATGCAGCATCACAAATAGCAAATGTTAAAAAACAAGAAGCATCAGTTAAATCAGTTGAAGTTGAACAACAAGGTAAACAAATTGCTATTGAAAAAGAAGATGCTGAAGAAGCATTAGCTGAGGCTATGCCAGCTGTATTAGCTGCTCGGGCTGCTTTAGCTGAACTAGAGAAATCTGATATTACAGAAATTCGTAGTTTTGCAACACCACCAGAAGCTGTACAAGTTGTTTGTGAATGTGTTGCAATTATAAAAGGTTATAAAGAAATTAGTTGGAAAACAGCTAAAGGTATGATGTCAGATGGTAATTTTTTACGTAGTTTATTAGAAATGAATCCCGAGTTATTAACTAGTAAACAAATAAAAGATTGTCGACAACATATGAAAACATCATCAAGATTAGATGAAATGCAAGCTGTGTCTAAAGCTGGTTATGGTTTATTAAAATTTGTTCGTGCTGTTGTATCATTTTATGATGTTTATAAAGAAGTTAAACCAAAAAAAGAACGTGTAGAATTTCTTGTACAAGAACAAGAAATCCAATTAAAAACATTAACAAAATTAAATAAAGATATTTCAGCATTAGAAGCTGAATTAGGTGAATTAAATCAAAAATTTGAAGTGTCAACTAAAGAAAAGAATTTATTAAATGAAATGTTAGAACAAGCAGAAAGAAGATTGGTATTTAAAAAAAAATGTTATCATTAATTATTATTTTATTTATTTAATTCGTTTTGTTTAACAGATTGCATCAAATAAATTAATTAGTGGTTTAAGTTCTGAAAAAACAAGATGGATAGACGATTTATCACATTTATATCAAAGTTTAACAGATATAATTGGTGCAAGTTTATTGTGTGCATCATTTTTAGCATATACTGGTGCATTTTCATGGGAATTTCGTAAAACAATGGTTTTTGAAGATTGGCTATCCGATATCATAGACCGTCAAATACCAATTGCATTACCATTTCGTTTAGATAAATCATTAAGTACAGATGTTGAAATATCAACATGGGCATCAGAAGGTTTACCACCCGATGAATTATCTATACAAAATGGTATATTAACATTACGTGCATCACGTTTTCCATTATGTATAGATCCGCAACAACAAGCCTTGTCATGGATTAAAAAACGTGAAGCTAAATTTCAATTAAAGATTTTATCATTTCAAGATAGTGATTTTTTAAAACATTTAGAAATGGCCATTATGTATGGTATACCAGTATTATTTCAAGATGTTGATGATTATATTGATCCAGTTATTGATAATGTATTACAGCGTGCAATTAATGTACATGCTGGTCGTAAATTTATAATATTAGGTGATAAAGAAGTTGATTATGATCCAAATTTTCGTATGTATTGTACAACGAAATTTGCAAATCCAAAATTTGATCCAGCTGTATATGCTAAAGCAATGGTTATTAATTATACTGTAACTGAAACTGGTTTAGAAGATCAATTATTAAGTGTTGTTGTACGTGCTGAACGACCAGATTTAGAACAACAACGTGAATCATTAATATCAGAAACTAGTGAAAATATTGTATTATTAGCTGATTTAGAAAATTCATTATTACGTGAATTAGCAACATCAACTGGTAATATGTTAGATAATGTTGAATTAGTAGCAACATTAGAAAATACAAAAACAAAAGCAACCGGTGTTAATGAACAATTACGTTTAGCATCTGATACAGCTAAAGATATTGAAAAATTACGTGATGGTTATCGACCAGCTGCAAAACGTGGTGCTGTATTATATTTTGCATTATCAGATATGTCAACTGTAAATAGTATGTATCAATATGCATTAACAGCATATTTAGATGTATTTCAATTTTCATTACGTAAATCATTACCAGATACAATGTTAGCGAAACGTTTAAATAATATTATGGATACATTAACCGAAAGTGTTTATAATTATGGTTGTACTGGTATATTTGAACGTCATAAATTATTATTTTCATTTCAAATAACAACAAAATTACAATTAAGTAATGGTAAAATATCCCAAGATGAATTAGATTTCTTTATAAAAGGTTCAATATTATTAACAAAAGGTGATAGAAAAATACCAGCTAAATGGATTACAGATAAAAGTTGGGGTGATTTAATAAAATTATCATCTGATTTTCCTGTATTTGAACAATTATTAGATCATATTGACCGGAATATACAAGATTGGAAAGATGTAAAAAAATTAAATATATTTATTGAAAATTTTATATTAATTTTTTTTTTTTTTCAAGTGGTATGATTTGGAAAATCCTGAAGAAATACCATGTCCAGGTGGTTTTACTGAAAAATGTACTCCATTTCAGGTAATATTAATTATTATAATTATGTAATTATTTCTATAAAAATAAATAAATGTTTTATCTAATTTTTATAGCAATTAATGCTCTTGAGATGTTTTAGAATTGATAGAATTTATCGTTTAATAAATGTTTATATTGGAACTGCTATTGGTGAATTTTATATAACACCACCAGTTACTAGTTTACCAGCTATTTATGAACAAACATCATGTACAATACCAGTTGTATTTATACTTAGTGCTGGCTCAGATCCAACAAATGATTTAATCAAATTATCTGATTCTTATGGTGGTGGTATTTCAAATTTTCGACATATTTCCTTAGGACAAGGACAAGAACGGGTAAATATAATAAAAATAAAATAAACTCTAATAAATATCAAATTTCACAAATCTATAAAAATTCAATATTTTCTCTACTATTTTTTCTATTTTTTTTTTATATATAATGTAAAATAAATAAAAGGCTGCCTTAGAATTACTTGATGGTGCTAGTACTCTAGGACAATGGCTAATGTTACAAAATGGTCATTTATTAATAAAATTTTTACGACAATTGGAAAAAATATTAGAGAAAATTGAAAATCCTCATCCACATTTTCGTTTATGGATAACAACAGATCCGACACCATCATTTCCAATTGGTATTCTTCAGCAATCTTTAAAAGGTAAAGAAAATTATTATTTCAATATACAATTACGTTTTGATTTATCTATTTTTAACTTGTTTTTTTTTTATAACTAAAATTTTCATTTCTCCTGTAATTCAATAAGAATCTAATTATAGTAATAGAAAACAATTTTTATTTTTATTTTATTTAATAGTTGTTACCGAACCACCAAATGGATTGAAATTAAATTTACGATCAACTTATTTTAAAATACGACAAGATACACTTGATTCATGTTCACATAAAGCATTCAAGCCTTTAATTTTTGTTTTGGCTTTTTTCCATGCTGTTGTTCAAGTAAGTTTTTTTTTTTAAATTATATTTTTATTTTAGATTATATAATAAATAAGAAAGAGTCCATCGAATACGAAAATTTATGGTATTTTTGTTAAGACATAAATATGTTTGGTGTTCTTCTTTACAAATTGAGCATGGAATGGAAACATATAAAAAATGTTTATGCTTTATTTCATAGTTATTAGTTGGAACTCTTAACGAACAATAAAAAATCTTCAATTTTTTCAGAAATTCTTATTGAATAGATAATGATTTGTGTGAATAAAAGCTGAGCGTTTACTCTGAGTAATTACTCTAGAGTGCAGGGTTAACTAGTTAATACTTTGTTACGTGTGCAGTGCATTCATAACATGTTCGTATTCACAATTGGAAATATTTAAATATTAGACGGTTTGGAAATTATTGATTATAATTGTAACTCTTTTTATTTTGGGTTCATTCTATAAATGCGAATAGCTAACTTCTCATATTTTTGACATACTCCTCTTTTCCAATATAATTTTGTAGGCAAAATTTCAGCAGAGTGTTTATCGAAATTTAACTATGTACATGATATGTACACTAAGAACTGTAGTAATCACTCTTACTATATTTTTATTCAAACCTTCTATTACGCCATACTACTCCGGATGACCTGAGCTATAGTTTTAATAAGATTCCACTCCAAAAGACAAAATAAACTTCTAAGGACTAAGGATTATAAGTATTGTTTATCCAAATTGTTGAAACAACATTTATTTGCCCTGTCAGCATTCCCATGATAATAACAAGTCCTCAAGTTAGACCTTATATTATATAGTCTCCAAATTACTGTTGAATGTTGTATTGCAAAATTGAAAACTGATAAAAAAATTCATATACAAACCATCCGCAAATTAAGCGGATGGGTCAAATACTACTTCATTAATAGTTTCTTTATATTTTCTAAATTTAGGAACGCCGAAAATACGACAAATTGGGATGGAATATTTCATATGATTTTAATGAATCAGACTTTAATGTTTGTTCAAATATATTAGCAACATATTTGAATAAAGCAGTTGCTGTTAAAGAAACAAGAATTCCATGGAGCAGTTTAAAATATCTAATTGCTGAGGTACATATCAAAAATAAAAACTATATTCTTTTTATGTTGTAATTTTCATGTTGTTTTTTAGGTAATGTATGGTGGACGGATTATTGATGATTATGATAGAAGAGTAGCTGCTATTTATATGGGAGAATATATGGGTGATTTTATATTTGATCCATTTAATCCATTTCATTTTTATCATGACGAGCATGTCGATTATGCAATACCAATGAAAGCTGTTCTCAAGGAAGAATACATAGGTAAGTGAAATTATTGATATCAATAATTTAAGTTTATTTTGGGATAACCATTCTATATTATCCAATGAAGCTTGATTTAAAAATGCTGCGACGGTTTCTATAAAGCAATTTATTCTTGTGACGGTTTTCAGCCACATTGAAAACGTCCATTTCAGAACGCAAACCTTTTAAAGAGTCATACCTTGATTCATTTTAAGAAAAATATCGTATTACTATATTTTGATTACTCTTTGAGGTTCAGGATGTTTAAAAAAAGTCTACAGGGTTGTAAACTTTAACTTCAATGAAATATTATATCATAACTTATAAAATACAGCAACCAAACTAAATGTATTTCACAATCAATTAATTACAATTTGTATTTAAATACAATTTGTGATTTAATATTTTAAACATCCTGAAATTGGGTATGTATTCAACCCTGAACAAAAAATTATTTTTTTATAATGAACCAAAGAATTGCACCTTTTTGTGTCCTTGGAGACGAGAATAAAAATACTAGCGAATGAAAATTGGAATTTCAAAAGTGACTTGAAATTCAATCACAAATTATGAATAACCTTTACTGAACCTCCTAATTCAGATCAATATTATCAAATTTTCAATATCTACTTTATTTTAAATTTATATTATTATATAAATTTATAATTATTATTGAATATGTGAATAATTTTTAATTTCCCTAATTATAATATCATTAAAATATTAATTAAACTATAATTTAAAATTTATATTAAAAAAATAAAATTATAAGCGATTAATTAGCAATTTTTTTTTGTTAAAGTTCATATTGATAAATTGCCATTGGCTAATAAACCAGATGTTTTTGGCTTACATCCAAATGCTGAAATTGGCTATTATACACAAGCAACAAAAGATATTTGGTCAGCTTTGATTGAATTGCAACCACAGACAGGTAAATTTTATGAAAAATGTTGTTTTTTTTTTGTTACATAAAACATAAAAAAAATCAACATTGTTGACAAAAATTATATCAAAGAATGAAAATTACAGTACAAAAAAAAATTTGAACATTAATTACATGACAATCACAAACATTATTTTTTTTATCATTGCTTACAAACTACCATTAAAAAAAAAAACAATATTTAAATGGCAGTTACGAAATGGAATCCAAATTCTGATGGTAAGACATTAAAATTATTTGACAAATTTTTCATTTCCTTTCTTTGTTTTTCACGAAATTATTCAAAATATACAAAAAGAAAAATCTTTATTTTATATATTAATTTTCTTTCTATTCACTGTTTGTTTTCCATTCTGTTTTGTATTTTTGGTAGTTAGGTGAATGTGTTAAAATATTTTCTGTACAATTTTCTTTCATTCGTTGTGTTTTTGTATTTATGCTTTTAAGGCTTTTATGTATTAGAAAATTTAGGGCAAAAATTAAATACATAACCTTTTTTGTTGTTGTTGTTTTGGTAGCACTCATAAAATAGTACAGGATGATTTAAGTTGATGAACTTATTTGTCTGGTTACAAGTACGCACATCCGATGTAAACTAATTTAAATAATAATTATTCATTTCACAAATAATATTTTGATAACACTACATTATTCAAAGTGTCGAAACTGCGATTTTAGACAAATTTAGGCTATTTCTATTTTAACCGCGTCTCTGAATTTTAGTCAAAAGACATTTGAAAAGTATTTTCATCGGAAATATGTATAAAAAGTTAGATGTTCACTAGAAACTGTGCCGAATTGGAGAGAAATAAAGAAGAATAGAAGAAAAAAGCATATGATGCCGAAAAATGGCTTTCTCTGTAATCATATACAGAAGCATACAGTTTAGCGCCAGGAGTTGTTATAAAATTTAATAATGGATTGAAACTTCATGTTTGTATATAAATTGTGAAAAGTTTAAGGTAATTTAGATCCTTTAGTAAACATTTAGTATAATTGTCCTTCTGTCTATCACAAAAACAGTGCTGTTTTTAATAGTAACGAATCTGGTTTCACTAAACAACAAATTTTTGATTAAATATTAGATAATCTCGATTAATTTAAGGTGATTAAATTAATCAGATAAATTTGTGTGTTTAAATATTTTGTCGTCTAATTTATGATTATCACAATTAATATGTTAAATTTAATCACACTTAATCACTCTGTAATTCACTACCAAAAAAAGATCAAATTCACATGCACAAAACTCCGAAATATTATCATGAAAATGATTTTTATTTTTAATTGTCTACTAAATAAAAGCAAAAAAAAAAGAAAATTGTTAAATTTGTAAATGAGTTTTTCATTTTTTTTTTTTTTGTATTTTCCATTCCCAGGTAGCGCCGCTGGTGGTATTAGTCGAGATGATTTTATTGATAAAGTAGCAAGTGACATACTTGCAAAATTACCACCACCATTTGAAGTTTGGCGGCTAAAGAAGCAGTTACAAGCTAATATTACACCAACTGGGGTTGTTTTATTACAAGAATTGGAACGTTTTAATGTGCTCCTAATTCGAATAAAGAAAAGTTTAGAACTTTTACGAAAGGTGAAAATTTTTTATATTTTTATATTAAAAAAGTGAGCAGAAAACAACACAAACACAAAAATTTTATTCATATTTGTTTCAATGCTGTTTTCAGTTTGTTGTAAATTTTTCTTTGTCAACTTTTATATAATATTTTCTATCTGTGAAAATTATGTTATTGTGTTGTTGTTATTATTTTTTTTTAAATTGGAATTTTCCCTGCTGTTTTCAATTGTAATTTTTTACAATTTTCTTTTTTCAATCTTTTCATTTTTGATACATAAAAAATGTGTGTTTTCATTGCTTTGCCTTTTTTTGTTGCTATTTTGTTGTTGAATGAAATGAACTTTGAGCTGTTTAATTAGAAGGTAATGTAGAACGATTAACTATGAGACGAGAGTATTAAAGATTATAGTCAGGTGCAGTGAAGGAAATTTATATTTTTTTTGGAGTATAGTAAAAATTTTCCGGAATTTATTAAAGCATGAAAAAAATAGCAAGAATAAACACAAATTTTCATCAGGTGATACCATTTTTTTTTTTGCAGGTTATAGGATATACGCTTTAAATGTTGAATTAACTTTGAAAAAGATTATTTTAAAGAATTTTATGTTATAGATCTTTTTAGATTCCAACAAAATATTTAATTAAACTTTTTGGAAATTTAACATTTTGTGATAAAATCTAAACGGACTATTTTAGATTGCTAAAATTTATTTTATTTTGGGGATTTTTTGTTGTGGATTTTATACATTTTGAGTTTTTTTAAGGTTTTTTGTTTTTAAATGTTTGTCTCATTATATTGCCAGCAGTTTGAGTTTAATATTAATAATTACCATTTTTCACTTGAATTGTACTTCTGTGACTTAATCATTTCACGACTGGTAGATTATTCCTGCCTGAAACGTTTTTGTTTTATTAATATATTGGATTAAGAAAATTTGAATAAGTATTTTTATGATTTGCTGGCTAACTTATACCAAAACATTTCAGACAGAAATTATCTATCAGTCGTGAAATGACTAATACTTCTGGTTACTTACCAATTACTCTTCTATGAACGTTAATTTCATATAGATTGCTACGAATTAATTGAAATATAACACATAAAATTAATATTTTAAATTATAAAACTATATCACTGCATAATGTTTGCATGTCAGCTATAGAAGTTTGATCATGAATATAAATGTTTTTATTTGACAGTAAAACGAACCATATATATAATTAATATTTAAATAGTCGCGAAACAGTTAAACAAATCAGCAAAATTATTGAATTTAGAATAAATATTAGAAATATATATTTTAAATTAACTACATCTATACAAATTCCAATAAATTATGTTATACATTTTCATTGAATTTTGATTTTCTTTTATAAATTTCATATAAATTCTTTTTATTTGAATTTTTCAAAATAAATAATGGTACCAGCTTCAATTTTCTGTAAAAAAAAATCAAATTTATTTCAAATACAATAGAAATGAAAATTACATAACTTCAAATTGGATGTTTTACGAGTTTGTTATTTGTTATAAGTTATATAACAATGAAGAGTTGCAGTGGAAATACTGGAAATAAATTTTCTTTTAATTATTCGAATGGAAATAAATTTTCTTTTAATTATTCGAATTCCAAAAATTTAAAAATACAAAACTTGGATTTATTTGTTCAGTAATATTGTAATAATAGTTCCTATCTGAATTTAATTAATTGTACACAGGTTAGTTTTGTAAACTAGCTAGTTAATACCGCTAAAATTCTAGTTCAATTGTTTCAAATTTCTGAATTATAATTAATGGGAATTGTAATCCAATTTAAATGAAATTTGATATACAGTCATTAGTTATATAGTAATTAAAATACTATCAAAATTTATGAATTATATAAAATTTAGTTTTGATATCTGAAAGTTTGTACAAGTTTCACATATTTCCTGAATTTTTTTACAAAGCACTATTGTCACAAC
This sequence comes from Rhamphomyia laevipes, assembly GCA_963920725.1. Taxonomy (NCBI): domain Eukaryota; kingdom Metazoa; phylum Arthropoda; class Insecta; order Diptera; family Empididae; genus Rhamphomyia; species Rhamphomyia laevipes. The sequence continues at coordinate 5,511,520 of OY987257.1, forward strand.
ACTGTCTACGAATTAAGGATTACCCCTAGGTTAATAACTATATTTTCTATATGGAAAAGTGTAATATATTTGATTATGTAAATACTAATGTTTTAATAATATAATTAATGATACTGAAAATTACAAAATAGCTAATCAATTTTAATTGGCAATTATTTTTTTTAGCTAAATTCGTAAAACTACATGAAAATTTCTAATTATTATATTTTATAATTACAAAAATTGTAAATTAGAATTTAATAAATTGTATATTTTTAGGCAATTGCTGGTGAAATTGGAATGGATAATGTATTAGACAATATTGCAAATTCTTTATTTAATGGACAATTGCCAAATGATTGGAGAAAACTAACACCAGCTACTTGCAAACAACTAGGAAGTTGGCTTGATTATTTACATGTAAAAAAAAATTTATACAATTTCTCTTGAAATATTTATAAAATAAAAGAAAAACAAATTGTAAATATGTAAAGGAAATCATGTATAACATGCCCTAAAGTAGCCGTAAAATTGTATGATACAATTTTGTTGGCTACTTTTGTTACCGAGGCACAGTGAATGAGAAAACAAATAGTTTTTATCAGATATTCTTTTATGTATGGTATAAAAAGGATTAAATTTGCACAATAAAAGTTTTTTTCTTTGACATGGACAGGTAAATTTTATACAAAAACATATAAATTTATATTGTTGTATGTATATGGATGTATGCTACACAATAAAAGTGTTAAACAAAACACCTTTAATACCATATAAAGTTTGAAGGGATAAAAATTGTTTCAAAGGACTAAGTTATAAATAAAATTCATTTTTAGTAAAACTTTTAAATAATAAAACTAAATATAAATTTAATAAATTTCTTTTGAGGATGAACATTTTTAATAAATTATTAAAAAAAGGAATTATTGTTGTGAATACAGTACACTAGTCTTCTTTAAAGTGGTAATGGCAGTTTTCTAGAAATAATGAAATGGGACGTCATGTTCATGTAAAATTATGCATAAAATTTTACGTGATTTTTTTTTTCATTTGGTCATAAAACACAATTTTTTTAAATTTAAATTTATTTTGATATTTGTCGTATTTGTAAAGTTTCACGACAGAGTTAGCGTTTTTCCGCCTCTATCTTCTTCCGCAAAAAAATCATTACTACTTCTCAAAAAGACTAGTAAAGCTTGGACTTAAATCTGTTTTAAGCAAAATACACTGCTGGCAATTCGACCCATGGAAATATGTTAAAAATTATATAGAAATTTGAGCCCAATAAAAATTTGGCACAAAAGTCTTTTTTATTTTGGAAATTGAATTTAATTTTTTCAGTTGAATTTCTTTTACGGTTTTAGTTAAAAACAATCAGAAACTAAAAGGAAATTCGATCCCAAATACAATAAAAGTTTTGTCAGTTTTCGTTTAATCTGCTCTAAATTGATAAATCCATATTTCATCGGTCATAAGCTCATCATTCGGAAAATGAAATTTAATAATAAAACCAAAACAGATTAAACAGCAATGATATATAACCGATAAAACGTCCCGCGAAGCACTGAGTATTTGGACTGAGTTTTCGGAACTCTTTAATTTCCTTTATTTTTCATTTTAAAAATCGTTACGAATCATTTAACATAATTTTGCATTTCTTTTATTAATTGAATTTTCTATTGAAAATTAAATCATGTAGTCGATTATTTTTCACTAATTTTTTAACACTTATTTTAATTTAAATTAATTTAAATCTCAAAAACCTATAGATTTTCTACAATATAAATTTTAATTTGTAAATTTCCATGTACTTGTTTATCGGAATAAATTAATTTCAATCAGTAATGATTAGTCACAGAATTTTTTTACTAATAAATATTTTTCCTTTTTCGAGTATATGTAAAATAGGTTTAAGAATACGAATACAAAATTGTAAAAATGCATATAACCAAATATTCTACTTAACATTGCGACTTCATCAGATAATTGACTATTACCAAAAGTCAGTGAAAACCGGAAACACTAAGTAAATTTATATTAAATATTTAGTATTGAAAATAGTATTGGTTTACTTGCCTTTATAATTACTTTAAAACTTTCACTAGCAAGAGAATTTATTAAATCACATTAAATATTAAATATGAATCACATATGAAATCTTCGCTCATGATAAAATTGATATATATTCCTAAATCAAAGTCTGATGTATTACAGAATCCTATGCAAGTGATGTATAACAAATTAATCATAGAGCCATAATTGTTCTAACTATCGATATATTATACTCGATTGAAACATAAAACAGAAATTGCTGATTAAAATTATTATGGTCTTTTTGTTCATGGACACTGGAAGATTTAAATTTACTATATAATTCTTAAAATCTCTTCTAATTTTTTAACATACAAATTAATTTTTTAATTACTATTATTTTGTCATTATTTATATGGTCATTACTAACGAAACATAACTTTTATAAATGTTGTGCAATTTTAATACTTTATTATCCCAGTTATTTTAAAATTTATATCTTCGTCATCAAAAAAAAAAAAAAAATAAATGTTGTAAACCATTTATTATGTTTCCGGTAGCATTATTATAATAATTTAATAATATATAGAAATATAAAAAATTGTACGACAACTTTTGTATACAAAATTCAAAATCACATTTTTCTTTATTTCAGAAAAGAGCTACCCAATATAAATTTTGGACATTGTCTGGTGAACCTACAGTTATTTGGATATCAGGATTGCATGTACCTGAAAGTTATCTAACAGCTTTGGTTCAGGTATATAATATAATTACATATAAAATTGTTTTCTATTTTGTATGGTTATATATTTTATTTACATATATTTTTAAATATTTACTTTACAAATGTCTGTATTTAATTCTTAATTACGTATTTGTACTATGTTAATTAAAAAGTTTCTACTTTTTATATTGCAAAAACAATTAAATTAAAAAGATATTTTAAAACTATTATTTTAAATATTTACGAGTTGAAAATCCTATTTAACTTCACGAATATTTTTGGTAATTATTTCTAAGAAAATTACTTTCTAATTATATTATATTTAGTTAGATAGTTAAATTGCTATACCCATCCGGAAGAGCGTTGAATATTATTACAAAATTCATAAATTACTTACGTTAATCGCATAGTATTCACAAATGCTGTCGCTTGTATATTGTTAACTCCACGCAAGCTTATGCCAAGTGAATGACAATTTGGAGTCTAATAATTAGAAAGTTTCTAATGTTGAATGCGATAACCGCACATACCGCATAAACATCGTAAATAACAAATTATCGCAAAAATCTTGTTTAGATTTGATCTGCAATTCAAAAATAGTAATAATTTTAAAACATTAAAAATGTCTTTAGTCAAAGGTGGCCAACTATACTACGGTCCTCCTTAATATTTTATAAAAAAATCATTTTATAACAATTCAAATATTTTTTTGATTTCTTAACATTAGAAAACAAACAACATAAAATATTTCCCAAAATGAATTTTTAATGCGGTTTTCTTGGTTTTTCCATATTTAAACATTATAGTAATTTGCTGTATGTACTACGATCATCATCAACAACAACAATCAGTATCAGTTTTGCACGATGTTGAACACAAAACCAATTTTCCTCTTTAAATGTAAATTTTCGATACAATACACAAAAATTCTATATTATAAGGATATAAACTTATATTGTAAATAAAAAAAAGGACATTTTATATTTCACATACTATTTACATTTACATATAAGAGTTAGCAAAAAAATAATCTAAATTTTTTTTTTTTTTAGATTGCTTGTCGCAAAAATGGATGGCCTTTAGATCGGTCAACCTTGTTCACATATGTTACAAGCTATGTTGATCCTGATGATGTTGAACAGAAACCATTAACTGTAAGTAAAAATTGGTTACATAAATTAAACATAAAAAAAGCATAGAACTATGTCTAATATCCGTTACACTTATTATATAGTTTTTATAATGTTGTAAAAGGATTTTTTCCTGATTTTTATTTTCATAATTTTTTTTTTTATATATTAAGGGTTGTTATATACATGGACTTTATTTAGAAGGATCTAGATGGAACTTAGAAACTAATCAATTAGATCGATCTCTTCCGAAAATTTTAGTTGAAGATTTACCAATATTAGCAGTTGTACCAGTTGAAGTTCATCGTTTAAAATTACAGGTTTATTATATGATTTTGTTAATTTGAATAATGTTTCTTTTAATAATTTTGGTTTGTTGTTATCTTATATAGAATACATTTAAGGCTCCAGTTTATACAACATCACAACGAAGAAATGCTATGGGAGTTGGTCTTGTATTTGAAGCTGATTTAGCAACAACTGAACATATTAGTCATTGGGTATTACAGGGTGTATGCCTTACGTTAAACAGAGACTAATTAATTTTTATGTTAATGTGTTAATAATTAATTTCATTATTTATTTGTTATTATTAAATTATTTTTATAATTAATAAAATATTTTTTCATTTTGTTTAAAAATTTGTATATTATTGATATATTATTGGTTGCATATCTTTAGGCGAACAAAATATAATATGATTTTTTTTTATAAAAAAAAATATGATTTTTTTTTAAATGTAATGACCTAATCAGTTTTGGTTAATCGATTAAACTTATAAAAGTAATTATTATATTGCAAATACTTAGCTAGAGCTTGAGAAGAAGTTTATATTTATTTGGTAACATATTTATTTCGTAATTTCCAAATTTTAATTGATATAAACATCTAAATACCGATAATAAGAAAGTCTTTTTTAGGATTTAAAATCTATCCTCAGAATAATCAAATAGTACGCCGTGAATTGGTCAATTTCGACAAGATATCTTGTCGAAAGCTTTGGAAAAGTCATTAAATATACAATTAATTTATTTGCTTTCTGACTATTTTCTATATAGAACGATATTAATTGAATTCTAATAGTTTTAGTATAGTAGACCATCCTTTGGCCAACCCATGATAATTACAAACAATTAGAAACAAGACGATCATAATTTAGGAAGCAAATTAATAAGGAATGGCGGAAAGTTTCGCTAATATCCTAAAATTTTGAATTAGACTTTTTTATGTGGAGCTGTTTAATACAGTTTTATTTCCATATTTTTGTGAATTTATTTGTTTTAAATGACAACGTTGAATTTATCGTCAAAAATTGAGCTTCGTATTGTTACTAATTTTTTAATTGTTTAGATTTAAGTTAATTATTTTGTTATCAGTTAAAAAATAAATCAATTTCCGTACTTTGATCATGAAATTTCCGAGAACCACTATTCTAGACCTTAATATGTGACGAAACAATAATTAATGAAACTTTTCTGAGGATTTAAATTAAATGTTGAAGAACACTCAACTAGTCATAATTAATTTTTTTTATATACTTCTTTATATATTATATAACAAATATAAAACTAAAATTAAAATGTAAATGGACAACTCTGTCACCAAAATAAAACTCTAAATACTTTAATATAAAATTTGATAAGAATTAATTACAGCACAACTAAAATTCAATATATTAACGGCTTTTTTGACAGTAGTTCGCTATCTTTGGAATATGAAAATAACGATATCAAAAAAATGGTGTCCACTTTTGATTGATATAATTGACTTTTTCAAAAAAATTATTCAAGATAAGTGACTATCGAAAAATTTTGTATTCACAATTTTATAGTTTTGAAAATAGTTTTTTACAGCGTTCTACGTTCCACCAATTGTGCAATTTTTACATGTCCTTGCCGATTTACGCCTAAATCTTAAAATTGTCTTCGTGGCGCGCCTAAATATCATACCATAATTTTAAATTATTTGGACTTGTTTGGTTCAAAACTTATTTAAATTAATTATATAAAAAACAGACAGTTCTTATATAAATTTCATAGTTGCTTGAGATTAAAGGAATTACGTAAATAAAAACGTTACCATTTAAAATAAAAACTCCTTTGAAAAATAAACTATTAATATAATTTCAAAATAACAATTATCAAAAAAGAAATTTCTATTCTCTTTGGCAACAATCTAAATTATATTAGTGCGCTTGACTGGAATTTAACTTTCTACACCATGGCGGAAAAAATCGATAATTTCTCGTCTGTCAAATTGACAAAAACATCTGGTATTAAATAAAATTGTATTCTTTTACCATCAACATGGATTAATATAAAAAAAATTGTTTATAATTTTCATTTAAATTTCTAACAAACAAAACTATCCATATTAGCAACAAACAAAAAAAATGGAAGATAGTGGAATTGATAGTGAAGATAAATTAAGTTATCAAATGGATCAAAGTGTAACTATACAAAAAAGAGAAAAATTATTGATAATTTTTTTTTTATTTTCCTTATTCCTTAAATAAATATTTTGGTTATTTATGTTCTAATTTGTACAGGAAAATAACGTGGCACAACAATCTGATGATGATGATGGTGATGATGAATTGTCAAGTAATTTAGATGTAACATTTCGTGGACCTAATAATATTATAAGCACAACAGCAACAACAACAAAAACTTCATCAAAACAAAATTCAATAGAAAAGTTTACAACATATTCACAACCAAGTACTTGTAGAATTTTACAAAGAAAATTAGAATTAAAAGTAGAACGTGCTAAAAGAAATTATAATCAATTTCAAGAGGAAAATAATGTAATATAAAAATTTATTTGAAATTGAAATATTGAATTTAAAATTCAATTTTTATTTTATTATTATTATTATAATTTTATTTTTTTGATTTATTATATTTAAAGGTAAAAAAACCAAAGTCTTCCAATTTGATACCAATCAATCGATTACAAATTCCTATTTATTCAGAAAATCAACCTCTTGTCGACTATAAATCAGAAAGGTAATGTGCCAAACTTGACATTTATCACCCCTTTTGGAATTTATATATATATATATTTATATATATATATTTATATATATATATATAGATTACCTTAAGGTTGTTATTTATTACTGGTAATTACCATAAAGAAAATCTGGTGCTTTTAAAAATTATACTATCGTCACAGATTTACAATTTCAATTTATTTTTATATATTTTAAATATTTTATTTATATATTTTTATTTATGTAATTTCCAGTGATGATGATATTGAAGAAATATCATTTTTTCCATCAAATAAATTAAAAAATACAACAAAACATGAACTTTCTGATACATTCAGTATACATGAAATGACCATTGAATCAGATCAATCAGATAATAGTGAATCACAAAATTTAGAATTATTACCGCCATCATCAAATAGAAAATTTTTAGATAAATTATTAAATTGTTTTTATTGTACGAATAATAATAATAATAATATTAATGATGATTAATTGATTTTGATTGTAAATTATTATTAATAATTTTATAAAAATTTACAATATTTTTTTTTTTTTTGGTGTGATAATTTTTGAAATATTACAGAAATATATAAAATATTAAATTATTTATTATTGGCTTTGGCTATAGCTATTGCAGAAAATTAAAAAAATTGTTGTTTTAATTTATATATTTAGTGGAACAAGATGAAAGATTAAATAATTATGTTGTCCTTGTCTAGGAAATGGAATTTAACAAAAACAAAAATTGTTTATTGATTACCTAACCTTCCAAGTTTAAGACATTTAAGTTAAATGATTCATGATAGCGAGGATGATTAATTCGTAAAAAAGAATATGGTTTAAATTATAAATATAATTCCAAAAAATTGTACGATAGTAATTATAATACGAATAAATATTGACGCATGATCTAGCTTCAGAAGAAAATGGTAATTAAAAAATTAGCGAAAACAAGCTTAAAAAGCTTAATTTTTAAGAGGTCCTTTAATAAAATAGAAGAATATTAAAAATATCTTTAAACTCTAAATTTGGATACTTCCATTTTCTTCACATGCTGAGAAAAAATTGACTAGCCGCAGTGTGGATTAAGCTCAGATGTTTCCATCACCGAAGACAAACAAAGTTTTGTAATTAGATAGTAACAGCTTAATAAAAACAATTAAGTAAAAATAAAAAATTATAGATAACTATTAAGAAAAACAAAACTTAAAAACTTCAATTAACAGGCTATCATACATATATGTGAAGCGTTAAGAAGAAAAGTGGTCCAAAGCCAAAAATGACTTTTAGAGAGAAATTGAATTAAAAATTACAAATAAATATTTTGAAAACTTTTATCGCGAACTATTAGATTAGATAAGAGTTACAGAACTGGACACTATGCTCCCACTCCCACATGTCACCGTGGCCATTACTAACCTATTGAGACGTTCTATTGTCTTAAGATCTTTAATAAAGTTCAGGTTGTAGATGAACCTAAAGGTGAATTTTAAAAAGCTGGATGTAATATCCTGTGAGTTTAGGAACTCCTTGTTAAACTGTTGGAGACTGTTACGACAAAACCGTACGCATTCACATAGTATGTGTTTGGAGGTTTGGTAGTGCTCATAGCAGATTCTGCAGAGGGGTGAGTGTGATCTGTCCAGCTTGGTAACCTGGTTACCGCGAATTATATAGTGAAAATAGTTTTTTATGCTAAATATTCATATTTTGGACAAAATGGGCATCCTTTATCTATTGATGGTGAAAAAATTTATATTTTTTAAAAATATGTTTACAACTGGCTAAAGAAATTATGTTGATTCTTCTGGTACTTTGATATTATTAACATTTTTCGGTCAACTGTGCATTATATTAGTAAATTTTCGCATTCTTAAATATGAAGATTATTAATGTTTTTTCGGCCAATTATGTATTAGGTAAATTTACATTTCCTTTATTGTACATTCGATCAATTAACTAGATACATATGTACATTAATATGAAAATTTACCTTGAAATCATTAACGTATTCCGACAAATTGTACTTTAAGTCAATTTACTTTTCTTTAATTATTGTACTATTCACCAGTTACCTGAATTTATAGTTAAAATTTATATTAAAAGTTTTAAATTATCTTTCCTTTTCACAAAAAACTTCAAAAAATTTTATTGAATATTTATTTTATTTTTTTCATTTTAATTTTTTTTTATTTATGTATATTATTTACAAAAGGAATTAACATTTTATTTTTTTACAAATTATTATTTTCTTTCTTATTTTTTGATAAAAAAAATAAAAAAAAAATTGTATTTTGTTAATTATTTCAAAAAAAATTTAATTTAATTTTTAATATTTTATTATGATTTTTTCTCGAATTTATTACTTTTAGCGAAATTTCTAATTAGTATAAATTTTTTATTTTTAATAATTCTCTATAAAATCGTTTCGTTACAAAAAAAATGTGAATTAAAGAAAAATAAAATTTAATATTATTTATAATTTTAAAAATTAAGAAAAATCATTTTGATGATGAAGAACACATTCATTTTTTTTTTTAAATAAATAGGAACACAAAAAAACATAAAAAAAAAATACTATTACAAGTTTCTTCGGCTTAAAAATCAAATTAATTTATAATTAAAATTATATATTTATTTATTGACTGTTGTTTTATTAATTAAAATTAGTTTACAATACAAATTTCATTCAATTATAGTTTTAAATTAAAAAAATTTTGTGATATTTAATTATAAAAACGTTCAATTTATTTATTTACTTTTTTTTAAAAAAAAAATATTAAATATTTTTAAATTCGTTCAGCTATTTTTGTTAATGATTTCATCTTATATACTAAAGAAAAAAAATAAAAATTTATTTGGGATTTTTTTAATTTCTATATTAATTTAAATTATTTTTTTAATGCATTTGGATGTACACCATTCATTTGACCAGCTAATGTACACGATCGACAACAGAATTTACTATAATAACGATTTGAACAATAGTTGCCCTTAACAATTAGCTCACAATTAGCAAAATATGGATTATCAATACAATCTGGATGAATATAAACATTTGCTAAAATAAAATAAAAACATTAATTTTAATATAAATCTAATTTCTTCTGGCAAAACTTACATTCAATTGTAATGTGTTCTTCATGTGTACTATCACTGAAATTATTATGGGCTGTACATTTGTACATGCCAGTATCTTCTTGTTGGACATCATAAACGACAAGACGATGAGGATTTTCTAAAGTTTGTATAAGAAAATTAATAAAAAATTATATTCTAATTATTATAAAAATTATTTTACCAATTATTTGAATTCGACTGGATGGTTCTAATCGATTACCATCTTTAGACCATGTAACATTTGGTGTCGGTACTCCATCAATTTCACATGTTAGTGCAATTTCTGAACCAACTATATACGTATTAATTGGATCACGTTTTATAGATGCATGAGCTGGAACTAAATTTCGGATATTTCGAAAAAAAAGACAAATTAGATATAAAATTTAAAATAAATATACTAAAATAAGGACATTTAATTAAGATAAAAACGATTTTTAAATCATTAAATGCATTATTTTTGAAATAAATTCTTGGTATCAAATTTATACGATTAATTTTGCAATGTTAATGGTTCTCGAATATCGTGAAAAGACTTGTCAAATATCCAATTTTTTAATTTGGTATAAAGATGAATGAAAACTCAGTAACAAAAACATTGAATACAAATTTATAACGATAATATTTATTAATCTAAATCATTCTTATATCTCGGATTTGGATATGACCAATAATTAAATTTATAGTCCTGGAAATAGTTTTATTTAACTATCTGTAAAAATTAAACTTTATAAGAAAATTCGGAAAAAAAATATTTAAATTTATAAAGAAAATTAATCTGATCACCAAAACATTAGTTATTATTATTGATTATTGATTGAATAAGCCATGCACCAAACACAAGCTTTTTTTTTTTACTTACCTTGCCGAAGTCGTGGCCTTAAAGTAGTAAATATTCTTTCTGGTTGATATACATCTGGTGGTGGTGGTCTGTATGCTGGACGTGTTGGCCGATAAGGATAATGTGCCTGTATTACTGGTGGTCTAGTTGGTTCAATAATATATTGTAAATATTTTTGATCTAATGGATTCACAGTATATACTGGACCAACAGATTTCATTGTTATTGTTATTGAAACTGGCCGGCCACGTCCTGCATATGCTTCACATGTATATGGTCCTAAATCTTGTAATACGATATTTTTAAATGCAAGTGAAAAATCTCGATTAACTTCAAAACGATCTGTTGTATATGGTAAACGTTCTTTTTCACGCCACCATGTTACCACTGGATTAGGATTACCACCAGCTGGGCAACGTAAACTAGTTGGCTGATTAAGTGTAACGATTTTTGTATAATTCTTAGGTCCAACAATATATGCATCAATTGGTATTTCAGCTAATATTTATTTTGTTTTTTATTGTATACCATAATTTTATTTTGGTCATAAGCATAAAGAAATAGAAATGCATTCATATATAGATAATTATTAGAAAATTAGTTTTATGTACATGCAAAATATGAAAATAAGTTAAAAAAAATCACCAGATTCCGTGTTATTAACAAGAAATTACAAGAACATTAACTTATTAAATTTGTAAATATTTACCTGAAACTTGAAGGTCAACGTCTCTTTGAACTGGTGGTCCTATACCATTATCAGCAATACAAACATATGTCCCGGAATCTGCACGATGTACTTGTACAATTGTCAAATCACCAGTTGGAGTAAGTACAAATCGTCCTTGATTTGTGTTAATCTAAAATTTATTAAATATATTTAAAGTGTTCATTCTTGTCTCTTGATTCTGATAGCTTCTGTAATTTTTGTACTATATTTTTCAGCTTACCTGAATAGATCCAAATCTCCAAATAATTGTTGGTGCAGGATAACCAGTTGCAAAACATCTTAATATAGCTACACCACCAGCTGGTGTTTCAACATCAATTTCATGTTTTGGTTTTTGTTGTAATACTACTGGTGTATCACCGGGATACAATATTTGAGGTTCTGTAACTGGTTGATATACTTCTGGAACAGCTGGATGAACACAAACATCAGCACAACCATCATAACAACATTTATTATCGCCTCGACAATCCGCATCATTATAACATTCACGTTCACATCTAGAACTATTCGATAATCGAGGACATTCACCTGGTTTATTAATCTCCCTACAAACAGCAATAAAATCACGTCCTGATATATCGACGGCACAACTTGAACCATCCGGACATCTTTCATGATCACATGGACTTTCGCATTCACATTGTTCACAACCTGATGGATCAGCGAAATTCCGTACACCATATGGACAACGAATTGTTTCGCATTGTTCTCTAAATGTAGCACAACGATCTTCTTCGGGTACTTGATGTTCTCGAGGAGTTTCATGTTCAGGTTGTGGTTCAACAGCTGTTAGATTTAAACAACAACAAAAAAAAATTAAAATTGCATACAAAATTTATTAATGTTTTTAGATTATATTAAAGTGCAATAAAAAATAATATTGGGGAGAAAATAGTGCAAAGAATAACTTAACCAAACTATATATAACTACAAAAGTTTTGTGCAAAAAGATTTTTACATAATTGTGTGTGTGCGTATGTGGATTTGTATGGAAAAGTGCATTAAAAATAAAATATAATGTGAAAATCCAACTAAGAAAAACCAAATCCCTTACTCGTGCAATAATTAATACAAGATTCATATGAACGGAAATTATTTTGATTTCCAGAACATCCAGAATAAATAAATGGAACACATGTTCCACGCTCATCATCATAGTACCAACGTTTTGTTTCTTCACTTCTTTGTTCTTTACATTGTCCGCTATGGACTGGTAGATAACAAATTGCTAATTTTTTTTTTTTTTTGCAAAGTAGAAAACATATTATTTCGGTTTGGCACAATAATTTTCCATCGTTTGACATTAAAATTTACCTTTATCATGCTCTGGTGATGGTTCTTGGTGTGCTATACAAACAGATTCACATTCTGATAATGATGTGAATCTATTACCACTACCTGAGCATCCACCATAGGTGAATGCTTCGCATTGTCTTCTTTGAACATTGTAGTAGAAACGAGTTTGCCATTGATCACATGGACCAACTTCCATTGGCTCATTACAAATATCTAATATATTTAATTTTTATCGAATATATATCGATACAGACAATCAATTTTTTTTTTTTATTTCGCAATTAATTAATGCTTACCAGTTCCTTTATATTCACCACATTGACGTTCACACTGTTCCTGAGTTTCGAAACGATTTCTATTACCATCACAACCCGTGTAATAGAAAGCCTCACAATTGTTTCTTTCGTTATTGAAATACCAAGATAAAATTTGTTCATCACAATTACCAGCTTGGAGAGGTTCTTTGCAAAATTCGTAATCATCTTCGAAACGCTACGTTTTTAAAAATTAAAAATTAATACATATTTATAAATTATTAAAAACTAAATTTACTGATTCTATTTCTGGTACGGATTTTACATCATCTGGTGGTGCTTTAGCACAAAACTCTAAACATTCAGGTTCGGTGAAGAAATTATTTCTATTACCACTGCACCCACTAAATTCAAATTCATAACAACGTTTGGTTCTTTCATCAAAGTGCCATCTAGTCGTATTATCTTCACATCGACCTCTTAGCGGTGGCAGAGAACATGTATTTTGTGTTTCGAAACAAGTATTTTCACATTCAGACTCAGTTTGGAAATTATTGGCATTTCCTTCACACCCACCATAAGCAAAACGATCACAAATTCCCTCAACACTATTGTAATAATAGCGTGCTTCAATAGTCCGACATGGACCAGAATCAGGTGATAAAAAGCAAATTCTATAATCTTCTTCAGCGGGTCGAGAGTCAGGTACTTCAGGTTCAGGTCTACGTTCAGGTTCAGGTCTACGTTCAGGTTCAGGTCTACGCTCAGGTTCAGGAACTGGTTCAGGTTTCTTTTCACATCTATTAAGGCAATCAGATTCTTCAGCGAAATTATTTTCATTACCACCACATCCACCCCAGTAGAATTGACGGCAACGTTCTTCTTTGGTATCAAAATACCAACGAGCTACATAATTTTGACATTCACCAACTTCTGCTGGTATTTCACAAATATCCTTGGCTACATTTACAATTACGAGTTATGAAAATTACAAAAATTTGTAAATAAAAAAAAATCAATAAAATTGTATTTCCAAAATAAAAATTTATATAGCAACACTTATAAGCAGCAAAGCATTTGCTCTCACCAATTTGTTTAGGACATCTCTCTTCGCATTGCTCCAAGGTATAGAAATTATTTTTATTAGCACCACAACCACTATAATAGAATGGCATGCATTTTTGATCTGATTCTGAATAATGCCAACGTGCTTCACGACCTTCACATTCACCTTTTTCTTTAGGCAGTGAACATAATTCTATTTTTTTTTTTTTTTTTTTTGCAATTCAGTAATTGTGGTTAAATATACAAATTACAAGTACAGCCAATATTAGTAAGGAAAAGCATAGAAAAAAAAGTATTTTGTGTGTGTTTGAAAACTTATAAATTACCAAAACCATAGAGAAAACAACAAAAACTAGGAAAATTATAGTAACATAAATCAAACCTTTGTGAACTCCTGGTTGTTTACAGTGATAAGTACAAGCATGTTCTGACATATAATTGTTCTTATTTCCCTTACATCCGCCATAAACGAATGGTCTGCAAACATCTGTTTCATTATCATAGGACCATCGCTCAAAGCTACCATGACAAGGTCCCGCATCCATAGGTTGATCACAAGGAGCTATATATAATACTCTTTATTGAAACAAAATATATTAAACTTATTATTGTACTTACGCAAGCTTTCGTCTACTGAACAGGTTGACTGACATTCTTCCATTGTTTCAAAACGATTTGTGTTACCAAAACAACCACCATAATTGAACTCTTGGCATTGATTTCTATCAGCGTCATAATACCATTTTTTATGGAATCCTGGACATGGGCCTGAACTGCTAGGCAACAAACAAGATTCTTTTCCTTTATATTCTTCACATGTAGCTTTACAATCATCTGCTGTTTCGAAATTATTTCGATTGCCTTCACAACCTCCATACCAGAAACGGGCACACGCACCATATGATATATCGAAGAAGTGTCTAATAGTGAAATTGTTACAAGGACCTGTATCTTTAACTAAAGCACATGCTTTTTGTGGGGCTTCTGTAATATTTTCACATCCTTCAAATTTCTTTCCTTGCGATTCAGTAATTCCGTCGGGACAACAACCATATTTACTTTCAGCACAAGTACATCCTTCCATATCTGGACCCTTAGCTGCTGTTTTTTCATCAGCACAACATTTATGTTCAGTTTGTGAGCAATGGCAACCATAATGATGTGGACCTTGTGGAATTGTAATACCATCAGGACAACAACCAAACTGCATTGTGTGACACGGACAACCTTCGAATTTTTCACCACCAGCTGGAGTTAGTTTATCAGGACAGCAACCAAATTGTGTGTATTGACAGCCGCAACCATCGTTATCATAACCACGTGCTGCCGTTTTTTTATCTGGACAACAACCATATGGTGAATATTCACAATCACATCCTTCATTGTTTGGCCCACGTGCAGGATTAATATTATCGGGACAACAACCAAATTGGGTTTCTAAGCAACAACCTTTATAATTGGCACCATGAGCAGGGGAATGACCATCTTGACAACATCCGAATTGTGTTGTAGAGCAAGCACCGCATCCTTCACCGCTTGGGCCAGTAGCTGAAGATTTAGCATCTGGACAACAACCATAGAGTGAATTCGAACAGTCTTCCTCGTCAACAATCTCGCAACCTTCAAAGTTCGGACCCTTACCTTCGGTTTTTCCATCTGGACAACATCCGTGTTCAGAAAATGAACACGATTTCTGTGCTTCTGTAACACTTTCTTCTTTACTCTCTGTAGATGCAGGTGTAGTTGGCTCTGGTGTAGTTGTGGGAGCTTCGGTTGTTGTTGGTTCTGGACAGCCTTCATTATCTTCACCATCAGCTGGCGTATACTTATCGGGACAACATCCAAACAGACTTTCAGCACATTGTGACTTAGGGCAACCCTTGTTATTTTTACCTTTTGCAGGTGAAAGTCCATCCGGACAACATCCAAATTTAGTTTCTGCACATGTTTCAGCAATTGGGCAACCTTTGTCAAATGGTCCTTTAGCTGCAGTTGTATTATCAGGGCAGCACCCATGTTTAGATTTACTACAAACGACTTTACCCTTTTTAGGTTTACATTTACGTGTTGTTTGTTCTTTCGTAACTACATCTTCTAAAGTATATGGTGTACTGCTAGTCTCAGTTTCTGATGTAAGATCTGAACCAGTACTTGACCAAATATCAATTGTAGTATCGTCAGACCCAGATACTGTAGAAATTTCGATAGTTGATTCTGTCGAACTTAATTCCTCAGAACTTCCCGAAACAGTTGTTTCAGTTTCGGCAGTACTACTGGTTTCCTCCGAAGATGACAGCACTGTAGTGTCTTCAGAACTTGATGATAATGACACAGTGCTTTCTGTAGGTTCCGTACTTTCAGGTGATTCACTACTTTCCGTTTTTTCAGTGCTTCCTGTTTCGCCTGTCGAACTTACACTCGTCTCCGTGCTAATAGATGATTCAGTACTTCCCGTAATGTCTGTACTTCCTGATGTTGGGGTTGAATCTGTGCTGCCAGAACTTTCAGTACTTCCCGATACTTCTGTAGATTCAGTTTCTTCCGTACTACTATCTTTGGTTGTTTCAGAAGCACCAGATGGGGTAGTTTCCGTTGAATCTAAGTCTGTTGTACTTCCTTCAGAAGTTAGATCTGTTGTAGTACTTTCACTATCCGTACTTGCAGAGGACTCTGTACTAGCGTCTGAACTGCTGCTGCCATCAGTTGTTTCAGTGTTTACATCGGTAGTAGTGCTACCATCAGTAGTACTGCTTCCATCAGTAGAACTACTTCCATCAGTAGAACTGCTCCCATCAGTAGAACTGCTACCTTCTGTAGAACTTTCTGTTGAAGAGCTCTCTGAAGATGATTCGGTACTTATCGTCGAATCGGATGATGTAGTATCTGATGTATCTTCTGATACTGTTGACTCGGTCGACCCGGAAGCTGTAGTGACATCACTGCTATCCGAACTTGATGAATCGGTTTTATCCGTACCTTCAGATGAAGAATCTGTTGTATCTGAACTGTCAATTGTGGAACCTGTAGAATCTGTTTCTTCACTTGATTTTGCAGTGGAATCAGAAACGTCTGTGGATCCACCAGAAACACTGCTCTCAGTGGCATCACTAGCATCAGTTGAACCACTAATGTTAGTAGAACCGCTGGAATCAGTCGAACCACTAATATCAGTTGAGCCACTTATATCAGTTGAATCACTAGTATCAGTTGAACTACTAATATCAGTTGAACCACTAGTTTCAGTTGAACCACTAATATCTGTTGAATCACTTGTATCTGTAGCAACGCTGCTGTCTGTTGAACCACTACCTTCAGTAGATACACTTGAGTCTGTACTTTCGGTTATATCAGAGGAATCCGTAGAGCCACTTGATGATTTCTCTGTTGTATCATCATCATCACCACTACCTTCACTACTTAGGCTAATACTGGTTTCTCCAGATCCTTCAAGAGTTGTTTCAGGTATATCAGTTGATCCATCAGAGATGCCTGTAGATTCAGATTCGAATCCTGTACTATCACTCATCATAAGCTCGTCTGTAATTAAAGAAGATTCTGATGTTGTTTCGCCGTCTAGATCTATACCGTCAGACACTTTTAAATCAGATTTTTGCTTATCTGTGACAAGTTCAACACCGAAGAAATCATCATCATATACTTCATCCTCACATTCATCTCCCTCATCTTCCTCGATTGGTTTACTCGTAGAATCAACTGGTAAAGTTTCATCTTCAGTGCATGGTTGAGTATTACATGTTTCAGATTTAAATTCAATTGCTTCTTCATCACAATTAACTGAAACCTCACCATTGGCTAGACAAATAACTTCACGTGACATAGTACCACCACCACATTTCTTATCACAATCTTCCCAAGGCCCAAAAAACCATTGCCCAGGACATTCTTCTTCCTCAATTTCACAATCTTGTGATACTTCAGGTTTTGATTCTGGTGAACATTTTGAATCATCTTTTGCAGGTGTAACACTGGTTCCATCAAATTGTCCACAAATTACAGTTCTAGATTGAACGCCTTTTCCGCAAATTGCAGAGCATTTACTCCATTCGGATGCAAACCACTGATATTCACATTTCTTTTGCTCCTTACAATCCTGTACAAGTTCAGGTTTTTCTTCAGGACAGAATTTTTCGTCATACGTTATTCCTTTTTTGGTTCCACAGACAGCTGTACGAGTTTCTTGGTTTTGACCACAGGCTTTGCACTATAAATTTGTAAATTAAATATAAAATTGAATAAGTAAGAGTACCATAAAAATATTTCTTACTCCACTCCATGCAGATGTAATCCAATCAACACCTTCACATGGTTGTAATATACATTTTTGTTCAATCTCAGGTTTTTCTTCTGAGCATTCCGACTCGTTCAGTATAGTTTTTTTACCACTTTCTTCTTTGAAACAGGTCACTTTTCTTTTTTGAGTACCTTCGCCACATAATTTATCGCACTATAATAAAATAAAATTATTTTAACGAATTTAAAAAATAAAGTAGAAAAAAATTACTGGTTGCCATGGTCCAATATGATATTTCGGACAATTTTTGGTATCACGATTACATTCTTGTTTATCAGCTGGTTTATTTCCGGCCAATTCATAACAAATAGCATCTTCAATTTTTTCAGGATTTCTAAATAATTAAAACTATTATTAACACAATTATTTTTTATTTTTTTTTTATATTTTTTACCCATTTGTTGAAATTCTTTCACACTGTATAGTACGATTTTGTACACCATCTTGTCCACATGGTTTAGAACATTTACCCCATTCACCTTCAACCCATTGTGGGGTACATTCTTCTTGACCACATTGTTGAGTATCAGATGGTTTTGCTGTTGCATCACAAAGTCCATCATCAACTTGTTCTAATGTAGTACGGCTATTACACATAATATCACGTGTCTGATAACCGCCACCACAACTAGAACTACATGGTCCATATGCAGTATGTGTCCATGAATATGTATCTGGTTCATTTTTAACAGCATTTTCTGGTATACTATATTCATATTCAATACCAACATTACGATCCTGATATAATAATACTAAATAAATTGATTCGGTTGTTGGTCCTATACATGATATATGATCTGGTGCTGCAAATCCTTGCGGTTTTCTATCATAATGCCACCAAGAACCTGCAAATGGCATTGGTCTTGGAAAATCAATTCTCCAATTACCATTTAAATAATAATGACCAGATAAATTTCTACATGCTAAATAATTATTAGATGGAGCTACTTCGTTAATTTCTATATTTGTAGCACCGGATGGTATAAGTAAAATATCATTATAACCTATAAAGGAAATTTATTATCAATATATTATTACATATCAGAAAACAATTAAATTAAATTAATAATATAAACATTATAATTTATGTAAATATTTTATTGAAATTAATATTCAGTATATACATACCAACTTGTAAGTTATTCATATCCAGCAGACCAGATACTGTTCTACATGATTGTCCATCACCTGCACATTTACGGCATTTATCTTCACGTGCCGGTGAACCTAACATCATATCACAGCCAACAGATTCACATTTACCTTCAACACAAACATCTAATGATTCGTCGTTACATCTAGTACCATCAGCAACTTTCGCTTTATGACGATAATAGAAACGTTCACCTCTTGGCATACAATTTAATTCACATGGATTTGGTGCTTTTGTATATGGTATCCATTCATATCGAACACCTTCAAATGGTATATTATCATATCGTGAACATTGCTGTGATCGAAAATCAGCTTCATGCTCAGGACAGTCCTATAATATTTACGAAATTGTTTATATACATTTAATAATTAATTTTCTACTACTATAAATGGAAATTGTATAGTATATATTTAAAGTTGGAACCAAACAAAACATTTTTTTTAATGGTTTAAACTGAAATTTTACTTTAATATTTAATTTTTTCGATGATGATTCATTTTTTAACATCGAATTAAATACTAGACAATATTTTCAAGCTAAAATTCATAAATTATTCACACAATTTTATATTCTACGAAAAATCAATTCATTTTTAGCAACAAACTTTTCATCATTACTTTAATAAAATTTGTTGGCTTTCTGCA
The DNA here is from genome assembly GCA_963920725.1 of Rhamphomyia laevipes. Classification (NCBI taxonomy): domain Eukaryota; kingdom Metazoa; phylum Arthropoda; class Insecta; order Diptera; family Empididae; genus Rhamphomyia; species Rhamphomyia laevipes. The sequence continues at coordinate 5,531,806 of OY987257.1, forward strand.
AAAGCAAATTAATTAAAATATTTGTTGTTGTTTCATATTATTCTGACATACTGAAACTTTTGATCTATTTTTATATGTTGATATTTTTGTTAAGTTATAAAGGATAGATGAAACATATTCAGAGATATATTTCAATTTAGAATAAACAAATAATAAAATCAAAAAAAAAAAAAATTGGATTTATCATAAACATTATTTTCTCGAGAAATTATTTTGGCATGCTTATGTAATATAACATTGTTAAAATATTTTTTTGAAATTACTTTTATATTTTATTATATAGAGCCAATTACCTGTGTATTACAAGAATAAAATTTACGGCTTCCACCACTACAGAGAGGTTCTCCATTCGGTCTGCAAATTAAAATTTATGAAAATATAAAATTTATATGTAATTTTGTAAAATATGTTGTCTATTAAATATTTTGAAATAATATAGAAAGTATTACTTAATTATATAAGTATAGAATTCAATATTATTATGATGGATTTTACTAATTAATTTTCAGTTTCATAAATATTTAAGCAATTACAACTTTTCAAAATTTTTATTACAACAAATTATATTCGCTTCAATGTAATTTGATATTAATTACAAATCTTATGTACTTAAATCTAATCATTTCCATATTTAAAACAACAAAAATATATTATAAATATTTTAAATTTTTAATACTTACGCATATCGTAAACATTCTCTAGTTTGATATGATACACCACCACCACATGATCTAGAACATTCTGATGGTGAACTCCAATCACTCCATTCTCTTGGATTACCTTCACCACCCGGTACTACAGAACTTTCTGGTAAATACATATTTGCGCCACGTTGTCGTTTATGTCGTTTTCCATGCTTTAAATTAAATATTATTTATATTATTTATATTAATTAGGTATTAATTTTTCAATAAATAATTAAATTCAAAATCATTTTTTGTACTTACATATCTCGTATAGGATGTATGAAATAATAATGTGATAAGAAAAAATACCAAGGCCGTCAATCTAAAAAAAAAACCAAAATGATATTAGAAAAATTAATATAAGAAATTATGTAACAGAAAATCATTAAATGGGAACAACATAAACGGATACTGCATTAAATAAAAAAAATTATTGCTCAAAGATAAAAATTAAAAATACAAAATTTTTAAAATTATATTTCCGGTCAGTTTCTTCCTTTAATTTCGGTTTTTTTTAAAAAAAAAAAATAATATTTATGTTAACCAAATAGAAAAATTAAAAGCAATTTTTTTTCCATTCGGTTATATAGCAATTGTTTCCTAATTGAATTTTATCGAATTATTATAATAATAAATTGATAAAGTATATTAAATTTTAAAAAATATTTTTCAAGCAATTAACTTTATATATCTGTAAAAACTATTATAATAAAAATCAATAAATTAATACTATGAATTTTTTTTTCATCATTTATTACTACAAATATATATCTAAAAAAAAACCCTCTAACCAACAGCACAATACCAAAAAAATATAAAAATGAAAATTATTATATATTAAATGAATTGGCGACAAAATGTCTAATCGCAATAACCATCGTATCGATATATGGATATAAAATGAAATTCCTTTCTCTCCACTTACTTTCTGACCACCTGTACATGAAAATTTCATTTAAAATTAAATAATTTATAAAAAAAAATATTCAACAAAAAATGTGCTTATTAATTTAACTCTGACGCAACTAATTTTTCATGTATTTTTATTATAACTAATTGAAAATATAAAGTGTGGGCTATTTGGTTCTATCGGTTCAGTAATGCTCAAATTTGACGTCTTCATATATTTTGTGTGGGAAATCGATTGAGTATATACATAGGACGAATCGGAACGCAACGAATCAAAAAGTTTGAAATTTTACGAAACCAAACTGAAGGAAATCTCAAGAGAAATGAAATTTGACAGTTTAAAAAAATAAAATATTATGTGATATATTCGATTGCAATCGATAGCTATGTGTTCAATCTTCTTAACCAGTCGAATCGAATCGAATCGAAACTAGTAGTAGTTTTCATATAAACAAATTATATAAAGGCGTAATATAATAATATAAACATCGACCAGGGTTTATCGCTATATAGCTAACACAACAGACAATACGGACACGAAACTATGTGTCAGCTAGGATATGATTTATGTATTTTCTAATTTTACTGGCGATATTATTAGATTTTGTGTTTCTGATTCTGTTTAAACCTTTTTTTTACTGTCCATTAGTTAAATAAGTTTTCATTTCCATTTATTTTTCGACTATAATTTTAATTGATTCTCTACAATTATTTTTAACAATCGAATTTGTATTAAATTATAAACAAACTCATCAATATGTTTTATATTAAATTAATATGTACAGGAAGTTCACTGTACATAGAAATAATACTCTGGCATCTATCCAAAATATACAAAAATAATTTTATTTTTTTATCAAGTAAAATTGTTTTTTCTTTTTTATATAGTTATAGAATTGAACAAAAAATTAAAATTAATTTAAACAAAAAAAAATTTATAATATTTTTAAATAAAATTTGTATAAAATAAAGTGTGAAAAATATAACTAGCAGGAGTAAATTCTTCAATGAATTTATCATAATATCTTTTTGATAGTCAGAACATAAAAAATGTAATTTAAATATTAATAAAAAATATATAGAAAATTATGTTAAAAAAAATTTATATCTATAATATTTGAAAAAGACAATACACCATTTGAGAATAAGTGAATTTTGTATCCTAATTTTTTTTATTTTATTTGATAGTTACAAGATAAATAACTATAGTTTGAAAATGAAAAATTATTCAGAATTTATATTTTATCGTTTAAGAAAAACCCCAAAAAAAAAATTGTGAAAATTTTATATTATGAAGGATTTATATCTAGGAATAAACTATATAAATAAACCCTTTAGATAATTTCAGTTCTTGTTATTGTCATGCATAAATGTCAGTATTCAAATATTTTAAAGCAAAAAATTTGAATAATCATCCAACAGTGACCAGTAAGGAGACCAATTAGTTTCCTGCAGATATTTCTATCAGTGCATAGAACGATCTCAGATTTCTTCTTGGATTTAATTAAGTAAATTTAAATTAATGTTAAAAGTTTTATATTTTTAAGATATTTAACATAAAATTATGTATTTCTTTATTTTGAAACATTATGATTTACTCAATAAATATTAATAATAAAACTTTGAAACATTATTTTAACACTCAAATGTGTAATTAACCACATAAATATATCATAAATAATCTTTTGAAATCATAAAATCGTTAATACTACTTGTATATTATTTTCGAAAACTGTTCAATCATTAAGAATTTTAGTTTTCCCATAAAGCCCAAACTAATATTCCAGTTCCGAATAATATATTATCCTTGACTGAATCATTTAAGTTACAAATTCTTAATATATAAATACATTATAGGAAAATCTATAACCCAGAAAGTACACATCATTGGTATTTAAGAGAGTCTTAACACTTTTATGAACTCTGTCAGGAAGGATTATGTAACTGATTAATTTATCTTTAGTTGAAAAACACATTTAATTTTTACTGTATATATATTGGTTAAATAACATAAAGATAAAAATAATATTATGTAATTTGAAATTCTAGAGATGATTATAATGCCCCAGTTAGTCTCAATAGTCACAACGGCAAAGCGCTGTCAAAACATTCATAAGGGTAATATGCTTTCAAAAATAATTTAATTTAATGTATTGGAGTAGATTAACATTCACAACGCAAACATTCGCAAGGCAGAAATTTCGAAAAATTGAAAGATTCAACGCAGAAATTTGACATTTATTCATTACGAGGAAATTTGACATTTAAAAATAATAAAATTAGATGGAATATAATAAAAATTTACTGAAATATGGAAATAATTTGCTGGAATTTTATGAGCAATCGCTAAATAATTATTTACAATGTTTTTAATATTATAAAACAGCTGATTAAAATCATCTGTTTTATGTCATTTATGCAAGATCACAACTATGAGACTGCCTATAACGCCATTCTAAATGTTGCGATGAAACGCGTTATCGTTGTGACTGTTGAGAGTAACTCGGGGTTAATGATTCTATTATCGATATATATTTTACAGATTTTATATGATATTCTATGGAAAAATTGCAAAAGTTTAATAAAATTCCCAAAAATACATTAGTATCATTTAAATATTGGCTGTTTATGTATAAAAATGAAATATATTATAATAAAATAAAATTAAGAAGAAAATTATTTATAAGTATCTTATAGATAATTTTATATTTAATGTTGAGTCTTGAGTGAATAACCAAATGAAAATAACAAAAAAAAATTAATATATCAAAGATGAAAAACTAAAAATTTTCCAGTGTTATGAAAGAATTAGATGAATATCTTTTACATATAAATATTATGTGCCTATAGAGTAGATAGATAATTTTTGCCTTTTTTTATAGATTTTATTATGTAGTATATTATGGCTAACCAATGTATTTATGTCATGATGGTTGTTTTGGGTTATCTTATGAAATATTTGCTGTACGTGAACATGAAAATTTTATTAATGTCATTTGCGTGTGGCCAAAACTAAAAGTTTGTAAGAAAACTGAGAAATTTTTAGAGTTTTTTTTTTTTTGCACATTATTATTACATGCACCAAATAGACCAAAAAAAAATGGAAACCGAGAAAATTTAATAAACCGCAAAAGTAATTGCTTATATGGATAGATTCAAAAAAGATATTAAGTTACACTTTTTTTTACTCTATCTTGTTATATTTATATGCCTGATATGAATAATAAATTTTTATTGTCATTAATTTGATGGGAATTAAATTAAAATAGACAAGTTTTTTTTTAGCTTATAAAAGGCTTTTTGGTGTTAATATTAAAGGACACAAAATATACTAGAAATATTTAATTAAAACTAAAAGAAGTGAAAAAATTTAATGGAAAAAAATAAAATTAATAAAGTTTTTAGTTTGATTTGATTTGTAGGCTTTATTAAACAAAAAATAGAACAAAAAATTTAATTAATATAAAAATTATATGCAAGATATTAAAAATATGTTAACCCTTTTTATATGTACAGAAATATTACTATATTTCTGACTAAGTAAAATAAGGAGTGCTATCAAACTATATATTTTCATGATGAACTCGATACCACTAGAGTGAAATCAGAAAAGGGAATTTCTAATTGTTAAATTTGTTTCGTGAAATTTCTTTTCACAAACTAGTGAAAATTTATATATGATAAAATGCATTTCAATTCTCATTAATACTAAGCTAAAAGGTATCATTTAAAAATGTATATTACAAATATTCATAATTAATAAATTAATTAAAACATTTTGTGTATTTTTATTTATAAATATTTACTATCCTTTTTGTATGTTCACAATTTCATTATTAAAATCCATTCACATATGGTGAACTGCTAAGAAAATCTATGTTTATATTAAAATTTATTTCACTTCAATTAAAAAAAAAATTCTTATTAAGTTCAAAAGAATAATAAATTATGCAATCCTTAATGAATTTCTCAATACATTTATTATAATTTTCAATACTTTGAATCAATGTTGATATATTAAGGCATCAGTTTTTATTATTAATTAAAAAATGTAACCCTTTTATTCAGATCTTATTTAATGCATTTCATAGCTGTTCAAAATCAATTTATATATCTACAATATTTCATACTACACCATAATAAAATGCCTTTAACCACAATCCAGACAAAAATCTCATAATTCCTTCTGGAAAGTTTTATGTAAATATAAATTTTATTTTTAACCACCTTCCAATATTTTAATATATATAAGAAAAATGATTAAAAAGTTTCAATTTATTTATATAAAATCCAAATGAAATAAGTGAAAAAAAAGAAAATAGTTAAATAAACTTAAAGTTAATTACAAGTAAAATATTAATAATTTTATACTTTGTAAAAGTCAGATACCTTTTAGAAGAGCAAAAGTTTTCTTTAAATTTATATTATGACCAGATGCTGTATAGTAAAATTACAATTTTAAAAATATATTTCAATATTAAAGGTTACAATGAAGGAGGCAAAAACAAAATGTATGGTGGCCTGTTAGTTTAATTCTAGACTCGGAAACTTGGGATAAAACCTAACAATTGAAAATTTCAATTTAAAATAGTCGTAAACTCTATGTCTATATGCTTAGGGTCATCTATGAACTATGAACAACCAATACAGTGTAAAATAATCATATAAAGAGACGAATAGTATAAGCCAAGAAATGCTATTAAGAAATACAATTAAATACCGGTCCAAAATAACCTTATATAAAACATCTAGAAGGTCCAAGGAAAAATTATTTTAAATATAAAATAAAGACAATCAAAATAATTAACCTTAATATAATATTTCCCCATTGTCACAATCACAAATTGAAGTTATACAGAACTGTGGAATCCTCGTCTTCACCAAGAAAGATTATTATTATTATTATTACGAATAATAAAAAGTTTTCTTTTATGAATTATAAGAAAATATAATCGTCACTTAAGGTTTGTTTAGTAATAATTGCAATGCCACAAAGAAAATTATATATTTTTTTTTATGAAATTTAATTATTTTGTTTGTAATCAAGCCCTAAACATTTTCAAAGAATCTTTTAAAATGCATATATTTTTATTTATATAATACTTTTCCTTTTAATTTTGCATTGTAATATTGATATAATAAATGCCCTTTGACCATAAGAATTGCTTGAATATAATTTCAATTGTATAAAATTATTCCTAGACATTTCTTTAGTATAATAAGAATCGTTATATTTTTATAAAAAATAGTACCATTTTTATTTTTTTTAATGGGGTATTTAACTGACGTATATTTTGAGAGGTATTTCATTTAATTTAAGAAAAAATAATAGAAATGATAATCAATTTTTGATTATTGATAGAATAATTTTTCTTTATGTACAATGTCAATTTTGATATGAATAAATCTAATATTTAATAGGAATATATAAATTTACATTCGAATACTAATAAAATTGATTATTCTTTCTAAATAGCATCGTCTTGGCTTTCCTCACAATTCTTTCCGCTGTCCAGTTGTAAAAATATAATTTAAAGCACTTTTCATGCTCCAGTTCATTTAATCAACTAAATAGATAACGCAATAGAGTGTGACTTTATCGATTCATTACATGCGGTTATAGCCTCTTTCCCTACCACATCTTAATAGACTTAAATTAACCTAGGATATTTTAGGAGGCCATATTGGTGAGTGCTTTGATCGTTGTTGTCTTCTCTTTGCGATTGTCTTGAAGTTGTCAGTTAGATAGGGAAACGACAGAATACATATGTGTATTTCAGTAGAACCATTTTATTGAGGTGGTATTTCAAAGGATTGTATCCTGTCATTGAGGCTTATTAGGGTGCTAATTTTAATATAATTCTTTGTGATTTTATAGAATTTACAAGATCATTAAATTAATTCTTCTTTCGAATATTTTTAAATTACTTTCATCTGCTATCATCATTCACCAACATTAAGAATCATATGTAGCAACAGGTTTCACAAAAATTATGTATAATAACAATTTAACATTATTTCTTGATAACCTTTTTGATATAAAAAGTTTTAAGTTTGACGGTTCCTAGCTTCTATCCGGTATTGAAAGCATTCTTTTAACGAGTTCTGTGTGTACCTTAAGAAACTAATTTAATCAATCCCTTAAAATTATATTAGATTGTAATATTTCATCATCATATATCATCATCATGAAAATTATAATATTAAAATATAAATATAGAGTACAGAGCGTTTTAGCTATTTACTTTTCCAATTAACAAGCAGAGTAAAACGAATTTATAATTAACAATATAAAAATCTATTTAAAGAATTTTAAGAATGATTTAATCATAAATTTCAATTATGATCAACATAAAAATTATGTTAAAGGGCTCTCTAAAAATATAATTTCTTAATATTAATGCCCGATTTCACAGTGAGAGCTTAAGATCAACTAAACCAATTTTGTGGCTTGTATAATATTTTCTATTTGTTTATATAAGTATAAACTAATTAATAAAAAGTGTCAAAATTTAAGCCAAAGATCTACCCATCTTCGGTTTAAGTTAAATCTTACTTTAAGGATGGATTATTTTGTAAGTTCGCACAGAGAAACAAGAAAATAAGTTCAACTAAAATTTAATATCTGGAAAAGACTTAATCTCACACTGTGAAATCGGTCATAAAAATTTATTTCCAATTTTATTTATAATAAAAACTCTATTCTTAAAAGATTGAATGCAATTATGTTTATTTTGATGAATAATAATACAAAAAAATTGTTTTCATCATTAACATTAAAACAAACCACATTATAAAAGAATACCTGTTGCTGATTCCTTTTTCAAATACATACTTAATACATAAATATAATTATACGAAACAAATACTAAATATCTGAACAAATCTTTATTATCTTTATATACATAAGCATAAAACATAAATATGTTTTTGTGTTATATATCAAATTTCTTGAAGGTTTCCGATGATGGTAATAATCAAATTCTGATATATACAGAATAAAACAACAAGAAACAACAAGAAATAAACGTCTATTTATAATACTATATACACACAAGAAGAAGCGAAGCATTCCTCAAGGTAATAAAATCTGCACGGCTTCGTCGTCATCGTATAATACCAATATTTTTTTATATACATTATATTTGTACTATATATTTTTCGCTTGTTATGGTAATAAATTTTGAGACTCCTGAATGTTGTACGGTCTCATGCATCCATGAAAAAATTACTATATATACAAATATTAAACCCTATACTCATATAATATCAAGGTATTCAATTACAGGGTGCAAATTAGGTCATGTTGGTTATAAATTTTCATATAACTATAGTGCAAGAATTATTCAAGTTCATTTATGTTACTATACTTTTTATTTATGTGTTTTAAACATCTTCATCACGGAATTTTTTTTTGATTAAATTCATTTTTTCTTTAGAGATATTTATTATTTTTCCGTAATATATAATTTACAATTCATTATGATAAATTATTTAAGGGTGTTACTCTAGGTACTTAAATTATATCTCAGGAGTTTTACTTGATTGAACACTTGCAATTTCAATTTTCGCCATTCTTAATTGAAAAACAAAACATAATAAATTAATAAAATAAATATGAACATAAATGGAAATTGTGAAAATTGTATTCTTTATATATGTAATTTTAAAAGTGAAACTGATCTTACTTAAGGAATTTTTACAATTTTTTATGTTTTGATGTTTACATATAATTCTTAAACGAAATATGTTTAAGAACATAATTGAAATTTTTAATCGACAATAAAAACATTTTTGTGTAAAAGTAAAATTTGCAGACATCTGCTTCAAATATTTATGTTGAAAATTATAGCATTTTGTATGTAAAACAATTTTTATTATGCTTTTTACTTACAAATAATTTTATATTTTTATTTTCGTATGAAATGTAAAAAAAATGTTATCCTCAGGGAAGAATTGTATATAAACATAATTTTTAATTATCACAACCTTGATTTTTATTTTATTTTATTTTTTTTGGTAATTATTTTTTGTACATAATAAAATTAAAAGTATATAATTTTAATGTTAAACAATTTTATGAAAATTAACATTATTATTTAATGTTGCTTTGATTTTTTATTAAACTCTTTTTTTATTATTATCCATTTATGTATCAATAAAGTTTCAAGATAGTAAAATTAATTTAGAAATTTTGGAATTTAAAGAATTTTTGAATTTTAGTTTTTATGGCACATAAAAATAATGGAATCATTGAAAATATCAAAATTATGATTAAAAATATGTTCTGAAAACTGTCAATTAATGTTATATAAGAATAAATAGAGACAACGTAAAAATTCATCAATTTCATTAGTTCGACATGCAAGGACTTTTTTCATAATATTATATATAAAACTTATGCAAAAAGTGTTTTTTTTAGCAGTATTCACATACGAAGTCCAATGTCAATTTCATGTTCAGGGAAGAAACTTGTATTATAATCATTTCTATCATACTCTACTCATTTACAATCTTTCCCAAATGTACGAATATGTAAAATAAATTTTGTAGTCAATTACTATGTTAAAAAACACTTTATTTGAAAAATGAAATGATGGCGATATCTATTTCCAGCTTCACCATTTCGTGATTTTAAACCTACCAACATAATTTAGGTAAGATATCCAATTTATTAAATATAGAACAAAATATAATTAAATAAGTGTTAATTTATAGACGATTCCATTAATTTTAAAATAATTTTAAGCAGGAATTTCTCTAAATCATTTAACATTAAAAAAATGCAATTTTATGATATATTATTACTACAAATTCCGCAGCATGAATTAAACAATTTTTTAAATTAAATTTTTCATCTTTTGGTTTATCTGCAAAAATATTTGATTTACGACAACTCTTTAAATCCATGATAGTTTGAATTTGAATGTGAAATTTGATTTGATATATTTTGATGTTCTTTATTGCAAAAAAAACGATAGAATTGACAAACAACTTCGAATATAAATGATTCAAAATAGAAATTACTAAAAAATTTGTAATTTAAGTTGAAAATAAATCTAAATTTAAAAATTTCATTCAACCCACATTAGCCCATATACATAAGAAGAAAGAAGATAAATATAAAAAAAGGAGCTGAATCTTTTCTCGAAATTAGTTTATGCCATAAAAATTGCAGTAATGGTCGAATATATTTTATTTTTATGGTTTTATTTAATGTGTCATAAAAATTGAAAGAAACCAACCAACGAAAACAGTACAGATCCAGAGTAATTATATATATAATTTATATAAAACGAGTACAAAACTGATAGAAAAAGGATGTTCTATACAGAGTTACACAAAAATATTCATTGCATTAATTTTTTTTTTTTTTTTTTCAAATCATAAATTTTATTCCAAATTCAAACAATGTCTAGCGCCCATCACAAATTGCTTCGACTATACAAAAAAAATTTTTTGTTAGAATGAGCCAAAAAGGACAAAATAATTTTTATGACAATCTCAATTCATATGAAAAAATACTTTTGTATATTATTTATATATCTATATAAGATTTTCTAGTTAAACTATTATATTTCAATTCATTTTGGTTTTTCAAAAATTTTTTTTTACTATATTTATAGAAACAATCAAAAATAGCAAGAAAATCTTTTAATGTTGCAATTGTCCAGCATATGTAAAAAAGATAATATAAAATATGCAAGAGCACATACAAGTGAATCATATAATAAATTTATTGTAAAAACTAATTTTATATTTTACAAGTAATTTTCTTTTTGGTACTAGAAAAATTGTCATAAAATAAACTACAAGAGATTTTTATTTTTATTATGTGAAATTAATCGTTTTTTTTTTATATTTTCGTTAGTAGGAAAATCTTTTATTTATTTAAGTATAATGCAGATGTAATTGAAGACCATGACAATAATAAGCACTGTAGAAACTTATTAATAATTGCCGCCCCTAATATAATTTAGTATTTATAATGTTAACGATGTCACGATAAACTATAATTTCTTTAATTTTAAATTATAGCATAATTATTTATAGACTATTAATAATAATAATTGTAAAAGCTAAAAGTTACGATTACTATAACTATACTTGCCATATGTTATTGAAAGAACTTGAATTAGTAATAATCATTGCAATTCCGTCCTAAGTCTTGAAACTGAATAAATATCAATTTTACATTTCAATTGAGTTATTTAATTCTAAATATTAGAACACTTTCAAAATTGGTTAAAAAACTATTTAAAAAAATTAACCCTACAATACTATTGTATAATTTGTGACCCGTTCTATTAAACATGAGTGTAATGCACGTGTCTTTTTAAATTCATTTCTATGACAAAATGCATATGAAACTAATTAAAGCTAATTTTATTTATAATTTATTTATTTTCATAAAGATATTACTGAAAGTTCTTTATTTTAAAATAGAAAATCAAACTCGGTCCATTGTGATAATGTATCTTAGAAGCATATTGTCTGAGACACTATAAAATATTTCAAAACTTGAAACTATAAATTCATAATAAATAAATTAAGAAAATCCTAAATAATAAAAACTAATTGTTGTCAGTCCATTTTTTACATATATGCTAATCTCCATCAGCTGTCAAAACTCTACTGAAAATTATTTGAAAATGGTGCGAAATATTCAAGCTTAAAACAAATTGTAATAAAAATCTGTAACATTTATTTTACAATTAGATTTTTCAACATTTTTTTTCGAATTTGGTATATCAAATCAATACTAAAAGTAACAAAGGGTTAAAAAGACAAATTTTATGTGTCTGGGTAAACAAAGAATATATGTATGTATCTTTTAAACTTATATTATTCGTTTATATTTAAATTAGCATAATGACAATTTTTTTACAATAAATTAAAAATACTCTACATTTTACTTGTATTATATTTAAAATGTAGTACAAATAATCAATAACAATCAAAAATAAACTTAAAAAGTCAATACACTAAACTTAATACATTATAAATAATTGATTTGTATTGATAATTTATATGTTTCCTTAAAAGTATAAATATGTAAGAAATGGCGCCTTATTGTTTCACTTTCGTCAGCCATAACAAAAAAAAAGTGTAAAATAAAATAAAAATAAATAAATAAAAAATGAAAATCAATTTATACGTGAAAAAACAATGAAAATACAAATCGATTAAAGGTGAAACAGATGAAATAATGAAGATATATATATATAAAAATAATTTTCTTCTAAAAAGTATGAAGATACTAAACTATATGATAACCAAGTTACAGTTTACTTAAAAGTCAAATTTACAACCAAAATATTTAACAGAAATTGCTTTTATATATTTAGACAGACCGAATTTTTTTTATGAAATCCTCAAAATGGTCTAAAAAATTTATACATTTCTCATCGGATACTATTTCAATAAACCACTCAATATTGTATGAACATATGTATTCAATGTTTGTATATATACAATACCCTTAAATGGTCTAAATAACCTTCCAGACACTTGGGTGAATAATATAAATTTATTATCAATACGTGTACAAACAAATATCTTCTATCTTTTATAAAATTATTCTTATCTCTGGCAAAATTATATTATTATTGTATCTTAAACAAAAAATAAATAAATACAATGAAAATTTAAACTTAATCTTTAAGGTGTTTCAAATATAAGTTTTCAATTTTCAATATATATATATACAAGTTTTCAATTTAGAATTTTCTGGCATCATTTATACAAAAATGAAAAACCGGAATAAATTTTCCAATTTGCATTATATTTGAATTTTATTTATTATAATATTTTTATAAGGAATTTTCTTTATTTTATTATAATATATTAAGAAAAGTAAATTTTTTACAGTTTGTATAAAGGAAAAACAATTGTTTTTTTTTCACTAGTTCTTTTATTTAAATGTAATACAAATTTTCTTTTTGGTAATATTTTTAAAATAACTTTAATTTCTGGTCTATTGATGTGTCAATTTAGGATATAACAAATAATTGATGTAAATTATATGGAAATTATTAGTTATAAGAGTTCATATATTTAGTTCTGGTAACAATTTAGAAGATTATTATTGCAAATTATGTTAATATAACAGCTTGTAATTCGAAACTATACGCAACAGCAAATATTTAAGGAAAGTTATGTTTTTGGAGTTCGAATATATATAATTTTAAAAATTCTCAATTTTTATTAAAGAAAATTAATTTTTACGACTAGTTAGAATGTTGCATTGGATTTGATTGTCAAAATATAGATTTGACTGACACTTTTTACTAGGCGTTTTCGAGGTAGGGGTAGGGGAGAACGAAAATTACAAATTAATATCTTTAAAGAAATCTAAATTGTATTTTAACATTTTAGGTGTCTTAAAACATATGAAATTTATAATAAAGCACTGATTTTTCCAAAGCTATTGTTAATTACAATATACTGCAAAACAGCAGAACCTAACTACGAGTTAACTACTCCTCATTGTTAGAACCTTTTATTTTATTTATGACTACTTTTCATTATTTTGCAGTTCATTTCCATTAATAATTTTAAAATTTAATGTACAAAACTGAGAAGAGAAAGTAGTTAAAAAAAAATATAGGGTGTCATCCCTTAAATTAAACAGTATCTTCAAATTACAGATTGGTGAAAATCAAACTGCATAATAAAAAAAAAGAAGGTTTTATTCTATATACCAATTTTTGCATTCAATAAGAATTAATTTACTTTCTTTTATTTTTATTTTTCAAATTTCCACACAGTTTTCTGCAGCTATATATTTTAAACATTTTTGATATGTTGTCTGTTGTGCATTACATAATATTTGTTGGACTATGAATACCATATGAAATGAAGTAATAAAATCATTAAAATCGATTTTACCATCTCAAAAAGTTATGGCGTGGTTTACATTAAGTGACAATAGAAATAGATTGATTTTCTACATGAGCTAACAATTAATCCTAAATCATTTCCTATAGTTTCTGTTCAAATAGATTTTCTTTAAAATTGATGATGATTTATATGATGATCAATTAAAATAAAATAAAAAATGTATGTTTTCATAAAATATACAAATAAATAATAGGTCACAAAAGCAATAATATTTTGACCATATCCCAGATATATAACCAAATATAAAATCTGACAATACGTATTTAAAATTACATCAAAATTTGTTATTTTTAAAAAAACGTTTACATATTTTCCAACAAAACAAATTAAAAATTTGAAATCATTCAAGTCCAACAAGAAAAATTAGAAATCACAAATATTTGTTGATATAATATAAAGTAAACGCACGTCTTTATTTTAACAGATTTGTCAGTAATACAAGAAAATTATGAAAAATTAAATTTGGTTTTACTTAAAAAAATGTTAAGCCTATAACGAAAATCATTTAAAAAACAAAAAAAATATTTGTGTTTATTCATTAAACAAATTGAAAATTATATTGAAGGTCTTACCATTAAATATATATTTTAATATAGCCAAGTAGAGTCAGCGAGACGGAGTTAATAAAACTTTATAAAAATCAAATATTATTATAGAAAAATATGTAATATTTATTTTAGCATATAAATCTCAAATATTAAAAACATATTGAAACAAAATTTATTTCTCAATTTGACATTAATTATATTTCCCGTATTTCATTTACAATATTTCATATTTAATTTAAATTGTATAAAAAATATACTCGAAAATATTTGAAAAGTTCTTGCACGATGTAAATTTTAGATTTATATATTATTTCAATCAATTTTTATTTAGGCCAAAATCATGTAATTTAAGTAACTTTAAAATATATTGAAGTTTATTTAGATGAAAATTCAATGAATTACTTTGAAAATAAATAATCAATTTCAAAACATATTTCAAACTGATTTCTAATTCTGTTCTTTCCACAAATCAAATTAAAAAAATATTAAAAAAAAATTATTTTTCTGAACTTTGTGGATGACACTGCAATCCTATCGACAGAACTGTGCAGAATGCTATGCACTTGTGGTAAACAAGGTAACGAACTAGACACATATTAATTTACTACTACTCTTCTTTGTTAATAATCTAATTGTCTACTATTCAAATACAGCTAAGTGCCTCTGAGACTGAATTTAGATGCCTAACTAAAACAGAAAGAGAACATATTAAAAAGAAGAAAGATGAACTTAATGTAAAATATAGAAAACTATACTAGCTGTCAATACAGAATGAAATTTTCATATAAAGCTAAGATATTAAAATCTATCTGAACTAACGGCATTCAATTATTGAACTCTACAAAGAAACAAATGCTGAAATGATTCAAACATTTCAGAACAAAGTTCTAAGTGGAATAGTAAATGATTGATGGTACGCGCAAGAACCAAATATTTGCACCGAGACTAGCGAATTGAAGTAGTTACGGATAATGATAATAAGAAATATGCAGTAAAACACAATCAACGACTGCAAAAACATGCTAATCTTAAGGTAGAAGCTTTACTCAATATCGATAACAACATCAGTCGATTAAAAAGAACCAAACCTCATGAGGGGTTATGACTTCGCTTAATTTTTATTGGAAATAAATTGTACAATAACTTTTCGACAAACGTGTTTTAAATAATGATAAATATAATATCATTGATTGATCATGATTAAGGGAAGTATGTTTAGTGGTTTAAAATCCTTCACTACGACAATGGGCCTGTCCATTTTCGTTACAGTGTCTTTCGAAATTTAATTTTAAAAAAAATGTGATTTTACCATTCTGAACTTCGTTAGTTGACATTAAATTACAAAGTAAGACTTAATTCCAAAAGAACGGTATTTATACTGAATATTTCTATAAGATTGTATCATTTTTATTCTGCACTTTCATATTAAATTACAAATTATATTTATTCATATCTCAAAAAATATATCTAATTACAAAAATTTCAATTCTAGTCTTTTACTTATTGTTATACATAACTCTATAGTTGCAATTTCTCTATAGTTTCTGAGAGCTGCGGTTCAATCTAAATAAAACTATATTTACTGAACCTCAATAATTACACAAAAATTCCATCAAAAGTTCAAAATTGACTCTGATGAATAAACAAAATATATTTTCATAATAAATAAATTAATATTTCACAAAAAAAATTTTGTATATATTATTTTTGTACACAAAAATTCTGATTTACACTCAAAAAATTTTTGAAATTGCGTAACAAAAAGTCATTATAAAGTAGAAAATACCATCTGCAAATAGTTTTATCAACAGACCAGACATTACAACAGTAGCACTACTGCTGCATACTATATAAAAATTTACAATAACAATTTTATTTAAAGTTATATTCACACTAAATTAGAATATTTTACAAGAATTAAAATATGAGAAATTTTCCAAGTCATACTACAGAAATAAAACTTTGTTCTTGAAAGACATGGTATAAAAAATCATGCTGTGAATTTGTTAAAAAATCAAACTTTTCATCGTAATATCTGAAATGTATTTTGTACTATGTGCGATAAAATGTTTAGATATTTGATGGGAACAAGTGGTGACAGATTTCAAGTGTTTTTTGCCTGTTTGGTTATTTTTATGATTTTCATTTTCATTTTTTTATGCACTTTGCACTATTTTCGTGTAATACATTTTGTATATTGGATAAAATTTGTCCTTAAGGTGAAAAATATTAAATGGAATTTGAACTTTTTGGAATGCCAAAAATAATATTTTTGTTATCTGTTATGGAAATAGAGAATTATGTAACGACAAACAAAATTTAATTAAATTGTGGGAAATTCTTGTAGATGTTAGATTTGTAAAATTCAATTGAAAATTGGTAAATTTAAAATTATATAGAAATTTGCACTATTTTTTAGTTAAATAAAGTTTAAAAAAAGATTTAAGTGTTTTTCTAAGAACTATATTCACTATTAGAGTTTCAGCTATAATACAAAATTTAAAATTTCTATGTTAATATATTTTACACCACAGGCTAAACAATTATTGCATTTTTCTTTTTACAGAAATCATATATAAAAGAAAATATATTTCCAAAGGCACTTCATTACTTACACATGTAATTTTTCTGCTATGTAATAAAAGTATTAAGTCTCCAACTGATTGATCTGTTAACAGTTCGAGTAAATTAACAAATTGAACATATTATTAGAGTTATATGCGCTGTTTAACACTGTGTTATTAACACATTATGTAATCGGAACTTCTAAGAATTTTAAATATATCTTCAAAAAAAAATATAGTCAGTCAGATATTACAAATGGAAATTAACATAAATGAATCAGCAGGGAACATTTTAACAATAAATATTTTGTTAAAAATCAACATAAATACTTTAATTCATATTTAAACATTTTCATTTTATTCAAGCTACTTAAACTTAAGATACTAAATTCCTATTAAAAAGTGTCATTTTTCGTAATGCATTTTAAAGTGTGCAACACAATTTTTTACATAGTCTTGACTTTTTTAGTTTGTTAATTGAAAAGTTTAAGAGCATTTATGTTCAACTATGATCTAAGAACCTTCAAACCGCAAATCAATTAAAAATATTGCCTCAAATCATTTTTGTTTCGGTTTTTCTTTTATTTTATCCATTTTTTGTACTGAATCATTTCGTACCCACTTAAATATAAACAAAAAAAGTGTGAAAAAAAAATATCCTCTTGACAAAAATTAAAATGAACAATTTTAATATAAATTATAATAAGAATCATTTTTTATTTATAGCGACGATAATAAAAATGAGTTTGAATGTTAAATTTTTTTAATTGTTTTAAGACTTGCTTTATAATAAAGACATTTTTATCTCAGCTAATGCTTAAAGTTCAACAAACAAATAATAATAATTATGCTTTTTTTGTTGTTCTTCATTTAATTGTCTCTTTAATGTGGTTGAACTGTGATGGTATTATTATTGTTGTAATAAAAAGGGGTGATTATTTTTAAAACAGATAATGAAAAAAGTTCATTTTTTATTCAGCATATTATAATAATTATGAAAATGTTTTTATTAAATTGTTGCCAGTCATCGTTGATTAACAATAAACTGTAGTTAATTCAGAAGAATTGATGAATTTTAAAGAATTATTTCATTTATAATTATTTAAAAGATTTAAATTGTTCTATAAAATATGTTGCAAGTTGCGATGAACCCAAAATGGTTAAATTAATATTTGCAAGAGACAATTTATTAAAAATTACAGAAAAGTGGACTTACATTAACAATTACGTTGACTTTTATTAAAATAAATATGAACTCAACTGTTTTGTTTTAACTATTACTTTTCATTGATCCATTCAATTGCGAAATAACATAATGGAAATTGGTTTCAATATTTTAAATTTTCTAATATTTTATTTAAATTTTGTATCATAAAACAATACAAATAATTAATTTGTTAAACTTTGATAGTTATTTACTTACAAAAAACAAATCTACGAAGTATACAGAACACTACACTTGTCCATATTTCGGTCCAGCTCTTTCAATGCATAATTTTGGATTGTATCAGTTCACCTCATAATGAACCTAGCATAAGTTATATTTAATTATATAAAGAAATGTACTCTGCACGAATAAAATGAGTTATTGATCAACATGAATCCATGTATCGGTGGGGTCTTTTGCACCTCCTTAGGAAACTGATTAGTATTAAACTATTAAATATTTTTATTAAATAGATAACTAGCGTGTGCTTCTGACCATGTCAAAGAAAAGACTAATTTAGGTCAGCTTATTCCAGCACACACGCTACCCTCTCTATTTCTCTCACTACTACTTTAGTGGAAGTTATCAATACCATTGATTGTTATATCATAATGCGGTAGTCCTGATGAAGATAACCGGTTCCTTAGCTACTGGTAATAAACCAGAACTGTAACCAGAAATGCTTCAAGTTTTACTATGGTGATAAACCAGAAGATTCCACATTCATCGTATATGCAATTGATGAATTAGAACAATGGATCCTCACACTTTAAAGTGCTTAAACTACGATGTGCGAACAAGCGTGGCTTTCTTTAATTGAATTACAAAGATTAATATTAAATTAATAAAAAAAAAACTTTTACCAAATTTTTATTTAAATATTGATCAATTATATTTCTAAAACACAGAAATCAAAACATATTATAATAAATGTAAACACTTGCAGGAAAAAAAGGATAATAATCTTCTCCTATTCTAATTTCACTGTAATACCTTGAATTTTTAAATATACTTTAAAATTAACAACTTTTTTATTCGTCTTTTATTCTTGTCTAAGAGAAACTATCTATATCTATAAAATGTGTACATTTTACAAAAACAAAAAATAACTAGTTCAATGAATCATCTGGGAAAATTTTAATATCATCATGTTCTACTGTTTGTCTATAGCTATATATACATACTTATATATATAAATATTTTTGGAATATAATCCCTATCATAAAATTACAATAAAAAATGACGAAAACTTTTTTTACGAGGGATTTAAATGCAATAAAAACATAACGCAAAATAAAAAAAAAAAAGTTGTTTTAACCCAACTCTGTTGTTGTGGTTAGACCATGTCTCCATACATGTTGGTATAGGTCTTCTTCTCTTTTACACTAAACTAAATAGTAAATATAATAATGATGATGAAAATGATGATGATTCTCTGTTTCATTGCTGATGGTTAAGAAGGGTAAATAAATTCAAAGTGTGTGGGCAAATAAAAAAAAGGCACACGAAATTAAAAAAAAAAACTTTTTTAAAGGGATATGCTATTTTGTGGCTTTCCATGATAAAGTTTTATCTGATATGATTAAACTTATTTAATGGCAATTTAGTATCATATACATAGATGGTAATTACTACAATTTCAATCGCAATTATATGCTACAGCCAGAATAATATCAATCTCAAATATATTATATAGAAATGGATAAAATAAATCCCAACAATTTTGTGTCAGGAGTAATTTACAATCGCCATTGATAAAAAGTACTTGCGAAAAATACCAAAGAAAATATTAAAATTATTAATTTGTCTTCTTGATGTTATTATCAATTCATATTAATCAATGTACAAATCTCCTACATATACCAATATAAATTCGTTCTGCATAACATTTTTCATAATATTTTACTGTCAGATTCATATAAAAAATATCAATGAACTTTTTATATATACAAACCGCAAATTGAAATATTTCAAATTAACTAGAAAAATAAAATTTTATTTATAATTATAATACATTTTTTCTTCTCCTGTATCAATAATGACGATATTTACCATTTTCCGACTACTTCAGAAGTTGTTGTATAGTTCATTTCTATAGATATGAACTATCAAACAAAGTATATAATAATTTTTTCTACGTATAATACGTAATTATATAACAAAATAAAAAAAATATGACCTCAGGGACAATTATAATCATCTACCACATCACAAACACGACATTATTTAGATAAATACCGACATAATTTAAACATATAAAAATATTGTTAATATGAATTTTATGATATTTCCAGATTCCCTCTAATTATTACTCAAGGATGACTAATCCGTATATAAAAAACATAAAAATATATTTATATATAAAGTGTTGTTTATGTTTATGATAATTTAGTCATGAATTGTTTTCTTATCCTTTAAAAAAAGCAAATAAAACAAAAATGAAATTATAAAAAAAAATCTTATAGTTTGTATATATAAAATATAACATTCCACAATTCAACCCAAGGGATTTCAGGAAGGCAGAACGGGTAAAAGAGAAATTTATTATATATTAGAAAATGATGTCTATATAAATACTTAAGATCATATTAAATTAGTAATGAAAATTGTTTTATATAATAAACGATAAATTCAAATCTTTTCCGTAAAGGAAATAACTTTGAAATTAAAAGGATAGGTCAGTTAATATTCTGACATTTATCTTTTAACACTTGTTGTTTTTGAAATAAATAAATAACTTTATAAATTAAACAAAATATAAAATTATATCAGATAAAATTGTTTTATTTAAATGTTATCGAAAATAATTTTTTGAAGAATTTAATGACAAAAATGTATAAATTTAATTGGTTTGATAGAATTTAGTAGCATAAAAGCATTAGAGAGATAATTAAAAATTTATATGATGGGCATAAACACTCTGGAAATATTTAAATTTAAATATCATTCTAAAGGAAGAGTTTAAAATAAGTTAAATTTAATGGATTTTACATAAATTTCAAGTATCACTGTTTAAAAATGAAAAACGTCTTCGTTTCTTAACATAACGAAATAAAAGTCATTCACTTATGAATGATCAATATTTTATTATTTGGTGATTTAACAGACCATAAATTTATAATAATAAAATACAAAAAGTTTGCGGATATTACAGGCAATAAATTCTAGATGAATTAGCTGGAAACTGTCTAAACGTGTCATTAATTGGATCTGAAACTCTTCTGTGAATCCACAGTGAATTAGAAAATAACTTTAACTTGAATGATTCCCCAAGAATACGTCAGGGGAAGCAGTTTATAAAATTATCGAAAAAGTGTTCTAAAAAAAACGTCCTCTTAACTTAACCTATCCCATTGTAAAGATTAGATATTTAGGTAAAGGGTTTCTGACCTCTCGGGAGTTTATGTACATATCCGTCAGCAAAATTCTAAGCTTCTATAATATATACGATCACAAATATATAAAGCTTTAGTTTAATATAAATTATTATGTATTGTAGCATAAATATTGGTAACTTTCATTAATTGCCCGACCATGAAATAAAGTAAACGAAGAGGAATAAGCTTGACACAAGCCGTGATTCATATTTAAACAATTTCCTAACAATAAAATATTCGTATTTCCATTTTGTAGTGAATAATTTCAATAACATTTTTATTTTTCTACAAAAACCATAGCTCAAAAATGTATTCACGAATAACAGATAAACATTAAAATTTATAAACACATTTTTTTAAACAAAATTATTAAAATATGCTAAAAATAAAAATCAATTAATATTTAAAAAAAAATCCTGAGAATTAAGCAAATCTTAAATTTTTCTTTAATATGATATAGAAAATATAGAAAATTTTCTAATAATATAATTACAGTCAATGCATTTTCTAAAGCGGCTTTTAAAAATTGTGTAATATAAATTTCTGAAGTATGGTTTTTTTTTTTTGAAAAATCTATATAAATAAAGCATAACAACAAAAATTTATCGCTTTAGGAGAGATAAAAATCTATATTTTTTATGTAATAACATCATCACCATCACCACCAGTGCAGTCATTCTATGAGAGATTGATTACTCATAGAAGAACATTAACTGCTAGCTAGAGGAATAGCAGATGTTCTGTAAAAATGAAAAGAGCAATTGGTTTTATTATGTTAAAGTCTATTATTAAAAAAAAATCTTCTACTCTATTTGTTATGTGAAAACTGAAAAGTAAAAGTTTTGGAAAAATATTTATTTAGCATCATATAAAATATAAAATAAATAAATCTGGGAAATGTTGATATGCTTTCTACAAAAACTGAAATGTTTTCTAAATATTTATTAGTCTAGCTAATAAAAGATATTAAAATCTCAGTTTGATTTTCATTATAAATGATTTATAATAATTGATATTGAAATTCATTTAATATATTATTTATGATTATTCATTTTATATAGTGAGATTTTCAATATTCTACAGTTCCTTTAAATGCTTATCAATATGTTTTTGTTGTTTTTACTAGCTAATGTCATCTTTTTTTCTCCCTTAACTTTTTATATTTTATTTGTAAATGTTCTTTTTCTTTCTAATCGATCGTTAGTGTCTCTTTGCATCAAATTCATGAATTAAATTAAATTTATTGTCCACACAAAATAACGATATTTTAAAACTATGAAAACCATATGTTATTATTCTGTCAAAAATTTAACATTCAAATTTTTGTTGGGTACATTAACATTTCTGTCTATTTTTGTATTTTTTATCCATAGTTTTTCTGTAACTTATTCGTAATACAGATTAATTAAAACTACAAAATACTATACTGCAAATTAGTTAAAATCAATTTTTAATATTTCAAATTATTTATAATAATTTCATAAAACATATTTTATTAAAAATTATATAAATTACCAAAAGTTCAAAATAATTTATTGTAAATTATTAACTTAATCCCTGGTTTATTTATATTTAGTTTAGTATAATTCACTTAATAAGTTTAATTAAATATTAAAATTATCAAAAAATCAACTTTTAAAATAATTATATACAAATTGACTACTAAATATTTCATTTCGACCATAACATAATTATGAAAACACTCATCAAAACATAAATGCACAACATAATATTATAAATTAAGTAAATTTTCCATTTAACATATAAAATATAAAACAAAAACAACAACAACAACAAAAATTGTTTAATTTATGTTTTTAACTAATGTTTAAAATATGTACCCAAATTGATTGCCACTTATTTTACCTTTTACACAATCGAGGCTACTATAAATATTTCTATGTATATATTATGAAAATTATTATGCAATATAATTTTAACATCACTTAAAATTCGCGGTTTTCTCTAATAAATTCTGTAAAATAATGTTTTGGTTTAACATTTTCCATATTATCTGAAATTTTTATGATAATTGACCAAAGCATAGCAACACTTAAATTCATTTTCTGACGTGTATGCGATAAGCACTATAAATATACCATACTAAAATAATGTTTTTTTACATCAGAATTTAGAATAATTCTTAAATGAAATGAATTAAATTTGGTTTATATAGTAAACATCTTTCAATTTGTAATGATTAAAAATATCATGAAACATAAAAAAATATTTAAAACTATTTAGCATTTTAATAATTGAATTTATAATGTGGGGGCATGTAAATGTATTATGTTTTGCTTGATAAATGGGTTAACGAAATATACAACTTTGATATAATTTATCTGTGATGTGTAAAGGCATTTCCAAAAGGTATAATAAATTAAATTGATATAAAACATAATAATTTTAATCGTATTAAATTTATAGGTGTTAAAATTTCTTTCAATTATTTGAAAATTAAGCAATTGATGATTAAATGATTTTAAATTGATTTTTTTGTTCAATTATGTTATGGTAGCATAGATAATTTTATGTAATATGGAAAGAAATCATGATTACTTGGTACAGCTTGAAGAACGGGGCAAAGAATATCATAAATTACTTTATCAATTAATAAATAATCCTTGACTGAAAGCAAGTTCTGGTCTCTTAAACCATTAATTAGTAAATTAGCATTTACTTCTAATGAAATAAAAAATGGAAAAAATATTACAAGTAAAAAGGAGTGATCAAAATTAAGAAAGCATTTAAAAGAAAACCTTGTCAAAACTTTGTCAAAACTAAAAAATGTATACGAATTAAAAAAATTTAAACAGTGAATTCTTTTTTAATGAAATTCCTTTCTCAAAGGATGTTCAGTCAAGCAACTTAGAAGAAGTTGTTTTGTACCTTTTCAATTTTTCCAGTAAATTTAGAAAAACTTTAAAAGTTATGTAAGAAAAGTAATCTAATTCATTAAACATAGCCAATCAAATCAAATTCCAAATCATAAAATTTCTGATTTTTAAAGAAGGCTTCTCAGTTAAATCTTAAAAAGACAATTCAATCAAATTGTTGTCAAACTGCAACAAGTAGCTTCTTCTTCAAAACGACTTTCAATCGCACAATTTGTATGCACAATTGTGTGACTCTTAATTCCTTTTTCATTTCTGACTGTAATATTTTTCACTTGGTATATACTCGGAGCTATAAAGAAAAATTTCAAATATTTATATAAACTAATATTTTTCAAATATATACAACCAAAATCAATTTAACATGTAATATCCAGTTTTACCTAATTAATTATTATTACAGAGACTAAGGATCAATCATACATTTCCTAAGAACTAATTTCCGTACAATTCGTTTTAAAATCAATAAATTTTACAATTAATATTTCAACTATATTACAAATTATAAAACATCTCTCAAATTAGCTCAATCAATAAAAAAGATGAAAGAATAATTTTGAACTTGTTGTATATGTAATGATTTGAGGATGTTTTGAATTCGGTTAATACATCAAAAAAGTTTGTTGCAAAACATTTTCAACTTATCATCATCATCCATTATACATTAAAACATTAAATAATTACAAACAACAAGAAAAAAACCATATTTCTTTTTTACCTTTATGTTTTATGAGCATAATTTTTGTGGTTTCTTTATTATTATTATTTTTTTATGCGTATAAACAAATAAAGTAATTTTTATGCACTTAAAAAAACTTTACACATTCTTTTACACTCGCTTGATTTTCAACATATATTTCTATATATATAAATAAGTATGATATATATGTACATATATAAGTAGATTATGTAAGAATCCCTGGAAGCAATTTCAATTTTTTTTATCAATCTTTAAGTTTTTCACAATTTTTTTTTTTTTTGCTCCGAATATATAAAAGGTTTCCGTTTTAACTTTGGTCTTTCCTATATTAGATCGATTCTTATGTATAAATAGATACATAAATATATACATAATAATATTATTTATACATTGAAGATTGCCGCTTTGGGCTGAAATTTTTATATTAGAAAATTGTATTTTAAGGCAAAACATAAAAAAAAAAACATAAGGCAAAAACAAATTCAAACTAAAAAGTACCAATATTTTCAATATTATTAATATACATATAAGTTCGATTGACTTCTTGTATTTCACCAATTGAGTATATATTTATTTACATTTTTTTTTTGGAATTGATGTTAGCACATAAATATAAATATAATCATGAAAATTTAAAATAAAATTATACCAGATTTTTCTTTAAAACTTCGATACTTTGTGATGAAAAAAAAATGTAAATAAGTAAATTGACATCAATGAAGAAGGTATTTTTCCTTATTTGCAAATCAAATGTATATAGATAGATTTATGTATTTATGTATGTTATATTGGAGATGTAGACCAAAAAGAATGACAAAATAAAAAATATATCTCTTGTATGCTTACACCTCAAATAAACATATTGAAAGTGTGTGTGTTTTTTTTCTGGTGTATATAACATAGAATAAGAGAGATTTTCATATTATTGGAAGAAAATAATTTAAGATAAACATTATTCAGGTAATTTATGTTGATTCACATATGTCAATCAATTCAAAAAAAAAAAGTATCTTTTCAGTAGATGGGTATATAAAACATTATTCTATTTTAATATAGACATAATTTTCACTGATCCGAGTAATTTTAAATAACTCATTTACATATATAGTTAAAAGAAATTGCAATACACTGTAAAAAAATAATTTTTTTTATATATTTCATTTATTTCTTTAATTCGTAGTTAATAATAATTAAAACTATGAAAAATTTGAATTTTGTAATGATTTTTGGAGATGAGATTAAAGTCTGATTTATAAGTAACGTAAGAATTGTTAGAATTGTAAAAGTTAAATTTAAATTTTAACTTTAACATTAACTTTTCTTATGAAAAGAGTATTTGATACAAGATTCATTAAATTTCAATAAATTATTAAAAGTTTAAATATTTCCATTAATATTTTCGATTATTTCCCTAGAATTTGCATATTTTTTTATTAGATGAAACCATTCTGACGATTTTGTATGTCACAATAATCATTTCAAACTTTGAATTTTAAATAATATCAAATGTTGTAAGAAAACCATTCAAATTTAATTTAATTGGCCACATTGGAAATGGTGATATACTAAGACCTATAAACGTATCATTAATTTATTATTACTTCAATATTAGATAAAATAGATAAAAATTATGGTTATAAAATTTCTTATAATTTTCGTAAAGTTACGCTCAAAGAAAATACTTTCTAGATAAATGAATTCCAAATTCTGTCAGATTTTTAAAAACTATAGTTTTATAGTAACCACTACATTTTAAAAATGATTTAATCTTACACTAATTCGTATCCAATTCAAATGTGAAAATTCTTACGAAAAACAAAATAATTGAATTCTTGCTAATTTGATTTTTAACAAGAATTTAATTAAAAGATTTTTTTAACTAAATATTTTAACAGTGTTCTATTCGAAAACTTTTACAATTCCAATAAATAATAATTGTAAAGTTTTATATGCAACCATGATGATATTTGCTAATTACTTAAGTAAATCTTTCTAAAAGGAAATTAGCAAAAACATATATAATTATTATTTACATTACATATAAAGGTAAACTCATTTCCTAATGCTATCAAATATATATACAAACGTTCTTGTAGGTGATTAGATGTATAAAAGTAAATTGTTGAGATACTATATACTATTTTGTAAGTGCAATATAAATTTTGAAAATTCTGTATATGATGATGAAATTGTTTGCCAACATGTTTTTTAATAGGAGAAATTCAAAATAATATTTTACAATAAAAAAAAAATACTTAAAACTTTACAATGAAACTAAATAAATGTAAATAAATTATTAAAACAAATTAAAAGTTATTTAGAATTCTAGATTTTTATGTAATTAGATAACTGTCGTTAAATGACCATATTGAAGACTATGAAGAGTTTTTGTTAGTTTTTAGTTTTGAATTTAAATATTCTACATTTATATTTTATATACTTATAAGCTTTATGAATTTGTTGTATAAAAAGTTTTTGTAGATTTGTATAAGTTTTATGTTTAAGTTGAAATTTATGAAATTGTAAATAATTTATAAATGATTAAATAAAATATTTTATGTTTTATTGGAGTGAATTAATTTGTAATACGAAAGCAAAATAAATAGATAAAGTTTTAATTGCTTTTTTTTTAAAGATTACTTTTTTGGTATTTAATTGTAAATTTTAGTAATCGTATAATAAAATGTTTTGATCAATAACTTAACTAATTTACTTTAATTAACTTTTTAATATATAATGTTACAATTCAATTTTTAAATCAAATTATTTCATAAAATAATATATACAGTGTTCATTCGATATAATCACCTAAGCTGATTTGAAATTTGTAAAAAAAATTGCTTTTGTAAAATTGTTGCTTTTATCGAATTAAGTAGTATAAAATAATTAATTTCAAATAATTAGCGGAATTTTGATGGCAGAATGTTCCACCAGCCCCAGACTATGATATCAGTTTCAGGTAATATTGAGTTTAAAAGCATTGATATAGGTAAATAATCATCTTATTTAATTTTACTCCATTTTCAACATATTTTAAAATTACCAACTTCTGCTATGTTGTCAACGATTTTCTCTTAATTTTGTCCATTCAAAACAAGGTTACCAAAAATTTCTTATAACGAACATACTAATATTAAAAATAATGACTATATCAGGAGTTGCTTATATCGAAAGTTTCTTATATCAAATGTGATTATATCGGGCGAATACTGTATAATAAAATTTTAATTTTTAATATTTTGTACAAAAATAATTGAATTAATTAATTGGAAATATACTCTAATTAAAATTAATTTTGTCCTATTTAATTATTATAACTTAATATACAATGAATAAATTTGTTATTTAAGTATTGATTAAAATAATGTTCAACATTTTTAATCCAAACAGTATTGGAAAAATTACATATAAAAATAATATCTTTAAAAATTTAACATAAAATTTATATATGAAATGTTTTCGAAACTGTTAACCTATTATATCAAATTAATATAAATTTATATTATTTCTATTTTGACTGTATATACAAAATGAGATCCTTTCACAGATTTTCAAATCACAAACAACAAAATAATTTTTAGCTTTTACATTATTTTATCTCTCTGGGTTTTATACATAAAATGTTAATGTACTTTATTTGCATATATACGAAATTTATTTAAATTTATTGTGCCACAGTTAAAGGACATTAACATTTAATGATTAAATTAAATAAATTTACATTACTGTAAGAACCACAACAATTTTGTAACTCTCTACTAGATAATTGCAATTGAAATTTAACAAAAATCTTTAATTAAATTTTTTTCTCTTAAGACCCAATCGTAATGTGGACGCAAATATTTAGCGGTAGCTGTAGATTTATTTTCCACCGCCAATACAATTCCAATACAAACGAAATGCTGGCGGTGGCTGAGAAAATTATATTTTATTATATTAATTATATTTTTTGCGTGAAATCTTTATTATTTATTTAAAATGTCGCTATGAAAAATGTCAGTCAAATTTAAAATTCGCCTCCTTTATTAAAATTTTCTAGCGCTGGCGGTTAATATTGAACATTGTTCAATCTTTGCTGTAGCTTTTTTTTCCTTAGCGGTGACCGCTAGCATTGTGTTTGCTTTTATTGATTTCCATATGTTGTACAATTTTCAAAATTTGCGCTCACATTACAGTTGGGCCTTTATGCTTTTAAATTAATAATTTTTAAAAGACATTTTAAAATGACAAAATACTTTGACAGCATTTCAGTAAAGTTCAATACTATTATTTGTATTTCTTTAAGTAAAATTCAATAATTTATTTAAAGTTTAATATATTATGTAACAATTCCAATTGGTAAAAGTTATCAGAAATATGAATTGACATGAATTTAAATTTGTTTACAACTTTTTCAATCAAATTTCAAACTTTTTTTTTACTTCAGCATAAAATATGTAAATAATTCTGAATTTATCGATTTCGTAGAATTTTTTTTTTTCATATACAAATATTACGCAAATAATTTATTTCATTTTATCATATATACAGAAAATTCATCACTCTGTTTTTTTTTATATACATTCACATGTTTATATTTGAAATTAAATATTATATAATCAAATATTTTCTTTCAATTACGAGTTATGTAAAGTGCTTTAAGTAAAATTTACCTGTAAATAACCACAAGGTAATAAAGTTCAAAATATAATTCTGTATTGATAAATTATTCTGTTTAAGATACAAAATTTGAATGTTATTTTTTCAATTTTTTAAACTATTATTTTATGGATGACATTTAAAGCATCTAATTTTGGTCTGTAACTACATTAAAATTAAATTATTTTAATAAAATTATGTTATAATTCATTTGATGCTGGGATTTATTTTTGACTAAGGTTGCATGTAATTTTTATTGAATTAATTATTAAACAAATATAAAAGTATGTTGGCAAAATTTATAGTTGCGAAAAGTGTGAGTTTAAAATTTTTAAATTTTATTAATATATTTTGACAAAATTATTATTTAATTAATAAAATAAACTTTATGATTATGGATAGTAAATAGTCAATTTAAAATTAAAATTATATTTGTTGACAATAAGTGACAATCATGAATATGAAAATTAATTCACAGTGAAATAAATAATTATTATTACCAGATGTCTACTAAAAAATATGAATAATTCAGTAGATTCAGTTCTAAATGGAATTCTGTAAGTAGAAATTGTATTATAAATTATTGAATCAGTTGATACATAATGGTGACAATTTATAGTGAAAGAAAATTTCTAATTCAAATTGAAATATAATTCAAGATTGATTAAAATTTCAGTGCACTACTAAATAAAAAGTAGAAATTGGTTTTAGAAATGATGATGTCAAATAAACCGATTTGTAATAAAACCATGCAATTGAAAAATAAAGTCGTTTCCATGAAAAATTAATTCTCAATTGAAAAAATTTAAATGTTAAAATTAATTTCTCAGCTTTTCCAGAAAATTAAAAAAAAAATTATTTGTACAGGAAATTACAAAAAGTTAATTAATTCTATTATTAATTTATTGGAGAAAGTTCATAAATCTTATACTTTTCTGTAAAATGGGGAAAACCTTTATATATAAACCTTTATATTTCCCGGAAAACACGTAAGCCAAGTTTTTACAAAATTTTCTTATTATATTCTAAAATAATTTAAATTAAGAATAAAATGGACACGCATTGCTTTATTATGCTCACTCCTTGACAAATAAAGCCATAAGCGTTAATTTCTTGATCTGGTGTTACTTTACAACCAAATGTGAAGTAGGCTTTAAGTTTAAATCGATACTATGTTGGAATGTTACAAATCATATATGAATGAATTGAAGCAATATTACAAAGTATAAAATATTTTTAAATTAAATATAAATTTTAACGATTCGCAATAAAATAAAAAAATAGGTTTAAACAAAAAAAATAGTTTGTTTTATCTAAATTACATTTTAATTCCGCATATTTTTATATCTTCCCAGTACATTTTTTTTTGTTTCATTTGATTATTTTATCATTAAATATTTATATTCAATTTTACAGTGTAAACATACAAAAAAATTTATTTGCAAATTTTCTTGGAAAATTCCAGCAATTTGTATATACAAAATTTTCGCAACTATACAACTATAAAATTTGTTCTAGTTTTATATAATGAAATATTATTATTTGTATGTCACCGGGTGGTATTATGATGAATTGCAGTAAGGTTGATTGTAAATTTTGTTTACCCGGTTCGGGTACATGACCCAGTTTTATTTTTTATATTAAAAATATTTTTATATATTTATTTATTCTCTTCATTATCTTAATACTTATAGTTTAATTATATACATAAATTAATGGAATTATTCGATTTAAAGATTAAAGTCGTGTGATGAATTGATTTTTTTTTAAATTAATGAAATCACCTATAATTCTATGAATAGATTATTAAAAAATATTTAAATTTAAAATCTTTGAAATTTGATTTTTTTTAATTGATTTTCAATTTTTGTAATTAAATTTTGTGATAATCCAGGTGTAAATTTAGTTAATATACAAAATTATTCAGAATTATAGCATCTGTTTATTAATGAAAAATTTCTGTAATAAATTTTAAATGAAATCACGAAGTTTACGTATAATGGCGTATACGCTGGTGCGAATTAGGCCAGATTATTATAAAAAATTTAGATTATCATACGATAATTTATGATAAATGTATCAAAACACCAGTGAAGAGGTATGTTGCTAAAGATCACTGAAAGTTGTCATATCAGCGTTTGTAAAAGGAGAAGTAATTTTCACGGGAAGTATTTAAATTTAACTAAGAAATTAAATGATTGTGTGTGATTTAGTTTTGATTTTTTTGCTTTTTAAATGTTATGTAAATTATAATTTTTTATGATGACCAGGACCAGCAGACCTGCAGAGACTCTTAAACTGAGAACTTAATCTTTACCAGCTTGAACGTACGATACTACAAGAAAACTTACCAGCAAAGTTA
The DNA here is from genome assembly GCA_963920725.1 of Rhamphomyia laevipes. NCBI lineage: Eukaryota > Metazoa > Arthropoda > Insecta > Diptera > Empididae > Rhamphomyia > Rhamphomyia laevipes. Next base: position 5,564,594 of record OY987257.1, read on the forward strand.
TTTGTATATATTACTCTGTCTAAGTAAATAAATATAATAGCCAAAGATTTATATAGAAAAGAATTTACAATTGGTTATTTTAGCAGTCATGAGAATATTCTGACTCTTATGAACTGATTAAATAAGGAATGGAGGGTCTAACAACCTTGATATGACGTTGTAAACCCAATATATATCTCATATTCTATTATTTTATTATCATACTTTATATGAATCTTATTTGTGATAGCACAAGATGTTAGTGTCACTATTTTGACCGGTCTTTTTAAATCCTGCATATTTTACAATACAATTATTTATTATCGTACTAAAATTTCAAGTCAGTTGCGAAACCTTCAAAATTCATGTTACGTGAGTTTATAGGAGTCTGCATACTCATTTGACCGACTGATTATTTACAATTTCATTCAAAATCTTTGAAAACATATTTTTTATTAATTAAATTTAGAAATAATTGATGAATTTTATAGCCTAATAATCTATGGAATTTAATTTTAGTTTAATAATATCGAAATTCTATATACATAGTTCAATAAACTCTTTAGAATCATCGAATTAAATTGTAATAACAACAAAATCGTTTTAATGAGCGCCCACATTATGATAAAAAAAAACCAATTTTTTCCAATTTTACCAAATTATTTCAATATAAAACACTCCAGCAAAAAAAAAAATCTTTAAAATCACTTTCATTTAGAAAAATATTACCGACTTATATATCAAAGGTCCATCATTAAAAATTTTGAACCGAACTTCTTTAGAACACATTTTGTCTAGTCCACTCTAGAGAACATCTTTTGCGTAGGGTGGAACAACGAACAAGAAAAAATAACCAATTCTTCAAACTTCAAATAAAAAAATGTATATAAATTTTCGTTATAAATCTTGACCACACAAATTTTACGTGCATCGCCTTAAATTTAATATATTTTTTTTTTGTGAAATCAAATTCTTTCAATTCTTTGATATTAAAATAATATACTCAGACACGGACTCATACGCTAACTGCATACATAAACATTATAAATCAAATAGGATATTTTTCCTAAATAATTTTAATTTAAGGATTTTTTTCTAATAATGTATTTATTTATCCTTTTTGTAAAAATTATGAAAATACAATAAAAAAAATTATTGTATTTTTAATGCCATCATTACTGACTTTCACATTATTATTTAATCTTTATTATTAGTATAAAAAAACTAGATCTAAGGAGAGATACTTTTTAAAAGGATTATTTTGTCAGTCTGGGTTTATGAAAGTAGAGAAATATTTCAAAAAAATAAATAAATAAAAAGTGAAAATTATGTAATATTAAGATTTAAATAAAAATGATTTTAATATATTTTGAAAAACACATAAATAAATTTTTTAATCCGATTAAATTAGTTGTTTTATTCGTTATCGATATATCAAAAAGGATTTACTTATTATATTCATCCATATTTATCTATCTTACAAACTCATACATTTATTGATAAACTACTTAGTATTATTATTATTATTTCGAAAATTGTTATTATCGGAAATGATTACTTATCGATTTCCCTATGATATTATTAAATTTATTGAAATTCGATAAAATTACTTATGGCATAACTTTGAAGAATTTGTAATTCTTATTTTGATACAGGATGTCTTTCTTATGACGTTTGGGAAAAATGTATCAACATAAAATTGGAAAGTTATTTTAATGACTTTTTTGAAAATCAAATGTAGAAAAGTAGATTTAAATTAGAGATTCATATAGAATGGTAGTATTGCAACATGACTACCTGTATAATAAGATATTTGTGGAACTATACTGAATTAAAAATTATATGTGCACTTCATAAATTAGATAAAGTGTTATAGTCTTAAAGTTCCAGTCCATGATTTGAACCCTTGATGAAGTTACAATCCATTTTTCAGACAAATTAATTAATTTCTACAACATCGGAAATATTTATAGAACTTTTTTGTTTTCTTTTTAGAATTCTTTTGATAATTATACACCCTGTATTCAATTTCCATATTGAATGAGTTCTTATAACCATATTAATTGTAATGAAAACTATGAATAAGTCCAATCTTCATATCAATAGTTGAAGATAAATTTAATTCTTAATGATTATAATATGATAAAATTTAAAAGGAAATTTTCATTATTATTAGATTTTGTTCAACATAAATTTCATTATCTGTTCTGGAGAATGTTTTGTAAAATATCATGAAAGATATTTAATTATTTCTTCAATTTATATTGACTCTATCAATAAAATAAGAAAATAATATATTTTGTTGAAAATTGTATTAATGTAGAATTTGATTATAAATTACAATATTTTGTTTGGATTCAAAAATCAGATATTTTTAATATAATAAAATTTGGTAAAATTAAATCGTATTTAATTAATATATAAATTTATTATTAATTCTAAGAAATGTTTTAATAAAGACGAGAGACCGGCACGAACTCAATGAACCAAGCTATATTTATCAGTAAGCTTTGAGAAATATAGTTTTAGTAGCATAGGTCTTCTTATTATTACTGTACTGAGCAACAATTAATATTATGGTAAAAAAAATCTTCAAAAATTATCAATCAGCGAGCAATAACTCTTTAACCAAAAATTCGAAACTCAAAATATTTCCAATATTGAAGATTCTTGATTTAATGCTTTTAATGTTAAACTTCGACATTTAAATTAATATTTAATTTTGTATAAATGACTTGTGTGCTTATGTGAGCCATCACCTACATATTTATGAATACACCTCTGAATATAGATTAGTTTTTGTATATATAAAAAATGTGAATGTGTAAGCATTCTAAAATGCATTGTTATATCGTAAAAATTCTTAAAATATGGCGTGATGTCTACCATAAATATTCTTATACATATAGAAACATGAACTGATAATATTGGATCCCAAAAATTAAATCAATAATTAAAGGAGCTAACACAATTATTTATTTTTTTCTGCCTTATTAGTTATTCGTTGATCGTCCGATCTTTGGAGGCATACTCAATCAACATGACAAACTATGTTTAAAGAGAGTATCGTACGATTTAATAAAAAATAAACATGAATAACAAAAAATTATAGATAGGGTTAATTACCCAATGGTGATCAATGATCACCCACTGTTTTAACAATTTGTGTTTACATTATTTTCTGATTCTAAGTTATTTATATAATGTATTTTTGTTATAACTCGCCAGTCTATTTTTAATTATGAACATAGCATTTATATTTTTTTCATCCAATGATCATCAGTGTCAATCACTGGGAAGTCGATCACTTAGGTTAGGAATGCCAATCAGTGAAAAACGCTCTTTTATGTATATTAAGTTTTAGTTAATATCGATTATTCTGTTAATATTCCAAATTATATTTTTTCTCAGATAATACTAAAAATATCACAGAAACCTAACAAGATATAAACTTTTTTAACATTATAATCTGTTAATTTGATCTTTTGCCAATCACTGGATAGCTTACCCTATATCAAAAGGTTGCAAAAAAATTTGTATGTATGTTTTGTATATTTTTTGGCATTTCTAAACATTATTCCCTTAAATATTTTTGATTACAAGGTCCAATCGGTTCTATGGCTTTGATCCTTTGATCTTATAACTACCAAAATGTGAAGGTCATTAGTCTTTAGAATGTCAGTGCACTATTAACATTGAAAAAAAAATTCTGATCTAAATAAGTTTTTATTTTATTTTTTGAAGTTCGATTACAAGGTTTTAATCCAGGAATTTTAAATTATTTTAATAAAATCTTAATCACGTAAATAAAATTTTCCAATTATTTAGCAAGAATGAAATTTTTTTAATTAATATATTTAATCAATTAATTAACAGCACCAAGTTTACAAATCAAATATTAAAAATGTGTGCCAAATTTTCGTTATTATTATAAGACGATTGGAAAAATTTCAGAAAGTTTACTCGAAGCAATCCAACGACACATTAATTAGAGAAAATTTAAAGTCAAATATTGCCTAAAATTCTGGGGCTATTTATTATTTATAAGAATACAATACTTAATTGGCTTTTACTATGAATAAATTTGAATTTTTATCATTTTACAGGAACTTTTATCAACATAATCTATGCTTTTATGTTTGTTTATTAATTTAAATTTAGTTTCCTTCAAACTAATTCTTTGGATAATTAAGAGGTTTATTTGAATTACAACAAGACAACACCATAAAAGGAAAACATAAAGTTACAAACCAGTTTTTTTTTATATTGAATTTTACCGGTGAGAATTTACAAAGAAGGAAATTTTTATTAGGTGTGAAAGGTCAAGATTATAACATAAATTTAATTACATTTTTTTTCGGATGACATTTAATTAAATAAATTTATATTTTAATTATAAAATATTTTTTTTTTTTAAAAAAGTACTGAATTAACAAATTGAAACAAGAATAAAAATTATTTTACATTTTTTTCTTGTCGGATTAATGAACCTAAAATTTTAAAATATTTAATTCTGCATGTATAAATAATATATTCAGTTCGTACAAAACACTTTGTCCCTTTTTTTGTGAATTATAATTATACCCTTTCAAAATGATTAAAAATTACAGTTTTACATAAGTTGTGCAAAATGTTTCTAACATGAAAATGGAAAATAAATTAAAAATTAAATATATTTTATATTTGAATTATTGTAGTCTAATTGGCTAGATTCAAATCAATTACATTTTCTTAATGTCTTGTATGAATTTGTTTGAAACAATTTTACTGGTAAGTTTTTTTAAAACTACAGGGATTTTTTGAAAGCAAAAATTTTGTATTAGTTTAATTTTTCATACGTAAAATTTGTTAGCAAAATTTTTATAATGTAAACTTATCAAAATAAAATTATATTATAACAAATTTGATTAAATTACAAAAAAAGGGATTGAGTTTTTTGAACAATCTGTATTTCTTTGGTTTCAAATAAATTGATTTTTTTAATCTACCTGTTTATATTCGAAAGAAAAATTATCCTTTATTTTCTAACTGTTGTTTTGTGTCTACCGAAATATATTTTTCTACTGATTTTTTTGTTAACTCACAATAAAGTGTTTTTTATTTCTTTTTCGTGATTATTTTGTTGTGATAGCTATACACATAAAAGGTCTTAAAGAAATTTGTCTTCTGTATTAAAACGATACTCTCACGAAATCTTTTTTAGTCTGGCTGGACATTAAATCCCTTGAAATATATTACTGCACTGATCCTGATTGTATAGGCTTATTAGTTTTATAAAGACTTGCCATAGTAAAAAATTAAAATGGAATATTAAAATTGATCTTTCAGTTTTATTAAAAATATTTCAACATTTTTAAATTTTGAATCAAATTTTTTCATTTAAACATTAATTATCGTATTTTTTATCAACTTCTTCCTATTACAAATTTCTACCTGACCCAGTTTAAATAAAAAGGAGTAGATTTCCATTTTACACATAAATGTTAACATAGAACGGAAATTCTAATATATAATGTTTAACATTTCTTTTTATTTTCTTTTGATGATATCTTAAATTGCCACCACGAATGGTTTTTACGCGGGCGATTAAAAATGAGTTATATTTAGAAAAATAAGTTACATTATTTTTATGTTCATTTTTATGTGCTAAACGTAGAAAAATAAGTCGTTTCTTATTACGAGTATATTTTTTCTCAACATATGTATAGAGTTTACTTTGTATATATAGTTTTTTTTGTATACGGCAATCCTCTTTTCTGGAACCTAATATAATTCTACACCATATCAAAGATAAAAATATAATTTCTGTTTTACAAATTTAATATTTTCCAAGAACATAGGTAACAAAAATGAAAAAATGAAAAAATGAAAAAAAAAAATTATTTGAAAATTTTAAATGATGTGTGTCTGTCTTGTTCTGATGATACATAAGAATAATATATGCAACACATATGGTCAGAAGAAGAAGTTTGGACTAACCATTATTTAAAACTCATCATCAACAAACAACAAAAATAATGTGCTGTTTTGATAGTAAAAGAGGTAATTTTTTAAAGTCGTTAAAAAGGGCCAACATGAATTGAATTTTAATATGTGGTACGGACGGTTGGGAATGTAAATTGTATTTATAAGAGGGAAAAAAAGAAAAAAATATGTTTAAAAATGTATATATAAATTATACTTAAATATTTAAGATAAATGCATTGTTTTGACATGTGCTACCATTTTCTTGTCAGATTTTTGGAAATTAGCAATTTTAATTTATTGATTTTCAGTAATGGTTTCTTTATAAAAATTATTTTTCAAGGTAACATTAAGCAACACGCTCGAAACCATAATTTTATATGAAAATACACTTTTACTTTAGTAATATATTATTTAGAAATTTTGGTTAAACGAATTTTACATTATTCAAACGAATAATATTAAATTATTTTGGAAATTCTTCAAACGAATATCGAGACTGAATAGTTGAATTTTATTGTAATCAATATTTACGAATTCAAGGATTCAATTTTCAACTTTGTATATTCAAGAATTTCGGTATTTCGGTATTGAATAATCATCAATTAAAAGTTTTAGATAGAGTAATATAATTTTCTATTAAGCAAATTAAATTCAATGTTAATCTTCTAAACAAAATTCTCGATAAACGAATTATAATAATTTTCAATTTTCTTAAAATATTTAAACCCACCAAAAAAAAATGTTCAATTATTTTTTTTTTATTTTTCTAAATTGAAATTAACCATAAATAGAAATCGAAAAATAGAATTCTAATTTTAAACAATAATTCTACTTAATTTGAACCCCTCTAGAGCACCCCAAGTCACGAAAATATCTAATATAAAAAAAATCTAATTCATATTTTAACACTGTATATGAAATTTGTATTAATTTTTATATCTAAACTACATTAATTAAAAAATTATTGACTGTGAAAATAAAATGAAGCAAATTTTATAATTTTCATTCTAAAGTTTTTCAAATTTGTATATAATTTCAGTAGCAAAAATAAATTTTATTATATATACAAATTAAAATTAAAAATTTAAAGAAAATTATCCAAAAAAAAATAATTTATTAAATTGTAATGGAAATTCTATAGAGGGAGTGTTAAGAAGACACAAAATTACATGAAACGAAAACTTATTAAAAAAATTTCATTTATGTATTTAGGTTTCCATACATAATTACAAAAATTATTGTGCTTTATAGAAGAATTTATGTAAAAATAATTTATGTTAAATGTTAAATATCATAATAATAAATTAAATTAAGTGAAATAACGAACAATCAAACAAAAAACATAAAATATCTTTATTTTATTTTTTCAAAACTTTTTAATTAAAAAAATTGTGTTTTATTTTCTATATTCAATTTTCTATTTTGTTTTTTTCGCGAAAACTATATTGGCAAATTTCCATCAAAATGGAAAACTAAAAAACCATCGCTGCTAACTTATAGGGAATACTCAATAATTGGAGTTTGTTTAAACATTGCAAAAATGTGTACAAAATTTTGCATGTCTGGTGAAGACTTTGTAAGGGGCCGATTGAAGTTATAACTTCATATTATACAGAGGCATCAACAATTCTGTGTACCTAATTCAATTAGAACTATTATGACATATTTCTGATCACCGGAATTGTACTAGTTATAATTTTTTTTTGCTGCATATTTGGAATTATACAACCTCGAAAATGTAATGATTTGTATAATTTCAATATTTTTCAACTATTCGATCACAACAATCGAAGTTCCTCATACCACAGATATCAAAAACCAAAAAAATAACTATGAGCAATTCATAAAAACATTCACAGAAAACTGGAATTAGTTTTTTTAGAGGTAATATAAAAAAAACTTTTATACCAAATCACCACATAATCAAAAATTATATTTCTCCAAAAAGATAAAAAGAAAATGTATGATTTTTCCATAAATTTTATTTAACAGGAAATTCCGGGAAAATTTAAATTTATTTCATTAAAAAATTTGCTGTCATTAATTTAATACCGAATTAAATTATTTAAATTTCAATAATAATTATTAAAAATTGTAATAAATTATATTATTTAAAAAATCTGACTGGAATTTAATACTCTGTAGCGTTTTAAAACTTTAAGGAGGATGTTAATAGTTAAAATCAATTTTTCTAATTAATATTAAATTACAACATCAATGAGGAAATTTTATATAAAGTATTTATCTAAAGTAAAGTTGATGATTAATTATTAAACTATTAGGAAATTTTAATTTGTTAGTCAGACACGAATGATTAAACTAAAAAAAATTCTATTTTTTATTTTTTTATAAAAAAAAATGTATCAATTACAAACTTTTTGTTAATAAATTTTCAATATCAAGTCTGTCTGAAGATTCGTATTAGTAGATACATATTAATTATTTTTAACAGAATTTCCAGAAATTTATGAGAATATTTTAATAGTGAAATTCTGTCTCTTTTTTAATATAATTCAAAGATTAAAATAAGATAAATCATTAGGGATGAAAATTATAGCTTCATTTAAAAAATCTTTAATTTAAAATTAAATTTTAATATGTTTTCAAGGATTTCATTAAAAATTTATTACAATTTTCAGTTGATATTTATTTAATCATTCATAAACCCTCTAAACATATTAGTTCTATGCATAATCCTCTTAAAAGTTATTTAAGAGTTACAACAAAAAAAAATAAACTCCAATAAAATTTTCATATTTTATATTAATACAAAAAAAACTCTGATTAATTCCAAAAAATTTAGATGAATTATAAGAACGAAAAAAAAAAAACTAAACATGAAAATATTTTAAATTGAATTTGCAATCTTCTTAAAAATTTATACATAATATTTCGATTTCCAAAAAAAATTATGTTCACAACATAAAAGCTAAACAAAAGATTGGTATTGTGTGTGCATAATTTTTACGGTATTGCATTTTCAAAAATGATGCAAAACCATAAAGAAAAATGGAAAATAATCCAAAAAAAATAATCGCCAACCAACAAAAAAAAAATCCTTTATCATAAATTTTTTTTTTTTATTCAATGTCCGTCCAATGTCGGTCCAATTCAAAAACTGAATTTTTTAAAAATTCCTGTTTTAGTTAAACATAACAAAAATCTGTCATGTTAAAAAGAATTACCACATAAATTTATAATGTGAATGTGAATTATTTTAAATTTTTCGTTTTTTTTAATTTAAATCTATACAAATTTTTTTTATAAATAATATAAATATTTTTTTTTTATATTAATGTATAACGCGCCCTCTGTGGTCAAGTAATTTAAATATTTTTTTGTGCAGATAAAATATTTGATCAAACAAAAATTTAATTAATTTTATATGAAATTCTTTTAATAGAAATATGATGAGTGTGGTAATGTACCACACCTTGTTATATTTGAAAAATCCTTTAGGAAAAGGCACACTTTTTTAAAAACTTCGCTCTAATTGTGAATGGTCCTAATAATCAAAATGTAATTAATGGTTTTAATTTATCGAAATGCTTACGAGTGAAAAGTTCTAAGCCACAGATTCAAAACTAGGGAAATTATGTAGTAGGACCTTATTTAAAATTCAATTTCCTGTGAAAATTAGGTTTTGTGGACATAGAATCATTAGTTTAACTCGTTGTGTATGAAAAAAATTTGCTATTAACTAATATTTATTTGATACAAATGAAGAAAATATAAATTTTACTTCAGGTTATACGTAAAATGAATTTTAAAAAAATGTATTTTAATTAAAATGTAATAAAATAAAATATTTTTAATCAAATTTTTATATACGAAATGTTGAAGGACTTAATGTTTCGTTGCTGGAAGGTTTAAATTAATTAATAACATTTGTTTAACAAGTCAAATTTACAAAATATCCTTTTAATAATCAAAAATATTTAAAATAATTTTTCCGATATATCTTGACAAATTTTATGATTTTATAACTAAAAGTTTTGATTTTAAAATTTACAATTTTCTAAATTTATTATTTACTACATATTATTTATCTTAACTTTTTTAGTTTCTTCAAAAATTCGCAAATTATATAAATAAAATTTTAATTTTTTCTTCATTTAATTAATAACATATAAAAACCTTTTAAATATCAAATATAGAATAGTTTCACAAAATTGCTTTAAATGAAAAAATTTAATTAAAATTTTTCCATTTTCAACATTTACATAAATATAATAGATATTTTTTTTTTATACGTATAATTGTATTAAGTTTTAAAATTTATATAAATGCCTGACCGAATATTGCTTTTAACCGAAAATCCTTTTAGCTTACGCATAAATTTAATTTACTATATATGTACACTACAAAATCCCTAACCTCGTCCTTAAAATCCTTCCTACAAATAAAAAAAATGTTATATCCAACAAAATTTATAAAGCTTTTATCCTTATTTGTTCCGTTTTTTTATAATTTTCCATAGTATAGTAAAAAAAGTCAATTAAAAAATAATATAAAATAAATAAAAACTAAAACTCACTGTAACCGCCTCGATAGATCCATTTTCCAAAAAATATTTTAAATTTGAATAATCAACAAAAAATTATGTTGATATTATTTTGAATAAAAAAAAAACGAAACTTTTAATCCTTTTGAAATTGACACTTTTTAAAAACCTTCTTTATTTTATTATTATTGATTTATAAAAATTTAATTTTTCTTTTTTCACATATAATTTTTTTATTTAATATATTGAAATAAAAAATTAATTTGAAATTTTATAAAAATTTTACATTTCCAAAAATTTATTACAAAAAATCACAGAAATTATTTAAAAAATAAAATTCACAATTACAAAAAAAAAAACAGAAAAATTAAAAACTTTAAAAAAATCACTTTTATTTTTAATAAGTATAAGTAAATTATATTAAAATTTTAAAAAGAAAAATTAATGGTGGTAAAAAGATTCCGAATTCCACCCAACTTGGTAGACTTCCAACGGTCAACTGATCATTTAACGAACTGTGATCAGTCAAAAATGTTTCGTATTTTTTTTTTTTTTTGCAGATTTTTTTTTTTTCCAAATTTATTTTAAGTTTTGTTTGTGTTATCTTTTCAGAGCGTACCAAACTAAAAACCGATTTTTTTATCGGTTTTTTATGTTTTTTTTTTCTGGATAATGTTTGCGTATTTTATGTAAATAATTATCAAAATTAGCACAGTAAATTAATTGAAAAATTTTGAAATTTTCTTCTTAAAATCAATTTAAATGATCTGGTATTTAAAAAAAAAAAAATCACACGATCCGAGTAAAAAAAAACTATTCCAACTATTTCGTTCTAGGTGTAATGGAAGACTGAATCAAATAATTTTTTTTTCTGGATATAATTATTATAATGTTAAAGAAGAAAATATCATTTCAGAAGAAAGAAATGAATTTGATGTTCTATGCTGTGATTTATAGAGCCTAGCTTACACTATATTCGATATTATATTTCCTGTATGATTACGATATGACGCACAGAGTATCAAATTACGATAAGTTTATGATCGTAAGTTTGTTAATTGTATGTAGAGTATTGAAGTTGTATAATAAAATATAAAATAATCTGCAAAATTTAGTTTGAATTAATCATTTTTAAAACATCCTGTACATTAGAATCCATTAATATATAAAGTTAGAATTAATTTACGATTTGTAAGATCGTTTTGTATTATGAAATATTTTCAAATTCTTCATGGTTAAACATAAAAGAGGAGAAGTATATAATACATAAAATATGTTACCAAGTAGATGAAGAAGAAGAAGAGTATATTGAGTATTGGTCGGCGCGCGAAGACATAAAAATATCTGTGGGTTTTTTAAAACAAACATGAAAACATTGAATATGAAAAATAACGAGAGTACTATACATTCTATATACATATATATAAGATTTCAAGCATACCGTCACTACGTATGCCCTTTAAAATAGAAAATCATAAAAAATATTATAAATGAAGATTCAACTAACAGAAGTTGAAATTTTTGAAATCTATATGAATGTAGGTAATGTGCAAAGGAGATGACGGAGTAAAAATGTGTTTTGATTTTTTATTTTTTTATTTGAATAAGCGGCCGGCGCGGCGCATACTTTGAGCAAAAGGGCTAAAATAAAGTCGGTTTATTTATTAAAGAGATACAAAAATGAAATATTAGATATAACTATATTTATAGTTTTGAATTTTGTATTGAAAATTGCATGTTTTTTGAGAAACATATGTTGGTAATATTGTATGGGAATGTTATGATTATTATGATTAAACATAAAGAATCGATTAGAATACTATGGTTAATTGATAAAATTGTTAACTGCATTTCTTTATAAGATTTTAGTTGCAATCTTCATTTCTATTTCTTACATTCTATTTGATTTTGATCTGTAATATTCAACCAAGAAACTCATAAAAAATTACATTGAATAGTTTTGATATAAGGATTCCAAGTCAAATTTATCTTTTTCCATGTCAAACTAGTCTTTTTACAAATTTAGGTAATGTGCAAAGGAAATGTCTTCATTATGCAAGTAAAATTGTGTGTTTTTTTTAAATAAATGTTTCTTAATATATAGCTATAGCTTAATTTCATAACAAGAAGAGTTAATAATACTTCAATAATGATAATTTCTATGCAATCTTTAAATAGCAATATACATTGCATTAGAAAATAGTGATTAAAAAAGGTTTTCAAAATTGATGTGAACATAAACAGTGATTAAAAAAATCCATTATTTAACTTGAGAAAGGAACAACTTGGCTTTAGTAATGCTATAGTTACAATTATCAGTCTATTTACAGAATATTGATTTAAATAGACCCAAATTCAATTCTGAAATTCTAATTGATTTTTTATTAAGTTTTTGTTGAATCTTCGGGAATTCATCAATTTTGAATCTGGTATCTCTGTCATGTTATACTAATCGGTACTATATAAAAATTCAAAAGGAGATTTTTATCATTTACTTTATGACTGATCATATTTTTCTTATGATCCGTAACAAATTAAAGTCTACCACAATTTATAAGGATCAAATCCTTTTTAACAAAATCAAATCAAATCTTTTATTTCTTTGTTTAAGTTTTTTTTAAATAAATTAGACACAATCTGACATTCAAATTCTACATATTTTTGTAATCATGCAATTTTTTTTTCTGTTGGTTTTATAATTTTAATTAGGATAGTTAAGCGCCCCATTAACTAAACATCTAATTTAAATTAAACATTAAATTTCATTAGAATTTTGTCTTTTACGATTAAAACAAGTTCAAAATTTATAAATAGATTTTTGACAATGTCTATAAAAGTAAAAAGATTCAAACATTTTTTTTTTTTTTGAAATACTAAAATTTCATGGTCAAAAAATCAAAATATTTACTAAATAAATACAAATTAGCTTAAACATATTTGATACAAACGGAAGGTATTTCACAGATGTATCATAAAAGGTGCGAGAAAATACATAAAAAAGGTATAGACAAATTTATTTTAAGAGAATATTACGCTACGTTTTAAGAGAAATATATTTTATGAAATGAGTGGAAGATTTAAGTGGACCAGATCTTTGACTTTTGCATTATGATGTAGATCGAGTTTAATGAATTATTAAATTAAATATCTACATAGAAAAGTAGCGAGTGATATAATAATACAAATCTCCTCAAATTTCTATTTAGGGTATATAAAAATATATTGAAAAATTTATAATAAAGGATAAATTGACAATTGACATAGATAGACATACATGAAAGTCCGTGAAACAAGTTGACTAAGCCAGCCGCTTAATATACTGAAACTTATGATTGGTTGTCAGCCCTGAAATCCTGCATTATACAAATCGTTCATAAAGTATACAGGTAACCAAACCAATGACACCGGGACATGCGAAAGATTAAAGAAAAGAGAAATTTTAGTACGCTGAATATGTTTTACTATAATTTTAGGGTAACCTGGGGTTCATTCGAAAAGTTTTTTTCTGACTCTGTAAAGACAAATTTAATAAATATTTTTGAAATCGGTGAAAAGTATAAATGAAAGTTACATTTTCTAGTAATACATTGTATTACTAGAAAATTTACTATAACTTTCATTTTAAATATTTCGGAAAGACCATAAAATGATTTATGTACTGCGGCATGGGATACATTCGCGAATAGATGTGGCACATTAAACTGTTCAAAATTTGTAAAAGTCAAAGTAAAAAAAACCAAAGTTTTTAAAAATGTAATGCTTGAAACAGACGTGGGTTTTTTTGCCGCACGGCAACGCATGCGTTGACTGATAGTCAATTAGATGTGCATATTTCTTGCGATCCGGCCGTGCAGCGAATTATGACATTTTTAAATTTGTTCTGAAATAAAAAAAAATATTAGTGTTTATTTGTATTTATAAAAGTGTGTTAATAATAAACACAAAATATTAATACATATCAATAATAAACACAAAATCTGATGTTACAATACAATTAAAAAAAAAATATGTTGACAAATCAGCAAAAATCTATTGTCAAATTGATTTTTTTTATTTTTAAGTTGGTAAATTTAACTCCTGCCTTGTGGCAGCACTGCCGCCGCACGGCAAAATTAGAATTAGAGATATCATGCGGCAACGCACCGTATGCGTTATCGCAGTGCGTTGTTATCTAATCGGTTACATAAGAATCTATGGTTTCTAACTTTGCCGCACGGCAAAACGCACTAAAAAACGCACGTCTGTTTCGGGCATTACTTGCGGTTTACACTAGACTTTTTCTTAGACAGAACATATGTTCTGTCTACGAAATGTCAAGTGTAAACCAGACAGGATTTCTGTCCCGACAGAAAAATCACGATTTTTCTCCAGACAACTTTTCAGATTTTTTTGTAGATTTTTTTTGACATTTGTTAATTTGCAAATGGCGATATTTGATAAAAATGTAATATTTGATCCTGAAATTTAAAATTTAATAACTTTGGGGTGATTATTTGGCAGAAATAAATAGTTTACTACTAAATAAATAAAAGATACATATTATTGAGATGTGAACAACTATATTATTAAAAATATTTTTATTTTAATATTTTTGTAGCTAATTGTTTTCTTGGTGACGACATGATTAAAATGAAATGTTAGACAGAAATATCTGACATCAAATAGCCAGCGTGTTTTTTTTACTTGTCAAAAAAAAATATCAGATAGAAATGTCTAACATTTCTATCAGGAATTTATGGCTAGTGTAATCACAGCATTAGCGATATCATGCGGCAACACACCGCATGGGGCAACGCAGTGCGTTGTCATCTAATCGGTTACATAAGAATAATCTATGGTTTCGAATTTTGCAGCACGGCAAAACGCACTAAAGAACGCACGTCTGTTTCGACCATAAAGCATATAAAAGAAATTTTATATTGCCAACGTAAATTGTACCCTTTAAACAAGTGAATTCCAAATTGATTCAAAAATGAACTCTACCATATACTGATGTTCCATTATTAGACAAATTTTGGATTCAACTTTTTGATTCAATTTTGATACATATTTTTGATTCCATTTATTGTGAAATATTTGGTACGATGTTTAAAACTCATTGCCGAATGTGCACCATGTTAATCAACTTATTTTAAATTAATTGTAATTGTAAAACGTATACATAATAATTGGAATTAATTTCATAAGAATTGAAATTTGAAAATTTACAAAACTATATAGAAAAGATATTTTTCCTGCATTTAACAATTTCTAAATCAAAAAATTATATTAACAAAAGTTATATTTGAAAAAAACCCGTACAAAGAATAAAAAATATTAAATACTTGCTTTTTCTATCAAATATAATATTTCTAAAACGGAACTGAGTAAAATGATAAGAAAATATTTTTGCTGTTGGGCATATTGTTCAGATTTGTTCACTGTAAATAAACACACATTAACAATCTCATGAAAAAAAAAAATGAATTTCTGAATTTTTCAAATTTTCTGTATACAAAAAAAAACTTTTTTTCATTTATATAATGGAATTACACGAGCCAAAAAAAAAAAATTGTTATATATATTTTTCGCCCACCAGACTTCCATCCCTTTATACGACCCTATATTTACTTAGCACCCACACGATTATTCTTACCAGAATGGAATGCGAAAAAAAAATATGTTCGGATATTGTATAATAATAACAATAATCAAGATTTTTTTTTATAGTTCTTATATTTGCACTTTTTTTCACCCAAAAGTTAATCATTCATGAAGAATTCGGATATGATTTTTTAAGGAAATCGAAATGTAAAAAAAAAAAACAATTTTTGTTTTCTAGAAAATTGCTGGAAATAATATGAAAAAGCGGAGTTAGTAACTAAACTAGAAAAAAAAAACACTTTTTACATTAAATCTAAATTTGGTCACGGAAATGAAAATTTCAAATATAAACGAAGCTTATTCAGAAGCTCTTTTTTTGTTATAAATTCAAAAATTATATGTAAATTTAAATTTATTATAATATTATCAATTACGTACACGCATTTAGAATTTAATTTAGCCATTTATACGAAAAACTAGGCCACGATAATAGAAAAAATGATTTTGTTTTAAGTAACAAAAAAAAAAAAAAGGATGATAAGATTCACATCCGTTTTTATAAACAACAGTTTAATTATGTGTATTTAATTTAATTTTTATTATTATATAATTTTATTATTATAAAAATTTGTGAATGAAACTAACCAAAACATTTTTTTTATTTTTGTAAATTCTTTTTAATATATAAATATTGTTAACCAAATTTTTTCAAGGATAACGTGACGTTTAAAGTCTTCATTCGGAAATGGTTTTTTTTTTTTGGTTAATTTTTGATAATTTTATTTAATTTTTATTTATTAATAAAATTTATGGTATTTTTTTTTAAACATTTTCCGTAAACTATGACAATTATTTCAAGTTATATTTATCAATTTTTTATATACATTATTTCATGTTTAAAATATGTTTTTAAACTAAATCCGTATTATACTTTTTGCAGGTTAGGCCACGATAATAGAAAAATTTATCCAAATTTTATGTATGACTCATCAAATTTAAAATAAGTTCATAGATAACCAAATCACTGATCACCATCACATATTTATGTAAATTTCGTTCCATTTTCCTACCTTATTACATAAACGATCAAGAAGCACACTTTTTGCTAGAAGGCATTAGTTATAATAATTGATGGCTCAGACAATCCAACAATAAAATTTAATTATTCATATTCCTTGATATTGAGTATAAATCTAATATTCACTACTGTACCAGTTTACAGATGTAAATATCAAACATGATTTGTTGATACCAAGCATGATTTGTCATGACACTTATACTAAATAAGTTTTATTGATTTGATGTACAAGCATAAAAGGCAATTATTCCACGACGAGATTCAGATATAATTTCGTTAATTAAACCGAAATAAGCTGGAGTTGAATTATGTAGAGTATTTCATTTCGTCACAATCATATCCTCTGTGATATTCAAATTTTGATCACAAATATTTCATATAAAATATTTAATTATACAATATTTCAAATCTTAAGTAATCACAATCTGTTATACCAAATATTATAGTTATCACATGCTTAAACTAACAAAGTGGCTACAATCATGTTTAACTGGTGATAGGCGAAAGATTTATGAATCATTTGATATAATTCTTATTCCTATGCGTCAATTGTGATTCATGAGGAAATAATATTGCATGATTGAAAATTTAAATTTATTTCATCATACCAAAAATCAAAATTAATTAAATCATAAATAATTTAAGTAAAATTGATCTAAATTTAATTCTTAGTCTATTTAAAAACATTTTTGAACTTGTTAAATAATTTAGCAAAAAAAAGGATTTAATAAAAACTTTGTAATTCATTTTAAATTTTTTCTTGTCTATTTGTATTTATATTTTATGCTTATTGTTATTGAAACTTTTAAATTAAAATTATAGTTTAATTTTAATTAATTATTATTATTTTTTTCATTTTTAATAATCATTTTAAACTTAGAACCAAAACTTTTTATATAAAAATTAAAATTATTTATTTTATATTTCTAATAATTTTAATTTTCTTATGGCTTTAATCAAATTACTACTCTTTAAAAAGACTATTATTAAGTCGAATTAATTTTCCAAAAAAAAAAAAATGTAATTTCAATAATAAAATTTTCAAAAGATTTAATTTTTCTTTTTCTATGGATCTTTTATTTCGTATTTATATAACAAGAAAATTTCAATGAAGAGGATATTTTTCGTAAATAGAAGGAAAAACTTTTTTAAATTATTAGGATATTATTGTAATAACAATCCATATAGATTAGTATATCCTTTTTATGCTCATTATTTCTATTTTTGTTGTTACTCCCATTCAATTCTATTAAAACAATATTTCATTGAAAAACTTTGGAATAAAAAAAAAAAAGAAAAATATTTTAGAAAATTTTTGTTATTATTATTTTATATATGTATATAAAAATGTACAATAAAAAGATAGAAAATCACTTTGGAAAATTAAATTTAAACATTCAATACGGAATTTTTTTGTTTATATCTTAACAAAATTTGTTCATGTGGAGTAAATTTGAAATCTAAACAGATAGAGGCCAACAATATAATATAAAAAAAAAATTATTTTTTTGATTATGTTATAAATAAATTTATTTATGTCGAATAAATTATATTGAATTTGAAACAAAAATGTTGTTTGGACAAGGGATTATTTAATAGGTTTTGTTTTTTTTTTTGTAGTTGTTGAAAAAAGGATGTATTGGTCCTTGTATACGTTTTCGTTTTATTTGACGATATAATTTAATATAAACTTTTAAATTTAAATATAAATATATTAAGTAGACTTTCTGACTAGAAGAATTGAATTTTGAAATTGGATGATTTAATAAAAAAAAATTGTTGTTATAAGTTTAAAGGCATTGAGAAGACAAGACAATTTGACTATGGAAGTGTATGGATACAAAAAATATATTTCTTTTTAGGATTTACAAATCTGTTAACACTCTTAGTACGTAGTACCATGTCGTTTTTGTTATGTGACATTTTAGAAAATGTCAAAAAAGATTCTATTTAAATTAAAATAAATATTGTTATTATAAAATTGTCATTCAGAATAAATGCAAATGTTCTATCCGCTTGGAGTCTGTAATAAATCACGAAACATTTTTGACATGATAACCTAAAAATTAAAATTGATTAATATTACCTAAATTAAGGACCAAGGGACTTAAATACGTCTATTTTCATCCCGAGTGAGGAGTTTGTGTCCCCCAGACGTATTAAAGGCTAATAACTACACGACTGATGTTATTTAGTCCAGGACTCAAAGCAGTAAAATTCCTACTTTCATAGCTTTTTTTAGAGAATAATTGTTGAAAATTACAAAATAAACTTAAATTTTTAAACTCTATTTCAAATATGAAATATTTTTAATATATTACATTAGGAGTTAAAGCGATACTTTAGTCCCTATAGGGACACAAAAGCCAATCTACCAAAAAAAGGACTAACATTACAAGTTCACTCTCGGCAACCACAAATTTTATATTGAAATCATTGATGTTTGCCAATATACAAAACAATAATTGGCAATTGTGAACCTAATTTTTCACTATCGTGACAGACTTAATAATTCTTTATTTTTAAACTTATAATTTTATTATAATTATGCAAATTTATTATTTTAAGTATTAATAATTTATTTTTCCGTTTTAGATAAAGCTAATTTGAATTAATAATCATAATTCTTTGGAATTAAGTGATTATATTACTATGTAATTTATATATTTATTTAAAAAAACACTTCCTTGATAAACTTCACTGTTAAATTAATTTCAATTTAATAAAATACTAAGTAAAATTCCTAAATTTATTGGAGTGCGGATAATCGTCGTAAATTTAAGAATTGTGAATTGTTGAGCATGGGTTACTAACGAGATCCGAAAAGCGCTAAATTTGATGAAATATCATAATAGATTTTTAATGGTATTTATCTGATTTGATTGCTATTATGATTGGTAAAACAAAAAACCATTTTAATTTGTAAACCTTTTTTGGTAAAATTCATATTTTGTCCTTTCCTCGGAATAGGCAACATCGAGTTTTGTACCGACTATTGATTCGCAAATTCAACTTTTCTTTTCAGATTTCTTTATTAACAATTTTTTATTTCCGTAGAATTTTAATTCGGTTGCTATATATTAAATTATTATGTAAATCAACAATTAATTTTATTATCTCAATTTGATTTCCTTTGACTACAATAATTTTATATACAAATTATTACTGTTTTATCAGTTTTCTTTTCTTATAAGTTAAAACTATTTAATAAAAATAATGCAAAAAAAAAACTATTCTAGAAACCCGGATCCCAATCTGTTTTCTGTGCTTCCATATGTGTTGTATAACAAATAATTGAATCACCATTTTCTGGTACAATTTTTAAATCTTTAAATCGTAAACCACATTCAACATCTTTTTTAACAGAATCAACTTCATTTTTTAAGTGTCGCATTGATTCTATTTGGCCTACATATATAAAATATTCTTTTTTTAGATTATCAATAAATATTTACATAAATTAATTTTAAACTTACCATCAAATAAAATTTCATCATTACGAACTAAACGAAATTTCGAGTTTTTCTTAAGTATTCCTTTAACACAACGACACCCAGCTACCGGAATTTCTTTACGTCCGTCAGTTATTGAGAACATTTGTAAAACATTTCCTTCGCCAACAATTTCTTCAACTTCAATTGGTGTTAATTTTTTACTTATCTCTTCTTTTAAATTATCAATTAAACGATAAATAATATTGTATTCACGAATAATAACATTTTTTGGTGGATTTAATGGTGTTTTTACAGAAAACGCATAAATAATGGCATTAAATAATTTTGATAATTCTACATCACCATCATTAACATCACCAACACCATAATGTACAACATCTAAACGACATCGATCATTACTGTTATAGGTTTCGAAAACATCTAGTAATGCCTCGACGGAACCATGAACATCACCTTTTAGAATTATATTTACTCGTGGTGTATTATCGTCGGGCAGGTAGGTTTTTGGTCGGGGACCGTGACGCATTTTAAAACGTCCAGCCATTCGTCGTGCATCACGATCAGCACGATATTTTTCTAAATGTTCTTCTTCTTTTTTACGAATTAATTCTATATCGGTTTCAGCTTTTTCTTTTTGTGATTCCAATTCACGGCTTTTTATTGCAGAGTGGGCTCGTTTCTGTTTTAAATTTGTAAATATAATTAATTACTTAAAAGTTATTATAATAAAATTATTTATTTGAATGAGACTTTGCTGGCATTAATATTTAAATGTAAACTATTTAGCGAGATTCGAAAACGATAGATGGAAAGTTCGTGAATATATAAATAATGTAAGAATGTAACAACATTTCATCACGTACACCAAGTTTAGAACAAATAGTTTATGTATAATTTGATATTTTGATCGTTAAAGAACGCAACAATTATTTAAATTATTAAAAAAGTTACACGGAATTTAAACAGGAAATAATTATATATTTATAATCTTATCCATTCAAAAATCAGCGGAAGCAAAATCACATCTAAAAGCTAGATTCATAAAATTTTAAGCAGATATAGATTAATTTCATATTTTGTAGTTTTAAAGTATAAAACAGAAAATTAATTATCATATTTAAAATTTATATTTTGAAATGAATTTCAATATTCACCTCTGATTCGACTTCTAATATAATTTCTCCGGCCATTGGTAATTCACGCCAACCTAATATTTCAACTGGTGTACCTGGTGGTGCTGATTCTATTGGATTGCCATTATGATCGAAAAGTCCACGAACTTTTGCATGAGCAACACCACTTATTAAAATACAACCTTTACGTAAAGTGCCACGGGTTACAATCACTGTGGCAAGTTTCCTTTATATACAAAATATTTAAATTTAAAAAAAATATATTAAAATTTCCATAAATTTTATAAATTACCCCCTTCTTTGATCTGTTTTCGATTCAACTACAACACCTTCAACCAATCCGGTATATTCAGCTTTCAAACCCATTAATGTTGCTTGGGTACTGACAGCTTCCGAAAGTTGATCTAAATTTGTACCTTTCATAGCTGATATTGGTACTACTTGAATATCACCACCACTACCTTCTAATTCCATTCCCATTTGCATTAAATCACGTTTTGTTCTTTCCTGCAAACAATTTTTTTTAAAACAAAATTTGATTAACACATCATAAACTTACAATATCAGCTTCCGGCTTATCAATTTTATTAACAGCAACGATAATAGGAACTAAAAATAAATATAAAATAAAATTCTGTGAATAATTCGAATGAAATTTGATACTTTTATATATAAATTAATTTCACAATTTAGTTATTTCATAAAATTATTACAATTTTACAGACTAGTAGATATTGATAAAACTAACGTAATATAAATACACAGTTTTATTAAGAAAAAGTATAAACATTTTAAAATAAAAATAATAACTCTTTAATTAATGAGCATAAAATTAGAAACTTTAAGGCTAGTATTACCTCATCCATTCTTTAAGATGCAACACAAATTTATGTCTTGGATGTAAGTCATCAATGATACGATAAAATAGGTTGAATAATACAATAGAGTTTGTAAAAGTCTCATGAAGTCCATAATTCGTGCGATGGTAAAAATTCATAATCACGAAGAATCCTAACTGGTACATTAATATTTAAAATATTTAACAGTGAAGGACAATTAATTTTGCAGCCTATAATATCCCGAAGAAATATCACGCGAAATACTTTTCTTTGAATTTCAAGCGGTTGTAAACCAAAAAGTAAGCATCTAGCTTCATAAGGTGGCATATAATCACCCCATTGCATTTTATATGCAAATTATAGCTAGGGCTCCATACTACTGCAGCATATTCTAATGTAGATCTAATAAGCGCGCAAAATTATTACTTTTATGTATAAAAACAAACTCATAACATAAAATACGATTGACTTTAAATATATTAAATTATAATTAATATTATAATTATACAATATTTATACAATTTACTCCTCTGGAAATTAAAAACATTATAAAATGCAGTAAAAATTAAAAAAACATCCGGGCCCAGAGTTGGCAGCTCGAACTACCCGGCTCGAGCTAGCTTGAGCATGTTTGTCCTAAAATAAAATCGAAAAACCTCTAGTTTTGGTTCGAAAAAGCTCGAGCTCAAAAAATTGAATTTAGAATATAATCAGTTGAAAAAAGTATCGAAAATTGTTTAAAACCAATGACTGCAAAAAAAAAAAAAAACAAGTCAGTTTTATTTGAAAGAAATAAATATGTTTGAAAGTACCTAACTTAAGTAGACTTTTTGAATATATAAATTCAACCTACATCTACTGAAAGCGAAAGGGTTTTCTCAATGGCTAGCAACTTGGTGACAATAAAAAGGCAGAAGCTAAATGATAGCAGAATTAATACAATTTTTTTTAAAAAGGTTTTTTTACAAAATCTAAATAAATATTTCATTTATGTTTTTTTTTGTCTTTTATTTTATTTTATCATATTTTCTTGTATTATAAAAATGAAGTTATGAAATTAATAAAATACATTTTTTTTTATAATAACTAAAAGTATTTTTTCTTAATTTGTAAGAAAATAAATTTCTCTCAAGCTAACTCGGGTAGTTCGAGCTACCCGAGTTTTTTTGGAATAAAACTCGACAGCTCGAAAAAAATGTCGGATTTTGCCAACTCTCCGGGCCTGATGGTATTAAAATTATTTTACTCAAGAATTTACATAAAAAAGCTCTTATATACCTAACATACATTTTTAATGCTTGCTTAAAATTAGGATATTTTCCATTGGACTGAAAAAACCAAAGTAGTTGTAATTCCAAAACAAAATAACAATGCATCTAGTCTGGAAGGTTACAGACCTATAAGCCTGCTAAATATTTTAGGGAATTTTTTTGAGAAATGTATAAATAACAGAATAAATTCGTTTATCGAGAATAATAATATAATACCACAAGAGCAAACGAGATTCCGGAAAAGATATAGTACTAATCACAAACTAAGTAGAATAAAAAACATAATCAATTCAAAATTAAGCTTAAAAAATCAATTGGAATGTTAATTTTAGACGTAGAGAAAGCCTTTGTGGCATGATGAGCTTGTTCATAAAATGTATGCTTTAAATTTTCTCAGGTATTTGGTAAAAATAATCTAAAGCTTTTTATATGAAAGATACATTTTCGTGAGTATTAATGGCATAACTTCTACGGCTTACAGCATAAATGCTGGAGTTCCACAAGGATTATCACTAAGTCCAAATTTATTTACACATGACATACCTATTCCCAATGAAACTTCTTTGGGACTTTATGTAGATGATACAACTATTTTATCTGATTCTGAATCTGTTTCAAATATAACTAATAGTCAACAAAATGCACACGAAGAAATTAAAATTTATTTCCATCGTTGGAAAATTAAAGATAAACAAATGCAATATTTTTCTCTCGAAAAACGAAAATCTACAATTTACCATTTCATACCAATCTTTCATTAAGTGGTCAGGATATTCAATGGTGAGAATCTGTTAAATATCTTGGAATCTACCTAGATAGGAAATTAAAATTTAAGTGTCATATAGACTACATAATAAAAAAATGCGATATGTTAATTAAAGTATTATATTGTGGGCGGTAATTCCCACTTGGGTGAGCATTATCGCCCGAATGGATTTCGGGCGATAATGCTCACCCAAGTGGGAATTATCGCCCTTCGGGCTATAATGCCCTGCACCATCAATCGCAACTCATATTTGTCCATGGAAAATAAAATAATAATATACAAAATGATATTTCAGAGCATAATGCTGTAACATTCACCTGTCTGAGGTAATTGCGCTAAACCCCACATTAAGCAAAACAAAATATTAAAAATTATGTTTAATTTGCCTTTTTTCTTTTCAACGAAAACGTTACATAAGTTATCTAATACAATATCAATAACAGATAAAATCCTAAGTTACTCATTAAAATTTCAATTTAGCTGTATTGAACTGTTTGATCGATGATCATTGCGGATTTGTGGGTAATTCACCGTATAGCAAGCAATTCACCGTATAAAAATTCACAGTATAGTAATTCACCTTATAGTAATTCATCGTATGAGCAATTCACCGTATTGGTTATGTATTGAGACTATTGAATTTGTAAATTTGGTCGCCCAAATTTACAAATTCAAAAGTCTCAACATATAACCAATACTGTGAGTTGATCATAACGTTAACTTGGTGGAACATATAATAAGAATATGAATTTGCATAAAACCAACAATTATATTGAAGGGTGGGCATCGAGGATTTTCGGAACTGGTACATGAAAATCATCCCTCAATATGGAAATATTTAGAAATGATGCTGACTGAACAAGGGAACAATGAACTTCTTATTGAGCAATTAAGACAAGCGTAGACATTTGTGCTACGAAGAAAAAGTATCTGGACCTATGGGACAATATAGCAATTTTTGAGGGCTATTGCCTTAAATATAGATTTTAAGTATAATTAATTGTCTTAGTTTTTTTTTTTGGAAGATTATTAGTTTTCTTTATTTTTTTTTTAATTTTTACAAATGAATTACAAACTAGTAATACTTAAAGAATTTATTTTTATGTTTTATTATTTTAACTTTTCTTAAAAACATACTAAAAAAATATAAAAATACAAAAAAAAGATAAAAATAATAAAAAAAATATATAAAATTATAAAAAAACCAAGAGAAGAAACTGTCGATCCACCACGTCCATGTCGTGGTTCTGGTTACTGGTTAATATAAAGAGTGGGTCTTAAATCTTTACTAATATTTATAAGAAGCCATTTTTTTAACATTGTTCATACGGTGAATTGCTCATAAGGTGAAAAACTACACGGTGAATTACTATACGGTGAATACGATGAATAACTATACGGTGAATAATTTACAGTGAATTGTCCGGATCCCGATCTTAATATATATTAAATTAGAATAAGTTTTATAATTACGCACATTAATTTTTTTTGCATTTAAAGTTTTTTATTCTTTAATATTTTCTTTAAAATTACTAATTATATAATAAAACTAAAACTATCTTCTGTTGATAAAAAAACTTGTGTGTTAAGTTGTTAAGGTTACTCCTATCTCTAGCATATTAATTAATGAAATGTATTTTTTTTAAAATAAGAATTGAAATGAAATAAATAAATGATATTAATTTATAAAGAAAAAGCAAATAGAATAATTGTTTTAACTAACCATTTGCATCTTGTGATAATTTAATAACTTCTCGTGTCTGTGCCATAACACCATCATCAGCTGCAACAACTAAAACAATTATATCAGTTATATTAGCACCACGTGCACGCATTGCACTAAATGCTGCATGGCCCGGTGTATCGAGAAATGTAACCTTTTCATTATTATCTAATGTTACTGTAAAGGCACCAATATGCTGTGTTATACCACCAGCTTCACCGGCAGCTACACTAGCACCACGCAAAGAATCTAATAATGTTGTTTTACCATGATCAACATGACCCATAACTGTTACAACTGGTGAACGATGTTTTAAATTTTCTTCTGGTGCTGGAGGACGAGGCAGAACATCACGATCTTTCATATCTACAGTTGTAACAATTTCTGGTGTAGCAATTACACGAGATTTCATACCACATTTTGTTACAATTTCACGTATAATTTTAATATCTTCTAGGCGAGCTGTTGGCTCAATATCATTGGCACCTTTAACATAAAGCATTACTTCTTGAACATCCTCTGTAATCAATAAACGACATTAATTTTGTGTGGACAGTTAGTTGCAGTACACTGAATAAAATGAATATATGTACCTAAATTTCGATCTAACACCTCCGACAACTCTTTGACGGTAATATTTCTCCAAATATCAATGACACCATGTGTTGTGATTTTGTTTTGCAATTTCTTTGGAGAATATTCAATAATTCTTGGAGCTTTCTAAAATATAAAAATAATTATATAAGTGAGAATTGTAATTATTGAGAAAAATACACGTTCTTCAGCTGTTTTTCTCCTTTTGTACAAATGATTTGATGTTGATATACATCGACATTGTGTTATTCTATAATTATTTAATTTTAAATTTGAATTCCATGGAAAATAAGCTGATAATTCTACAGGCGGTCTATAATAACAAAAAGGTTATGTGGTTATGAAAACATCTTCAAAGAAATATAAATTTTATAGTGAAATCATATTGAAATGGAAAAAAATTATTCGTTTAAGATAGTGAAAGAATTAATATAATAAACTTAAGTATTTAAAATTATTATTTTAATTATTTTTCCAACGATTTTACCGAATTAAATAACGCCGAAAAACCACCAACATTTTCATTTCAACCAACAAAAACAATAATATGTCATTGTGAATATTTCAAACTGTAATTAGGTAATTTTGACATCTGTGAAATCAGCTACATTCTAAACCTACAACATTTTCAACTCCGACTACAAAATTTTAGTGTGAAGTGTAGTACCACAATTTTATATGATAAATCTATTTTGTACTATAACTTTATTATATTTTATTATATTATTTGTATTTATTTTTGGATCTGTTTTGAATCTTATGACTTTATAATAACTTTCAATACCCTAGTAGTAACGTCTACATTGTTATCTCCACAATTTAAATAAATGCAAATTACAATTA
Source organism: Rhamphomyia laevipes (assembly GCA_963920725.1). Classification (NCBI taxonomy): domain Eukaryota; kingdom Metazoa; phylum Arthropoda; class Insecta; order Diptera; family Empididae; genus Rhamphomyia; species Rhamphomyia laevipes. The sequence goes on from OY987257.1 coordinate 5,592,329, forward strand.
TTAATGGTGAATTCGTTTCTCGAAATAAAGTTGCTCGCATTCTACATTTTTCCACAAATCAACTTTTTTTTTGTTTTCCTTTCTCGGAAAACCATGTTAATTGAAATTTATATTGTCCCTTACTATTTTTTTTAAATAATTTTGGAATTGCAGTTAGACACCCGCCCACACCTCTATATTTTTAAAGCCCGACTTATCACTACTTTAGAAAATTTGTATTAAAAAAGAGTTACGTCAACCTTTTGGAAACTTACCAGATATAAGTGACTGATTAACCAGCATCTGTAAGGGTTTGCTACCATATCTGCTGTTTTATTTAGAAATATATATGTCGTTTTGAGGACTGGTACCTTTTTTTATCAACAAAATTAATAGTTAAAACAGATAAATTCACCACAACCATGGAAACATGAGAAAATTTATCACACTCAAATTTATTGCAAATATCGGTAATTTCAGTACCTTCGAAATGCATTTTGTAAAAGACGAGCAGGTACTAACATTCTTTTTCAGATTTATAAACTTAAAGAAATCACGAAGATTGGATCTCAATTAAAAACAGTCTTTACAACTTTACTTTATCATATTCTGCATATTGGTTTTTCCGAAACAGAATTTACGCGTACGACACTATTTTTGTGCGAGTGGTTATATATACTTTAATTTAATTTTTAAACTAGTTTCTTTTTATTTTGTAATTCGCAAACCTTTTCAAAATAATATATGGCTGCTAATTATTATAGTAGGCTCTATAGCTGAGCTAAAATGTTATTTGAAGTTTAAGAAAAGCGGTTCATTTTTGAACCGCGAAATCATTACTTCATACAAAAATTTTTTTTCGTTACGTCTAATTGTAAACGTACCATAAACGTAAATTTTCGTTATGCATACGAACTAATTTTATAGAAAGAAATTAAGGATAAGAAGATTATTTACTTTTATTTTATATAAATTTCAATTCACTAAATTTCAATTATTACTTTAATTTTATACTGGAATTAGATGTGCGTTTTTAGTGCATTTTTACCGATTAGATGTCAACGCACTGCGTTAACGCATGCGGTGCCTTGCCGCATGATATCTCTAATTCTAATTTTGCCGTGCGGCGGCAGTGCTGCTACAAGGCAGGAGTTAAATTTACCATCAGATTTTGTGTTTATTATTGATATTAATATTTTGTATTTATTATTAGCACAATTTTATAAACACAATAAACACTAATATATTTTTTATTTCACAAACAAATATTAAAATGTCATAAATTGCTGCACCGCCGGACGCACAAAAATTATGCACATCTAATTGATTATCAGTCAACGCATACGTTGTCGTGCGGCAAAAAACGCACATCTAATTCAAGCATAATAAATATGTATACGACTTTATTAATATTTTTTCCACCACAACACTATTAGTTTTTAAATGACGCGTTTTTTTATTACATAAACAAAGAGTTCGCTAAAAAGGAACTAAAAACGGCACGGTTGACTATCAATTTTGCACCGATAGAATAATATATGTGTTTTTGTAAATGTGTAGGTGAAAACGCGGTTCATAAGTGGTTCTATTTGAGTTTGTAAATAGCGTATTATGCTTGAGTTACATTGTCGCTTTCATTACGCACTCTAAACGCGTTCGAACGCGGTCTACAAAAAGAGTAGACACAATAGAAAACGTAGATGTGGTAAATATCAACTGTTTGTTTACATTTTTTTGACATACAAATATTATTTCTAAATTTAATTTTGTAAATTCTAAAATTCTTGAATTTTAATTAATAAAATAACTTTTGAAATTTTGAATTGAATTGAAATTTTTTTTAAATTTTTTTTAATTTTTCTATATTTTGACACTGCAACGCGCGATGAAAGCGAAAAAATTAAAAGTTGGCCAACTTTTACGTAGGCTTCGTTTAGACTGCGTGCATTGTAACTACTCTCATACAACTCCATACATTTCAACTTTATTGTGACAAATGCTACGTCTAGAATGCGTCTAGAAATCGTCAATTGTAATCGCGGTATTAAAGGGTTGCATTGTGAATTAAAAAAATATGGGAACCGGAACATTTCCCTAAAATAATTTCCCTAATAGCAATTGCCCTAAAATAATTTCCTCAATAACAATTTTCCTAAAAGCAATTTCCCCAAAATTATTTTCCCTAATGAACAGTTTCCCTGATGAGTAATTTCCCGAAAATTTAAATATTGGGATTGGGAATTGGATTGTGTTAGGGATTTTGTGCATTTTTTTGTTCGGTCTAGTAAGTTGGTTAGAGTTCTCTATCTCTTCTCATTTTGTATTCAGATTTCATGCCATCAACATCAAGTATAAATTTATAAGATGAGTCAAAATTTGCAATTCGTTAATAGTGAAAAAGGAAATCCAAGATTACTTTTAGATGGTTATATATATCATAAAGATTATGAGAATAAAGGCAATATTTATTGGCGATGCTCTTTATACAGGAGCTTAAAATGTAAATGTCGTATTGTCACATGCGGGGAGGTAATATTGAAATCTAATATTGAACATAATCACGGTGCAAATCCTGCTAAAGTAGTGGCAGATAATATTAGAAATGATATTAAAGAACATGCTACTAAAGTTAGTGACGCACCCTCTGTGTTGGTGGCATCGTTTTATAAAGAAGCGCCAATTTCAGTTGCTTCTGAGCTTCCTCGAGCCAGTTCAATGAAGCGCGCAATTAGACATGTACGTCAAAAAGACTGCCAATACCCCAGTAAAATCCCTAATTCAGTAGAAGAATTAATTTTATATGACATTTTTCGAAAAACATTAAGAGACGAGGACTTCATTCTTTTTGATTCGGGTAATGTTCAAAACCGAATTATACTTTTTGGTACGCGTAAAAATTTAGATATTTTATCCGTAAATAATGAATGGTACTCAGATGGCACATAGATGGCGCGCAAAAAGTCTACAATTATGAAATAATGTTCTGAAACATTATTTGCGCGCTATCTGTTGAAATGACATTTACGTTTTTTTTCTTTCAATAATTTAAATTTCATTTTTAAATCAAATTTAAATTTAATAAAAATTATAAACATAAACAAACATTTGAATTGTCAAAATATAAAAATGTAAAATTAACCTGTCTATTTTTCACGACAATTTCATCGTAGACTTTGGAGAGCTTTGGAGATCGCGTTAAAATTTCATTTCACTCGACTTCCGTACTGGCATTATGTAATTATTTCTCGTCCCTGAAAACATGAAAACGATATCGTTTTAAACGGATCTTAAACGATGTAAAAATGATGTTTGAAAACGATATGTCATTAACACATTCATATTTTTAATTCGTTTACGATGTTTACTATATGCCCTATATTATTTGAAAGTAAACATTGATTTCATGAGTGTAAAGTGAGTGCATAGAAAAAAAAATTATAATTTATAAGTGTACTGTGCTGTCAAATTAAAAAAAAAAATATTTTATTTAAGATTCTTTGTTTCTGTTTGTTCGTTATTTAAATTTTAATATAAAAAGTTATTTGTGATAGTTAAAATTTATTAATTATTAAATTAAAGACTGTTAAAATTAAAAATGAATTAGAAAGGTTATTATGAAGTGTCTAGACGCTAGAGATATGAAAAATATTTGTTGTAATCAACGAAGAAATATAAATATTGCTGAAATTCAAGCAGTAGAAGAACAAATTCCAAGTTCAAGTCATGCACGTTCTGCATAATTTTGAAGAAATTGAAAATGAATTTAAAGAAGCAAATTGTAGTGGTTCATCATACATATTTGATTCGGCTACAGACGAACTTAAAAATTTACAAGGACAAAATATTACACAGGAAATGCCAAATATTTATATATTATATTTAAAAATATACAAATTCATATTTTGGATATAATTAATTAAAATAAATTATATGTATAATAAATAATTTTTAATAAATTAAACAACATTAATTTAATTTCTTTTATTTATTTTTTTTAAAAAAAGAACTATTATCATAAAGGATTCTCTAAAAACGATACATAAAAGAACCGCCAAATACGATTTAAAAATGATACGTTAAAAACGATACAAAAAAGATTCACTAAATATGATATAAAAACGATTCGCCAAAAACGTATCGTTTATAATTCATCAAAACGGAATAAAAACGGCATACTACTACATCTATAAAACATCGTTTCGATTTCCATTATCACACGACTGGTAAATCTCAAACGATGTAAAAACGATCCTTCAAAACGATACGTTAACGATGTTTTGTATGAATAAGTTTCATCTTTTACGGAACATAAACGATACTTTTTGTTTACAGGAAAGATAATTGGAGAATTTTGCCTGCCATCTGTTGATTAAATAAAAAACTACATTTTTTCATTACTTTTTCACGCTAGCTATATGCTACCGGGGTGTAGTTGATTTGTTGATTTGATTTGATGTATAAATTATTATTAAATATAGTTTTGAAGAAATTATTCATATGCAAAATTGCTCATTAAGGAAAATAGTTTTACGGAAACTGCTATTAGGTACGGAAATTGTTATTGAAGAAATTGTTTTAGGTTGCTATTAGGGCAATGATCCATAAATCAAATACGAAATTTAATTTGACTTATTTTTATATTTATTTTTTGAGGTTAAAATTAATCTTGAAACGTAAATATTTTTTTCCCCATTTTATACTGTTTGATATATATGTATGAATTCACACGGCGATTTTAGTAGTTTCATCTTTAAATATTGTAATTTAAGAATTATTATTATTAGTGAGGGCTAATGACAACTGAAAGTTAATATATAATGTCTTCAAGATTCATAAAATTCGTGATTGTTTATAAAGCTACCCACTGAAGCGCATAAGCCTTACATAAGCCTTATGTATCCCTTATTCGTAAGGGATGACAGACACCTTATCCGTCCATAACAAATACATTAGTCATGTCCGCTTTAGCATTAGGCATACACTATACACATAAGGGACATGTCAGGTTACAGCGGAATTTTTATGACATTTTATCATTGCTAACAGATGGCACTTTTTAAATTATTTTGTTTTCCACCATTGCTGCACCATTTTTATTTCGGTTTAATAAATAATAAAAGAACTTATTCTGAAAAATTTTCTTTTTAAATATTTATTTAGTTTTTTTTAAATACGTATTATATAAAATAAGTTTACATTTTAATTTTCTATCTGATTTCCTGTTAAATTTATTTCGTCCATAACATTTTGAGTCCTTTCTTTTGAAAAATGTTCTGCCATTTTTGCTATAAATATTAAAAGATTAAATTAATATGTACAATTTTTTTTTAAAATTTATGTTGTACAATAATTGTAGTAAATTTAAGGAAAAAATGTAGAAACAAAACCTCACCTTTATTAATTATAAAAATTTATCAATACGTTATAATAAAACAACACTAATGCTGTGACCAGAGCAGAAATTTACACACACCACAATAAGTTTTGGAAATTTCCTTTTCATATAAATTTTGGTAAGCGCCATCTATAATGAGAAGTCGCATGGCTTTTTTGAGATCACAACAGATGCCGGAAGCATCGTGGCTTTTTCTGACAACGTCATTTTTAAAAATAATTTCACTTTGTTTGCACAAATATCATAATAAATGTCTCTGTCATAAGAGGCTATTACAAAACTATTTGTGTCCGATTCCATTTTTATTAATATTTTATTTATTTATTTAGTTTTACAATTTAAATTGTAAAATGTCTGAATTTTCAAAGCTCACTACTACATACAGAAAAAAGAAATCAGATATACATTTCTTTTTTTAGACACCATACAACGCAAAAAACTCCATACAAAACATACATGTCAAAAAAGGAAAGGAGTTTTTTCGACGGAAGGAAATTTCTGCTATGGTCGGTACATTAATTGTTTATTACTTAATATATCTTATCACGTAAAATAGTTGTTTATTGTACACAAGCCAAGCGCATAATGAAATTTAAAAATGGCCAAAATGAAATGACACGTACAATTACAGAAAATAATTTTAATATCTATAATATACCGTCAGAAGTCATACCAAAATTTAATTTTTTAATTCAGAGTGTTACCACCAGCTATCGCATTTTAAGTTTATATGGAAAAATTGCATTTCTTACGAATGAGGGATCCGTCATTCAATTCAAAAAACTTATGCTGTGACCATAGCAGAAATTTACACACACCACCATAAGTTTTTGAAATTTCCTTTTCATATAAATTTTGGTAAGCGCCATCTATAATGAGAAGTCGCATGGCTTTTTTGAGATCACAACAGATGCCGGAAGCATCGTGGCTTTTTCTGACAACGTCATTTTTAAAAATAATTTCACTTTGTTTGCACAAATATCATAATAAATGTCTCTGTCATAAGAGGCTATTACAAAACTATTTGTGTCCGATTCCATTTTTATTAATATTTTATTTATTTATTTAGTTTTACAATTTAAATTGTAAAATGTCTGAAATTTCAAAGCTCACTACTACATACAGAAAAAAGAAATCAGGTATACATTTCTTTTTTTAGACACCATACAACGCAAAAAACTCCATACAAAACATACATGTCAAAAAAGGAAAGGAGTTTTTTTGACGGAAGGAAATTTCTGCTATGGTCGGTACATTAATTGTTTATTACTTAATATATCTTATCACGTAAAATAGTTGTTTATTGTACACAAGCCAAGCGCATAATGAAATTTAAAAATGGCCAAAATGAAATGACACGTACAATTACAGAAAATAATTTTAATATCTATAATATACCGTCAGAAGTCATACCAAAATTTAATTTTTTAATTCAGAGTGTTACCACCAGCTATCGCATTTTAAGTTTATATGGAAAAATTGCATTTCTTACGAATAAGGGATCCGTCATCCACTTCAAAAAACTCAGTGGGGAAATAAAAATGGTGGAGCAATGGTGGAAAATAAAATAATTTAAAAAGTGCCATCTGTTAGCAATGATAAAGTTTCATAAAAATTCCGCTGTAACCTGACATGTCCCTTATGTGTATACCTTATGCTAAGCGGACATGGCTAATGTATTTGTTATGGACGGATAAGGTGTATGTCATGCCTTACGAATAAGGGATACATAAGGCTTATCGCTTCAGTGGGATATCATACCAAAATCTCAATTTTTAATCCACAGTGTTACCACCACCTATCGCATTTTAAGTTTATATGGAAAAATTGCATTTCTTACGAATGAGGGATCCGTCATCCAATTCAAAAAACTCAGTGGGATATGCTAAGCGGACGTGCCTAAAGCTAGGGCTACATTCTTTCAATCGGTTCAGTTTCGATTCGTTTCGAAAAGTTCAAATTTGACGTCTCCATATATTTTATATGGGAAATCGATTGAGTGGACACATAGGTCGAATCGGAACGAATCGAATCGAAAGAGTTTGGAACGATTGGAATTTTGCGAATCCAAACTGAAGGAAATGTCAAGAGAAAAGAAATTTTACTGTTCCAAAAATAACAAAAATAAAATATATGTGGATTAATCGATTGTGATCGGTAACTATGTGTTCAGTTTACTTAAACGTCGAATCGAATCGAATCGAAACTGAACTGAACTGATAGGAACAATGTAGCCCAGGCTTAAAGTATTTGTTATGGACGGATAAGTTGTATGTCATCCCTTTGGCAGCTGACTGCGTATAGAGAGCGATATCTAAACGCGTTCGAACGCGGCCTAGAAAAAGACTAGACACAATAGAAAACGTAGATGTGTAAATAAAAATTGTTTGTTTACATTTTTTTGACTGAAAAATATTATTTATAAATTTAATTTTGTAAATTCTTAAATTCTTGATTTAAATTAATAAAATACCTTTTGAAATTTTGAATTGAATTGAATTTTTTTTTTTAAATTTTTAAATTTTTCTATATTTTGACACTGCAAAGCGCGATGAAAGTGAAAAAATTAAAAGTTGGCAAACTTTTACCGAGGCAACGTTTAGTCTGCGTGCATTGTAACTACTTTCATACAACTCCATACATTTCAACTTTATTTTGACAAATCCTACATCTAGAATGCGTCAAGAAAGCGTTAATTGTAATTGCGGTATTACGAATAAGGGATACATACATATGGCTTATGTACGGCTTATGCGCTTCAGTGGGTTGGGTACGGAAATTGTTATTGAAGACATTTTTTAGGGAGATTGCTATTTGGGCACTTTAATTTCATTTATTTTTCATATTTTTTTTTAGTTTGAAATTAATCTTGAAATTGAAACTTAAAATACATTTTTTTCTCATTTTATACTTCATGATATTTACATATAAATTCACACGGCGATTTAGGTAGTTTGATCTTTAAATATTGCAATTTAAGTATTATTAATGACGGCTAAGGACAACTGAAAGTAAATATATAAAATCTTCAAGATTCATAAAATTAGTGGTTGTTTCTTTACAAAGATAATTATATAATCAAAAACTTAAAAATTTTAAAAATGTTTTTTATTTTTATGCTTACAGTACGAATGCCATCTACATCTCTACATTTTTATTAAATTGTAGTTCCACAAATTTTTATTATAGATGGCGCGCAAAATATTACAGATATAGTAGGGACACATTGTGGATTCTAGTAGGGACACATTGTGGATTCTAGTAGGGACACTTTCCGAGATATAGTAGGGACACCTGTCATTTACAATATGGTTTGGATCGTGGATATTTTTGAATTTGGGTTACCAACCATACTTAAACGAGTTTTTTGATAGTCTTAATAATAAATAAATAAATTAAATTTAATTAATTTAGTTTACATAAGTATAATTAATTTAAAAGTTAGGAAATATTTAAAATAAAAGAAGTTTTATTAAAATGCAATAATTTGATAAATTTGAATGAAAATTCAAAAAGGATTTAGTATGTAATTGTTTAAATTCCAAATACACCAAACTTTTATATATCCAATTATTAATGATTTGATAGTTAATATAAAATCTTAGTTATGTTTTGTAATTAAATTAAATATTTTTCAATTTAACTAATAATGAAATTAAAAATTTTAATTTTAACTTGTAATTTGTTTTTTTTTGGTAAACCTAGAATATATAAATAATAATATTCATTATCATTACAAACTATATATAAAAATTGGCCTAATTTTTTATTTTATATGCATTAATAATAATAATTCTTTTAATAATTTAAATATAAAATAAATAAAATGCATGATTGCCCAACAAATTTTCATACCTTCAATGTAAAAAAAAGTATCCTGATTTATATCAATATTTCTTTCATATCTGGTGTAGTATGTTTTGTACAATGTTATACTGTTATGTGTATGCATAATAATTATGCATTTTTATGTAAATAAAGAACTATATATCTGTAGTACCTTTCTATTTATACAATCAGTTAAAAGGGATGTTATGTGGGGAATTTGCATTCAAAGGTTGTACCTTTAACAAACAAAAACCAAAAAACACACAATTCGGTATACTTCCATCATCATATATAATATAAAAGATGATGGAAAATATGATTTCCTGCTTCCCTTTACTTACATATATACAAAATATTGGATAAATTAAAAATACAAAATACTTTCCATATATACATAAAAGTTAGCATATAAACCTTAATATGTATTTGTATATGATTGTGAAATTAAATATATAATTTAAGGATGAGTAAAATCCCTTGAAATTATTTTGCATCCGACTATAAAGTTATGCTTCTATGCAAATAAAATTTTTTTTTCTACTCTGGAAATCGAATTTGTTGTTTCAAAGGAGAAGAAGAATATAGAGATTTATTATACGATGCACCAGGAGTTTTTATTTTATATGAAGTTCAAGGGGTACTAGTTATAGTATATTTATAATTATTTTAATAAATTATATTTATAAGTGAATTACTAAATCAAATTTTATAAATATAGCTAGTTATCTAAATGAAATAAAATAAATTGGGTTTGTATCGATGAGAGCGTAAATTAATGTTTTAAGGATATAAATCGTAAAATATTTTATCAAAAGTTTTCGAATTATTTCAAAAGACTAAATTTCAAATAATTTTTACTATTATGAACACTTTATAAATGATAAGAAATTGCTTTAATTTGTTCATAGTTATAAATATAATTTACTTTGAAGAATAATTTAAAATTTATTTCATTTCAAGGACAGTAAAATTTACAAAGGATAATAAAATTGTCAAATTTAGCTTCATTTAAATTTCCTTTTTTATATATACGACTTTCATTATATATAAAATATATTATAATATTTATATAATTATTATATATATAAATATAATATAGCTAATTTAAACTACACAAATATAATTATTATTATATATAAGAACATTATATGTATGTATATATGTATATCTATCTTTATGTTAGTTTTTATTGTAAATATTTGCTTCTAGAATATTTGCGCGTTCCATCATAATTCAAACAGATGCGATATTTGTAGAAGAGCAATCATTTTAATATGCGACTCACTTGAAAATAGAATTAAGTGCCATATATACTGATGATGGAGAGTGTTCCATATAAATGGATGATGATGATTATTATTATTATTATAGAAAAATATATTTATATATATACATTATTTTATATATATTTCAAAAAGGATATATATTTAATATAAAAGCACATCATATATAAAAAATTCACTTTATAAATTATTATATAAATTTTCTGACGTTCTGATTTGATGCATTTTTAAGTTTCTCTAATTCAAAAATGAATATACATATTTATATATATTTTAATAATATACATATTTATATATATAGCATTTAAGAATTATATGTTTTCAAAGTTATATATTATATTAAAATACATTTGATTCGTTCCAATTTGAAATTGAATCCTTGTATTTATAGCGATTAGAATTATGTTTAATATTAATTTTATTGTAGGAATTATTTACATATTAAAGTTATTATATCTATTTATATATTGTTGCTGAAAAAATATTTTGTATTAAATATATAAATGTAATCCATTAAGCATTAAAAATTAATTTAGTTATTTAGTAAATACCACCTTAAAAGTATTTATATGATAAGAGCATATAGAAATACAATAAATTGTTATATATTAATTTTAATTTAAAATTAAAATAATTAAATATAATTTAAATACTACTGGAATTTCAAATTTCAAAAAGTTTATTTCAGAAATCATAAAGGCTAAGAATCAATTTTTGATAAAAATTAATTTTGTCTCATTTTGTTGATCAGATGACCAAAGTAAAATATGATAGCAAGTTTTTTTGGAGATTATACATGCACGATAGCGTCTAAACAAACAAACAAAATCATTACAAACTTTCACAATTTTAAATTTGTATCTGGTAAGATATATTATAGAAAAATACCAAATAAATATTAGTGATTTTATTAATTTATAACTTCGACATTAAATAAGTAAAATTTAAATTATTTTAATTATCAAAAGTTGTTCTTTTTAAAATTTATATATAGTATTTAATTTTTAGATTCGGGCACCACATATGGAATTAAAGGTTTGACAACTTTCTTATTGAAAACCATTGAAAAAAATTAAAATATGGAATAATTCAAAATATTTTGGTTAAATCAACTGAACTAAAATTTTAGTGTGAATGCTTAAACCCAACAGAAATTAATATAGTAAAGTTTTTTCTAATATTTTTAATATATAATTATGAAAATTCCATTTTAAAATAACTAAATAAATTGAATATTTTTTCGATATTATATGATGCCGATTTTGTACATTTAAATTTTGTTTATCATAACTCCTTAAACACTATACAACATAACAAAAATGATAAATATAAATGAAAAGAAAGATTATTATAACATTAATTTGCTTTATTGGTAGCTATTCCATTAAGCGTTTGAATTTTGTCCATATTTAATATGAAAATATTTAAATCCCTTCATAATTTACTATATTTAATATTAATATATTGTGTTTTAAGTAAACATAAATAAATAATTATAAATTTATATTCAAATGATATTAAAATTATTAGAGATGTGCATCAAATTATCTATACAAAAATCATTTATTAAATATGTTAATTCAAATGTAAATTCTCTAGAAAAGTGAAATATTTAAATTAAATTAGCAACAGATTATCTTTAAATATCCAAAATTTCTATCCAAAATTACATAAAACAAAATTAATCTATAATCAAAAAAAGATCATTTAACAAATTCATTAATTTACTTTTTTTTAAATTTCCAATGTATCTTGATCAAATCAAATTTCGACAATCTTAAAGAAAGTTAAAAAAAAAAAATAACAAATAAATTAAAACAAACATAAATTTTCAAACATCACCATTGAAAATGGGATGATACCAGCCAGTAGACAATATATATAAGGCGGAGCATAAAGTAAACAAACATGGCCGAATATCTTAACATTTTTTTTTTCACTTCTTTTATGCTTATGACTTCTATATCGTTTTAATGCTCATATAAATATTATAATATATACGATCATCGAAATGTGTTCATAAAAATGCAAATTATAATCAACATAAATATATATATAAAAATATGTCTTGAAATATGAAATTTATGTATATATATAGAAAATATTAAGTTATAATAAATGCCGCCAAGCGGGAGCTAATAAAAAATGCAATTCTAATAATTTTTATGCTATCGTTATATTTATAGATACTTTATATGCTTTTAACCAGGCTTTCTTTTATACATTTTTCTATTTTGGTGTGATGATGATATAGTTTTTAAGTATATACACACTTTCATATATCTATGGATTATGGACTCTAAACACTCACTTGTCGTGATGATTATGTATTTTTTAATGTGATGATGTTTATGTTGCTTTTGGGGAAAGTGTGAATTTTGTTAAATATTGAAGTGTTTTGTTTTCCAAGTCTTTATAATAATGAATATTATGAAATGTCTTTTTTATACAGTGGAAAATTAGTTCACTTATATATCAAAATATTAGGAGTATAAATTAACATTATAAAGTTATTATTGTTTTTCAGCTATCAAGTGCGTTTTGTACACATTATTATTATTATTTTTAAAAGGTCAGCATATTATTAATTTTTCCTTATATATAATTATATCACTTAACAGGGTGGTTCTTATAATTTGATTTATATATATATAAATTATATTTTTTCTTATAAAAATTATGATTAAAGAAATTAGAAAAGTTTGTTTTATTTATTCTGGTAGTTTTATATGTAAATTAAATTTTCTATAATACATTTTTTGAGAAACCATTTAATTATTTGTATTATTAATAGGTTTATAAATTATATTGGAAAATTTGTGACAATTTAATATCCTGGAGTTCATTTTAATTACCATCTAAAAGGCAACATAAATTCATTAATTATAAATAAATTTTACTCCTTAGATGAAATTTTCAAATATCCTTTTGATAATATTTATAATGTTAAGGATAATTACTATGTTTTTTTTTGGTTATGTTATTTATTTCTTTTTCATTTTTTTTTCTTCAAATTCGCCCTGTAATATAATACTTCAAATATCCTTTTAATAATGGTAATTTCCTATATTATCGCTGATGGAATTGACAGAATTTTTTGTTATACAAATAAATAAAGAAAATTTATAATATATAGACATTTATAAAAAGTGATAATTTGGGGTTTGTTGAAATCTTAAATGGTAATAATTATTTGTAATAAAATGGATATACTTTCAAGAATTGGTACGTTGTTTATGCAGTTGGCAGTGTAATTATTTTATGACCGAAAACTTCATATGGCAGGAAGACGATAGTATGCAAAATATTGTTTTTATTATGACGACTTGTATAGTGAAGTTCCTTATTCAAGATTAATTCAAGATTGCGGTTATTAATTCAATTTAAATTCAGCAGATTGGGCTGTTTTCGCTGTATGTCTGAACATTTGAACAACTTGCATAATCTGTAAATATTTTCTTGTTCATTACAATAAATTGAAAATAAAGCTGAATTTATTCTGGATTTATCGTAAAAATATTTTTAAATACGTAATCAAGAATAAATATGATATTACTAAAAAACGATTAAATAAAATTCTAAAATTATGATTTTTTGTAATTCGAATTATTTTAGTAACAAATTGAATCAAAATTTATAATATTCACAAAATAAATTTTTTAAGCAAATTTCTTAACAATATTAAATCGAATAATTTGCTTAAAGTCAAATTAAGGCCTATAACAAACAATATATAAAATATTCGAAGGGTGTCAAATTACAATAAATTATAATCAAGAAGCTTGTTAAACGAACTAGCTATATATGATCGATCATATTACATTTATATTTAAGACATCGATTAATTTTATGAATTAAAATTGTCTTGGTGAATTGTATGGCGTCATAGGACAAGAATGCATTTACAATAATTTGAAATATGATTCATTTTTGTTGTGAATTATGGTACAATCCATAAACTACTTAATTTTCTACCAAACTTGCAATAATTGTTCGATACAGTATACAATTTTGTATAGTGGCTGTATACAAACTTAAGCTATATTACAATGTTTTACGAGTAGCTAATGAATATAGCTATGCGGAGTATATTCTGTAGGTCACAAAATCGTGCTGGAGCAATTGGTATCCAATTAAAATGAAATTTGTTACACAAAAATCCGAATTATATAAAGTTTTACGAGTTTTTTATACATGTTCTTAAAATTATATTTTTTTTTTATTTCGAATTAAATATATTTCATATTATTTATATGTCGAAATTTAAATATTGCAGTTGGTATTATAGTTAACATTGTCACACCAAGAAATATTTATCAAATTTTACAAAACTCAATTTTAAAACGTTCAAGTTATAAGATTACACTGCTAAAATATTTTGTCTTCTTCATTGGATATCGTCTGTGTTTATAATGAAATTGAATTAACCTCGGATTTAATTTAGAAGTATTGATTATCCTTATGTATTAAATTGACCATTTACAATCGCCTTGGTCCACTTTGGTTGTAAATAATAAATTAAAAAAGGATAAACTGAAGCGTCTTCCGAATATCATTGAATATGACTTACTATTATATTTCTAATCGTAAGAAAAATAAAATTTTTGTCTTCGTACATGATCGCACCGGGCCTGATGTTTGTATCTGATAGAAAATACAAAATTTGTTCCTAATTTTCAACTCAACCATATTTAAAGGATCAATATTCTAACGTTATGAAACAATATATCCTTAGACATTTATACTGTCAACAAATCCACTTAAATTATTGACAATTGTATTTTATAAATAAATATTTGATCAATTCGCGTTTATATATAAATTAATAAAAAAATTACATAATTTTTTTTTTATTTCATGTTAGAGATACATACATTTTTTAAAATCATATTTTTTTGTTGTTTTATTTTTGATGCTACTCCTCTGCTCTTTTGGGGATTCTCGAACTGTTCATATTCTTTTGTCTTCTTATTTTATGTTGTTTATTTTTATTGTTTATTTAATATTTTTTCTTTTTCATTTTATATAAATTATTGTCATTTTTGTCTGTTAAGATTTATACATTATTTTTCAGAAATTTCTTCATATTTTCTTATTATATTTACTATTACCCAAAATACGTTCAACATTCAATCCAACCCTCACAACATTAGAACTTTATAATCATTAAAACATAGTCGATGATGGAATAATATGTCATTTTATTATATTGGTTTTATATCTCCATTAATTATTGAAAATACATTTTAATTATAAAGAGAAACAGATTTTGAAGAACATATTAGTAAATATTTGCCGTAGCATTTGTCTTTTAATTCGAGATATTCTACAATTATTGAATTAACATTTTAGAATTAGTAACATGAACTGGATAATACTTTGATTTGTTATACTTAATCGATAACATTATGAAAAATATCATTTCGTTAATAATCGGTTATAAAATAAAGCTAAATTTTAATTCTAAGCTATTCGTAGTAATACGGGAAATGTATCTAAAATAAATTAAAATGTATTTTTATGTTTTCTTTATGTTGTAGCTGTAGCCATTTACACGTCAAAACTTAAATCTTCAAAAAATATCAAACAAATTTAACTAAAATTACGAATGAATAATTATTTTCATATCATGAAATTATAGATTATTATTTTGTTAAATATAAAATAAATATTGCTTCGATTATAAGAAATAATTAGTGAAATTTTGCTAAGAAATAGGTAAATACTACAATTCTTTATTCAATCTTATCTTCTTAACATTAAAATATATTCTAGCATTTGTGACTACAAATTTTCGAGCATGTTACTCAACGAAGAGATGATTCTGATTTATCTGAAGCCGCTGAAAAAATCATGTGCAAATTATGGTATAAAATAGCTTAACTGATTAAATTATATTAGTTTGATCCTTTAAATCTAAATCTTTAAGATTAGCGACAAATTAAACATTAGTTTTAAAATGATTAAAATATAATAATAATAACAATTTTATAATACAAGAAACAATTACATAGAAAAATATGTTTTTATATTATAGATTTAAGCTAAAATATTTATTTGTTTGTCAAAATGGGTGTAATTGTCCCTTCTGGACTTAAAAACAAAACCAAAAATATTTTATTGCTTTTTATGATGAACAATTATCTAGAGGAAATACATTACTCGCACGCAGTATTCTATATATACAAAATAATGTTATGGCACGTGTATCATAAAATATTATATGTAATTAATATTGTTACCCATCATCATTAATGTCGACTTAAATAATACATAAAATACATAAATAATAAAATTTGATGTTATAAAGTAGCTAAATACAAAAAAAAAAAAAAAAATCGATAATGAAATTTATAGAATTTAAAATACAAATTTATTGTATTTCATTTGTAACAAATGCTATTTAAATATTCTGAACTATATCATCGAAATTTTATTTAAGTTAAAATTAAAAATCTTGCAGCTTCCTTGGAGTACAGGTTTAGGTTATGAAGCTGCTAACATCACCCAATAAATCAAAAACCAGTAAAAATTAAAAATCGGTTGTTCCAGTCCTAAAATTAAGGATTAGGTTAAGAAGCTGCTGTCGTCAAAAAATGTATAATTGTTCAAAAATCATGAAACATGTGAAATAATTAATTTTACTGAGAAATAATTAATTTTCCTTCAATAATTTAATTTTTATTATGTGCATACGTTTTTTATTTTTTACTTAGTATATGTACCTGGTATTGGAACCTTACGCTATCAGAACAATCTATTTAATCAGAACAAGTATTTAAAAAATCTTCTAGTCTAGAGCAGCATAAATTCGGTTTTTGTTAAAACAATAAATGGTAAAAAATCTATAAAACTAAAGTTATCTAAAGTAAAGTTAGTAAATTTTACAGGAACCAAAACCAATTATAAAAGTGACCTGTGTCGTGTGTGGTGTGTCATACATTTCATTTAAATCTGATGATTTATATTTTGTATTTTTTCGAACTTGCAACCCCGAAAACTTAATGTAAAATTGATTTCAGTAAATTCTAGTTTTTCAACCGGCACAACACATTCTATATTTTAATTTTGAAACCATAGACATGTCAAATGAAGAGAAAACGGATTCATTAAAAGCTAAATGGAAGTCGCATAAGCGTAGTAGCTTCAATAAAATTAATAAAATAAAAAAGCGCAATTATATTTCAAACATTTTAATGCAACCATCAACCAAACCAAACCAAATTTGTTTTATCATTTTATTGTATTCTATTCAACGCTATTCAACCAAACGTTAATTCTTCATTGGAAATAATGAATTGGCCCATCAGCTAGTGTCTTACTATGGGTAATTATAATTTAATAAATATATTAATTAATAATTAAATAATTCTATAATTAAAAGTAAAACACTAAACAAAATAATATTAAAAATAAAGTTTGACATAGTCACCCTATAATACTAAACTAAACGTTATTGGACACTAACAAAAATCTTTTAACCGCACACTTGAAACTTTGTTCTTGTTGTATTTGGTGTTTTCAATTGACCTACCTTAGTAAGAGATTTTTAAGTGCACACCCATCACAGGTAATCAAATCTTTTGTATTTTCAGTTTTCATCAAGTATAAAATAATAAAAAAAAAATTGTTTTATTCTATTTATTTTAAATAAAATATTGACATAGCGCGGCGCGGCAAATCAAAAAGAAGGCAGAACGTTTTAAATTGTTCGCGCATATAATAATATTGCATATAGCTATAAAGAATGATTAGTTTACTTGGACCTGAAATATATTGTGACGATCTGTGCGGGTCAATTTTATGTTTTGTACATTTTAATGCAAACATTTTTAGCTATTGCGACGGTAGCGGCGGATGCCTGAGGATTTTTTTCTAATGCGATCTTGTGACGATTTTTTTTTTGTTGTATATTTTATTTACATATTTTTTTTTTTAAGTATATTTACATTAGACAGGCATTTTTTATATATGAATTTTATACTTGTATATTTTAGTGTTTTTATTGTTGTTGTATTAATAATGAACACCTGAAAATATGTTTGTTTTTTACCTCTCTGAATTATTAAAGTTGAATTATTATATTGATTGCGTATTTGAAAGTTTTGGAAGAGATCATTATTAGTTTAAAGTGGACCACCCAAGATTGAAACAGAAAAATGTAAATAAATATAATTTTTTTTTTTATTACTAATAACATTTTGAAATATATAATTTAAAATTTAATTGAAATTAGGAAAATAAATTATTTAGGATATGTAAATTTTATAAGAGTTTTGTTATAATACTGAGTTTTCTTTAAAAAAATTTCAGATTTACAAATAATGTTGATGATGATTATAGCCAAAAGTTGGTTCTAACGAGTGGTGTCAAAAAATATCCGAGCTGATTTTATTTATTTATATCGTTTTCTATTCTCGATTGAAAATTTTACACAATTCTGATATGAATAAACTTATTAGCCGCCATTTTATAATTTTTTAAATTATATCATTTAAATAGCATTTTTTAATGCAATAAAGTCTAGCAAATTCAGTTATAGCTTTTATAACAATAACTGGTTCAGGTTGTATTTATATCGGCAGACAGTTCTTAAAGCACTATTTTCCTTTGGCACTGCTTTCGAAACCTAATTATGTCTGGCTAAAAGGTATAAAGTAACCTTAATGTAAAAAATGAAAAAAAAAAAAAAAAAATGAAGTGTCTTTGAAAAAACTGGTTCAAGTAAAGAATTCATTGGACTAGAACCGTTCTTCGGAACACTCCAACCTCAGACCACAAGATCTACTGGAATAGACTACTAGGACATTTCACAAAGAAAGAACTGTCTAAACCAACAAAGAACTGTCTAATATGGCCTCCTCAAACATCATAGGCTTCTTTAAGTCTATTCTATTAAGTTGTGGTAGGGAAAGGAGCTATAAACACACAATAAATCGATACGGTCGCAGTAATCAGAATTAAATACTATACAAACTGTGGACTCGACTGCTATAAATTACAGAATCGGTTCAAGATTAGAAAACGATAATAATTCGGAATTAAATATATAAACAATAATTGTAAAATAGCAAATATCAAAATTACAAAAATTTAGTAACTTAATTAAAATTTGCATTTCTTTTAAAATTTCATATAAATTAAACGTTTTTTAAATCTTCTATTGATCTTAATTTCGATAATTATGTCATTTTGACACTTCTACTATAAATTGTGTGTACATATTTTTTTTAAAAAAATGTTTAGTAATATCTCAAGTATTTCGTTTATATGACATCCGTTTCTCCCTCTTAAGCTAAATAGTTTCAACAATTTCCAATAATTTTGAATTGTTTCCTTTTTCATAATTATTATGATCCTTAAAATCTTTATAAAGTGCATATTTTTTTTGTTATATAATTTACAGATTTATTAATTCACAAAAAGAAAAAAAAAATCTAATATTGCAAACACAATGATTAAACGTATCCGTACAAAATTTTTGCTACTGTTATACGTCGAGTGCTTTTTTTTTGGTACTTGAAATTTTTTTTTTCAATACATTATTTCATTTCTGCATTGTTTTTTTTTATTTTCAATATATACAAATGTTTATATTGATGGCCTCCGAGGACATTGGGTTGAATTAAAGGTGGTGGTGTTTAGAATTAGTTACACTTTTGTTGTTGTTGTTGTATAACCCAGGAAGATGTATTATAATAATGTTGTTTTATATTATATAGTTTAAGTATGTTTTACTGTAAATGATTGACGCCACTACATTTAAATGAATATAAGGACCTTTTATAATACCAACAATATTTATATACATATAGTGCAGATGAGTTTCTATTTTCACTAAATAAATAATTGTTTTTTTGGAAAAAAATAAATACTTTTATAAATATATATGTCCTTATTTTGTGGTTAAAATAAGTGTACTACAAAATAAAACTTGTTTTTTTTTTTTAAATAAGAGTCTTGAGATGGAAAAATAGTCCTTTAAATTACTAATAAATTAAATTGACAATTCGTTACTGGATATAAAATTTAAATCTATTAAATGTTTCAGTTAAAAGTCTTAATCAATTAATTAAGTTAAATTGTCACAGAATAACCGAAGGACCAAACGATTTAATTGAAAAGGATTGGAGGTACAAAATAGCTTTTTGAATATAATAAGATGTAGCAAAAATTAAATTATTTCAATAGCAAACGATAAAATCTTGCTAGAAAAACAGATCCACAAACAAATACTGAGATTAACTTGAATAAAAAACTGTTTTAAAGTCGTTATCAAAATACATATAAGAAAAGAGAAATTAGAAGGCTACTGAGAGTGACTATAGTTTCACTTTTTAGAAGATATGGTACAGAAAAAGAGATGTAGAACGTTTTCTTAGGCAATGCCTCTCTATCCAACCCCAACTATTTAATTAATGAAATATTAATCGAAAATATTAATGACACATTCAATTAATGGCAATATACATTAAAGAACTGGTATACCGACGCGAATGTAGTTCGAAATTCATTAATTTAGAATATTATAATTCAAAAATTTTCTAATTGGTAGTTGAATCTGTATAGTGATCATAACCAAGGATCACTATAAGGATCCAACTACCAATTACAAAATTTTTGAATTATAATATTCTAAATTAATGAATTTCGAACTACATTCGCGTCGGTATACCAGTTCTTTAATGTATATTGCCATTAATTGAATGTGTCATTAATATTTCGACAATTCAAAAATATTAATGACATGTACAAGTCCTGAAGTTTAGAAAAATGTCGTAATGGAAAACAATATTAATACTATATATAATATAAAAAGTAATTTTTTTTTTGAATAAAATGGCTTTTCCTATTATTCTGCTTTAAGGATAAATAAAATTTCCCCATTTTTATAAGTTTCACCATACTTAGAAGTTTTGTAATATTAAAACACCAATAGAAAATATAATATATAAAAATGATAAGGGAATTTTCTTATAATAAAATAATAAAATATCTTTGGGGAAATGTCGGAAAAAACAATCAGAGAAAAGCATTAATATGAAAACTGGAAAAATGAAAAGACATCAATTACCAAAAAAAAAAAGTAATGAAAAATAAAAGAAAATCTTTTTTTGCATTTTATATTAAATTTTTATGAAATTTTATTATTGTTTTATATTATATTAATTAAATTAATACTGTTTATATTTACCAAAAATGGAATGGATTAATACTACAAATTGGTATAAGTATTTTTACTAGTACTGTCTTCACTTAAAAACCCGAAAAAATTATAGCTTTCTTAGCTCCAAAATTGTTTTTGAATACACTTTGATATAGACACATAAATATTATATCAAAAATATTCACGATAAAGTGAATAGATTTTCTGTCGTTCGGTTTTTGAAAGATACTAGAAATAAATATGTAAACATTTTTCATATTGTTTGTACAACTTTATCTTTTAAGTCCTTTTAATATTTCCAAGTATATATGTACATAATATTTATATATACATTTTTTTTGTTAAGGAAAATAACAAAAAATTCATAATAAAAATATTGATTTTTTCTTAAGGATCAAATATATTTTGTGGTATATAGGAATAGACGATACCTTTTTTAAACACTTTAATTTAACTATAAGTACAAACATTTAAATTATAATAATTTTACGTAAAATGAATAGAAATGAATTTGAAATATATTTTGTAATTGATTAATTAAATAAATGTTTAAAATTCATAAATCCAAGTTTAGCTGTGTGTTTCACTTAAGAGTTGTAATTTAATTCATAAATTATAAATTATTCTTAATTAAAATATGGAAACATCATAACTTTAGTAAATCGTTTAATTTGACATTTGGTTGCACTTGCTTAGTAATAAAATTATGCAATATTGAATTTTGAATTAATTTTTCTTAACATTTTACTTTAAAAATAGTTTATTAAAATTATTATTACTCATTCATTAAGTGAAATGCCTAACTCACAAAGCTATCGTTTCTCTTACAGTGTACCGATGGCTTTGTGACTCAAGCTGAAGTTATTTAATGAATGGAAACGCTACATTTAACTTATCTAATCGATACTTAACTTGTCCATACGTTACCGTCTAGCTTTAGTATGAAATTAAACGAATGTTACATTAATTTTATGAATTCAATTCATAAAATTATGTAAATTCTAACCAGAATTTGTTTTATATTAATTGTAATAATTGGTTTGTTGGTTGGTTTGAAGGGAAGGAAGTTACGAAAATTCTTCCATGCACCTAGGTGTTGTACACTACATGATAGCTTATATTACTCTAGAGCACATCATTCCAATTCCAACCTCTCTTATGAATACAAGTCTAGACTGTTTAAACTTGCCCGCATCTTCCATTTCGGTCAAAAAATGACGTTCGAAATGTTTAAATCTTCTATATCTTACCACTGGGCAATGACAGAGGTGGTGTTGTAGTGTTTGCTTCTTTCTGTGTCGCTCACTTACCCAACCATTTCTTAGCCGTTGCTAGTGGAAATCCAACTTAGAAGGTTTATTGCTAATATACTCTTATTTTGCCAATTCATCAGCCTTGCCATTGCTTTCAATCCCACTATGTCCTGGTGACCAAAGGATAATTGTTTGTTGCTAATGTATTTATGTATTGTAATAATTAAATTATGTTTTAATTAAATATATGAAAAATTATGTATTAAAAATATCAAAAATGTGATGAACTTCCAATAAAAACTTTGACTGCCACTTTTACATACAGCAATTCTTAAATTATTAATATTATTATAATACGGAATGAATAAAGTCCTTCATAAAATGATGTTAGTGCATGTAAAAGTAATATAAATCATATAACAAAAAAAAAAACCATAAAGTGAAATTTCCGAATCAAATAATTCGTGTATCCTGTTGTGCTGTTGTTGTTTTGACTATGGCATTTATGTATTTAACTTGACATTTTAAATTATCTGGATAGAAAGTACATACACTTAGACATCTGTTGTAATTTTATGTTTCTATGTTTTTATATTTCCTTTTTTATGTTCTTGTTTTGTTTATAAAATAAACTTCAGATTATATTCCTGACTCTAGCTTACATTTTATACCTCGCATTTCATTTACTTTTTAAACTACAAATATTTTTTAAAGAAAATGAAAATGTTTAATTGAAATTTTCAAGTCCCACTGTTTTTTTTCTGTACCTCTCTATATGATAAATAATTCATAATAAAAGTAGAAAATTTAATGAATTATTTTTTGTTAATTTATGTTTAGAAGAAAAATAAAGTTTTCGGAACAAAAAATAAAAAATGATCCCTAAACAAAAATGAATTATTAAGTTTATGAAATTTTTGTTGAAATGGACATAATATAGTAGGAAAAGAAAAATTAAAAATTCTGTGTGTAAAAAGAGTTACCGATGTATAATTAAGTTGACTTGTCCATTCTGAATTTTCTATAATAACATTTTTTTTTTTCATGCTAAATAATTTAAATAATTCACAGAAATTAAAGAGTTTTGTATAAAGTTTTAAATTAAATCGAAAAGAATTAAATTCATTTATGTTTTATTTAAATATTAATACATATAATAATGATGTTGCAAGGACTTTGATGTTATCTATTTTAAATGTTTAAAAAAGTAGTATATGTAGAGTCATGATTTATTAACGGATTCTTTTGATTGTATAATGAACTAAAATTGAGAAATAATGGCTGAAAATTGAGGATTTACTTCCAGATTGGAACCATAATATTGCAATACCGAATAATGTTATAATAACATTTCAAAATCACATCGTTATTAATAACAATATAACGAATTTGATACCAATTTGTGACGTATTCATTACTTATCATTAGTGTAATGAAAAGACTATAATTTGTTACCATAATTTTCAAATTGTTGTTTCATTTGTTAGGCCTATACATTAGTTAAATCATTATCAACTCTTTGTTTTAATGTTGAGTAACCTGAGCTAAAATATGTCATCGCAAACGCTTCAAGATATTTAGTGGTACAATTTACACTAATTATTTCTTATAATCTTTACATTTTACGAAATATTTATTAAAATTTCATCATATCAAAAATAATTATTACTTTCGTAATTAAAAATAATTACATTTCGCGTATTTTGATTGATACATAGCACTGAATATCGTAACATTTAAATTATTTTTTATAACCATTACACAACGAAATCATTCTTTTTGTAACGTTATCCGGTTTATTTAACATAACAAACCGTTTCGTTATCCGGTTCCTTTACGAATTAATAAATATTGAGATATATAAGGCATTATATCAAATACATAATTTGCACTTATGTGCACTTTATCATTACATTATTGACTCGGCGGTTCTAAATAAAAAAGATTGATAGTCTTGGAGTGATCAGTGTAGCTTGTACAGTAGTGGAAATCAGTATTGCTTGTTAAATCATTAACCATATTCCAATTATATTATAATTAATACTGAGCAATTCCTAATTTATATTTCACAATTTTCTTTTCATATACTGTTTCTATATATTTGGTGACCTAGGACTTTTTGAAAAATAGATTCTTATTGAAGACTGAATGAAATTCCGATTATTCTGTCTAAAATATGAATACTTTTATATAGTTACTCAACATACCCATTAAATTTTATCTAATTTTAATTTTAATGAGGATGAATTGGAAAAAAGAATACTTGACTAATACTTGACGTATGAGTATGTAAAGTATGTCCTCATTTTTTTTTTCAAATATATATAGTCATATTCATATTACCCTCAATTTGCAATGTCGTTTATTTAACTCTACAATATTCATTCTTAGAGAATTTTAAATTCAAATGGAATTATTTAATCATTCATTTTTTTTGTTTTAACATTTTCGTTAAAACCTACAATAATTATTTACAAATATCTTTAAATCCTTTGAATTATTTTATTTTTAATTATTATATAAAATTTTGAAATTTTGTATAAAAGGTTTCAAAAAAAAAATATATTGTTATAATTTGTTATGTTAATATAAAAGTTTTCCAATAAAAAATACATTTTTATTTTTTAAATTAATGCTATCCGAAAAATAATTTTATTTTTATTTATCTCGTGTCTTGCACGCGTATTTTTATATCTGTTAATTTTGATTTAATTCCCCAATGGCTTTAACATTATTTTCACAATTATCTTGGTTAAATCAATTTTAGAGTTTTTTTTCAATGTTTTCTTCTTCTGTAAAATGGATTTTTATGAAAATATAATCACGTGTTTCGATTTGTTTATTGAATCTATACGTTAAGTAATTTTCATATTATTTTCTTTTAATTTATATTTATTTTCATTAAATTGCAATAAGCTGTAATAATTCTAGCAAATTAAAGCCTTGGGGAAAATAATTTTAATAACTCAGTTTAATTATCGTAATTTTTAAATGAAAATGTAAAGTTTTTTAAATTTTATAAAATTCGTCGAATTATTTCCTATATTCCGTACGTAAAAATTGAATATTAACTGTTGTATCCGGAAAATTAAAATGTCTGTATTGCTGACTTGATAGTTCTTAACGAAGGTATCTGTATAACTGTTGGTTAATAAAGTGGCTTAAAGCTACCATGTACCGATAATATTTGAACTTGTTTTATTTCCAGTTGAAGGTAATTTAAATTAGACTGGTCAGTTTCGCTTCATCTGTACCCCACATATTTGATACAAAATAACTTTGCAAAAGAGTTTCAGTCATCTACAATACATGGAGGGAATATAGCACAAAATATGCTCCAAAAAAATCGCAGCCTCTACAAGATGAATATCTGTGTAAGTCTGAATTTCGCCACGTCTTTCCTAAGTAAAATATTACCTTTTGGCCATTGATAGTGGATAATTTCGTTAGTATTTTCAACTGTTATAGAAACATTTTCAGCTTCAGCGCAAATTAAGATTCAAACTCAGCAAGATTTAAACTGATGTACCAAAAATTTCTGAAATAATAACAAAATTGATCATAAAATAAATTTTCTATTTATAATTAATTTTGCTATTAATACATTTACAAATTAATTCTTTTTAAAAATTCAAATCAATTAGCGAATAAAACATATATAATTTTTAATTAAATATTCAATTAATATTTTGGAAAATTTAAAATTATTTGTAAAAAGGTTAAACCAGTCAAAAAATTTACAAATTTTCATATAAAACATAAAATATTCAAAAAACAAACTAAATATAAATAATTAACATCAAATTATCTCACAGTGCGGGTTGTAAAAAGTTGAAATTATTCTTTTTTTGTATGATTTCAAAATGGAAAGAAATGGAATTCCATTTTTATAATTATCATTCATTTTTTTTGTTATTGTTGGAACTACTGAAAAATTTATTACCATCTTGGTACCAACGAAAATTTATCGTATTATAACAAAATATAAAATTTATTTCCTTGAACCTTGTAAAATGAATTTTT
Organism: Rhamphomyia laevipes; assembly: GCA_963920725.1. Taxonomy (NCBI): domain Eukaryota; kingdom Metazoa; phylum Arthropoda; class Insecta; order Diptera; family Empididae; genus Rhamphomyia; species Rhamphomyia laevipes. Next base: position 5,619,257 of record OY987257.1, read on the forward strand.
ATATAATATTTTCTGATGGTCTGTTTTTTTACTGGATCTCAAAGGTATGATACATAATATAATAATAAATATATAATGAAAATTGTCATAGTAAAGAAGGAAAACTTTAATTAAAAAAAAAAAGAAAGTTTTGAAATCATTGAGTTTGTTGATTTTTACTAAATTTTGAAATATTCCATACTTTTATAATCCCAAAATTTGTTGTAATATCCAAAATTTATTTTAGTAAAGGAAACGACTTTAATAATTTTAATGATTTACACTTTTAAAATATAAAAATGGCTGGAATCAATTTAATGAAACTGATGTTATTGCAATCTCCTTAAAACAAATTGTTACCAAAAAAAAAGAAACAAAGCTGAAAAATTAATTTTCTTTTTATACATTAAGTACATTTAAAAATTGTTATAATATTTAGGAATTTTTTTTAGCTGAAATTCAAAAAGAAGAAAATGAAAAAAAGAATCCTTTTTAATTAAATGAATAAAACTTTGTTGTTTCATTAAAATACATAATACCAGAAAAGACAAAAAAGAAAAGAGATTATTGTACAAGGATATAAAAATTGTTGAACAAGGATATAAAAATTGTTGTAATAAAAATGTATGCACATAAATAGGATAATGTTTTAGTGTAGTTTTTTTTGTTGATGCCATCTCAATTTTGAAAGAAATTAATTTTATTTTGAATATTCCGAAATAAAACTAGAAAGTTAAATAGTAAAGATGATTTTTTTTTTAATTTAATAGTTTCATGCTATTTTATCATAATTTTACAAAAACATAGTAAGCTACTAACTGGAGATTAGCCCGAAATTTGCAGTTATGTATATATTATTTCGGGAATGTATATAGAATCATTGTGCCAACTTCACTATCACTATAGCTTTGACTGCTGTGTAAAATATACAGCTTTTACTTAGCTAGGCAATTACAATGCTCAACGTTGACGGTGTAGTACAAAAATTTCTAAAATACCATTTTGAAACAAAAATGTATTTGCTGCGTTGTTACAAATGTAGTAGAACACTATTTTTTTTAAATGAAGAAGTAGCATTAAGTAGCACCAATTCATAAAAAAGGAAAAGGCAACTTTAAAAAGTTCCTTTCACCAGGTATGTACAATGTAATTTAAAATTTCAGGTCACCGTCATCGCTCGGTTATTATTACTAGGATAATAAATTTAATGTCCTTTGGAATTTAAATAATTACAAAACAATTTCATAGCAAGCAACTGTCATTCCCTGATAAAATAATGACAATCTGATACTGTGGGTCTGCCATGTATCTAATAAAAAATCGAATTTTTATCTTTGATGAGAACCGTGAGGTTCAGTACAACTTTTAAACCTTTATTTAAATGGTTAAATATTTCATACCTCAATATCATAAATGCTGGAATTTCTTATTTTTACAGTTTAAATTAATTTATATGCTACTAACAGAAGATTAATTTAAGAATTTTTAAGTAAAAACTTTCAAGTAGGCAGTAAAACGGAAGTAGTAAAACTTGAACTACAAATACAAAGATTCAAATTTTTCAATGATTTAATTTTTTTTAATTCTTATCATAATACTTAAATTCCCTGAGCTCCTGTTCATCCCAGTCAAGGGAACTGTTATATACTATATCAATCTTAATCTCTTCGGCTGACAGACCATCAGATATTAAACGCGCTACTGAATGCAATTCTAATATCAGTGATGACCGTGTCAATGTGTTGAATGTTCTTTACACATTATCTAAGTCAGTGAACTGGTCCACAATTTCCGTTTGGAAGTGCCTTACCGCTACTCTCCTTCAATATTACCTTTGATCTAAAAAATAATCCAGCAATGATCGGGGAGTGAAGCCATTTTCGATAAACTCTAATTACTAACCACAAGAAAACTAGAATTCGTAGCTAAGGTGAAGTCTATGTCTATTACGAATAATTATACTAATATTATGTCAATGATTACGTCAAAATCGGCTGTAAAACTGTAAGAAATTACAATGCGTGTCAGAGCCCTCCAATCTATTTCAACTGGTTTGAGGAAAGTTTGTAATAAATGAGGTTTCACTTATAAAATGGAAAATAGAAAATTATTATTAATATGTAAAATTATTCCTAAAAAATGATTTATATCCTCAGGATAATAACTTTAATAAAAGAACCAGAAAAGTTTTTCTTTTATTAGACTTTTACATAAGAATTTCTCTAGCTATATATAAAAATCTATTAAATATATAAATTCTTGAAGGCATTTTCAGAAATTTACTTCAAAATTAATTTTATTTTATTTAAAAAAAGAAAAATTTCCTATTAAGAAGAAAAGCGACTGAGAAATTTTCCTATATTATATAATTTTGAAACTTATTATATGCGGGGGCTTTGATGAAAGTATATTTTCCATGTTTCTTTTTTTTTTTTTTTTTGTAATTCAAAAACTTTATTAATTAAAATTAAAAGCATTTATGTTTTTCTGATTTCATAGGAAAATTTATATTATAAAAAAAGAAATTAGTTCTTTTTTTTTTGTACTTAATTAATTCGAAGAATTGAAAAGATTTAATTTGTTTATATCAATATACAAAAAACTAATTAGATAACATTTAAAAATTTTTTTTTTGAATAATTTTATGCTGACAAAAATGAGTAAATCATTAGAGAAAAATTGATCTAGTCAAAACCCGGTCTTAGTTACAAAGTTAATTTCAATATAATCGAAATCTGATGCGGTTTTTATACGATAATCGAAAAATATGAAATTTTTCATATAAATTTTTATTTCAAATACAAAATTTAAAGTACAATTTCAAATTTTAAATTTACGATTTTCCTTAAAACAGTTTTTTTTTATATTATATTTTGTAGTTCAAGTATTCATTCAAATATAATGAATTTGTGTCTCGGATCTTTCCTTTATATTGTTCACTTAATTCTTAATATCCTATGAATTTTATAGTTATTCATTTATTAGAGACCATCAAAATGGAAAACTGGGGGATTTTTTATGTTGTTTCATTATATTTTTTTGAGTGAGCTTAATACCAAAATGATTACTATGAAAAAAAAACCAACCCTTAAGAGTTTTTATTACTTAAAGATTATTGGAAGTTCCATGCAGGGAGTTGTTTTTTTTTTCTTTAGGGTTTGACTTTTTCAAGTTCTAATAAATATAGAATTACTTAAAATACTCATTGAGTGAGATTTCAATGGTAAAGAAATAACTCGGTAACTAATTAATTCGGAATTATTACAGAAATGTAAGAGGAAATATTAAAAATGTTAAATTTTTGTATTATAATATTTATTAATATTATTTTTCATTTCGTGGCATAATGTATAAAATTTTAAATTCACTGTATTTTTTTTAAATTTAAATTTCAATGTTAAAACATTTTTCATAAAAGCTGTGCAAATTAAATTTTCGACACAACAAAAATTTTAAATTCATTTCTGGTTTTTTTGGAAATTTATTTCAATTTAAAATTTTTTTGTGTCTTTCAATTTATTAATCAAAAATTATGAAATTTATTTCATAAATATAATTATTAATATTTTGTATACAGGGTTAAGCAAATATGAATTAAATATTGAATAATTATAAAACTGTTGTGATGGAAAGATCTATTGCAAAAATCGAAATTTCACTAATTAATGAAATTGGAATTTCTAATAATGCGAATAAAATAAAAAATATAATTTATGTACCTGTACGAATCCTACGTGTCTCATAGTAAATTGTTATCCGATTTGAATTAAATTTGTTTCATAATTTAGTGGATTCATATTAAAATTTCCGAATTAGTATATAAAATATATTCCGAATGTTCTAGAGATTTGAAAATTGTTAATTTTTTCTTACAAAACACTGTCTTTCTTAACACAATCCGAGCATTGGGCTACCCCTTAGATTGGCAGCATTATTTTATAAAAAAAGACAAATTGTTACTAATAATTGACCAATTCATATTAGTTATCATTATTTATATATATTTCACTCAAAGGTATAATTAAAACCATAACATTTTCCTTGGAAAATATTTTCATTTTAATAAATTTACTTGTACCATTTTGTAAACATAATTTTTTTTTCTTATATATAAAGTAAAACTTTATTTTGTATGTTTATGTGTATATGTTTTGGGGTAAATAAATATAATTTTATGTATGTATAATTATGTTTTTCTTTTTTTTTGTGTACGTAAAATATTATCATTTTATAGAACCAAAGCGAAAGTATTTTTTTTTATACTGACTCCCTTTCCCCTAAATATAATAAATCGACAAATCGAAATTGTGTACTTTGGAAAAATATTGGCATAAGGAATTTTCTCTCTAATATAATATACACGTATATAAAATGAAAATATTTAACCCCTTACACCGGAAAAATATCTATAATATCTGCCAAACAAATTGGTAATATTAACATACATACATACATAATTATATATGTAACTTGAAAATTGTGAACTATGAAATTGTGAACAATATTTTCTAATAAAAATAGCTACATCCTATGAAAATTTACTTGTTTGTTATATAGAAATATGTTGTGTTCAAAAATCAATGTGTAGTCATCGAAGAAATCTGTATATTAACATAGAATATAAATTTCATTGCATCATATTTTATTATGTATGGAAAATTATTGTACCAAATTTTTATTTACACCAAATCTAACTATCAATATATATATGAGCCCTTCACCATAAGATTTAGACTATACTCATATATTTTCTTTCACATTTCTAAATAAAGAATTTGAAAAACGAAGAAACAAAATAACGATAACCCAGATTTGTCTAGTACGTATATAGGCAATTTACGAAATTTCTTTTCTAGTAGCTAAGCTCAACTTATCTGTATATCAGCAGAAGAAGTATTTCGATCAATTTCAATGACTTAATCAACGATTAAACGATTATATTTCGCAGTAATTTTATTTAAATATTTCTGTTGTAATTTGGTATGCATCAGAATTATTTTTTTTGGAATATCAATACTCGCTTTACATAAATCATTCGATACTGACTTAGCATGCGGCATGATAACAACAAAATAAAGTGGAAAATAATGATAAGGGTTCCTTGTATATAACAAAACGGCTAGGTCAAAATAAGAATTTCTAGAAAACAACGAGTTATTTAATGAGGTCAGAGGCAACTTTTTTGGTAACAATAATATTTAGTCGATTTACAAAATTGAAATGATCATTTTCCAAAGAATTTTAGTTATTTGAAAATATAAAAATTCACTCATTTCTTAAAATAAATTAACAATCAACGAAACAGAAATAGTTTGTTCATTAGTTAGTTACGGATTTGAAATTACTTACCTCCTTCGCCTATGTTGAACGCTATTCCCATAGAAAGCAATTTTACAAAACTAAAAATCGTAGTGAGGCAATTATTAGCAAACGGGGAAGAATTTCTGTTATTGTAACTTATCGTTACTTTTAGATCATTTCGAACTATGAACTTTTTACTTTAAAATGCTTTCAAAAATCTCCTTTCCTAAAAATTTGTACTATAACTCGTCAACATGCACCAAATTAAAATATTTTAAATGAAGGGTTTGCACTTGTTCAAATTCATTTCGATGTAAATATAAACAAGGATAATATTTAATGGTCTAATAAAGAAATACAGAGAAAATGTATGTATAAAAAAAAAATTTGTTTGTTTGATTTTATGATGAACTTTTAAATAATTGTTACTTGTTCACATCACAGAGACTAAAATATTATAAATTTATTGTATTTTGTCGATAGTTTAACTTCATTTTTCTATACAACATTTTCAATTTTGATTGAAAAGTTCAAATAAATTGTGAATTTTATATATATTTTTTTTTACATATAATAAAAAACTGACTGCAAAAAATAAACAAATTTGCAAAAATCATTAAAATATTTTTACACCCTTAAAGGGATTTATTTTTTATTTGTTATTAAATTGATGTTTATAATATAAACAAAATCGAGAATGTTTATTCAACATATGTAAATATATTACATGCGATCATAAACCATTTTAAGAATTAGTAGTTTAGTAATGTAATCAATATGAATTTAAAAAAAACTCTAATTAAAATTAAAGAATTTATGTATTTTGATAAAAAAATTGTTTTTGTTATTTTAACACCTGTGCACACACAATAATATTCATAGAAATATGAAATATATGAAGAATTTATTTAACATATGTCCTGAATTGCGTATAAAAGTGAATTGACCTGTGCAAAGAATCAGAAAGTTAAATATTTTTGATGATTTTATTAGATATTAACATGCGAATTAACCCTAAAGAGAAAAACTTTCTTTTTTCACTAAAACAATTCAATTTTTGTTGTAAAGGATATGAAATAAATTATAAAACAAATGGTCAAAATTTTTGCCCTTTTTATCTTTAAAAATTTGTGTTATTAATTAAATTGGATTTGTGATATAATGTTAACCGAATCATACTTTTGTCATTTGTTACAGACATTTTTTTGACATCTAACGAAATTTTAAATTATTATTGCATGCAATAATAATTCATGAATGAAAACCTACTATATTTACGTAAAGATTCGATTTAGTATAGAAAAGCTTGATGCCGAGACTCATGAGATACAGAATTTTAAACAAATCTAAGGTCCTATTTGTTCAAGTGCAGCTTTGATTGATTAAAAAATATGTTTCTCATTAGAATCGACTGAAAATGAAGCTGATTCATGAGAAATTTCATACCACAGACCATATCGGATCGTAAGCAAAATATAAAAAATGTTATTAACTAATGCTAAGATTTATTAAGATGTTTGACGAGCTGTTTTCATTCAGGTCGAAGGATTTCGTTCTGTAAATGTATTTGATAACTTTCTCTAGAACCGTAGTTAAACTGCGTCTACATAAATATTTGTATGTTTCGTTAAATATTTACTCAATATTTAATTCGTTACTAATAGTTTAGTTTAGAGATTGTAACGAATAACATATTTTTATATTATACAATAACAGATTAACGTATTTACCTTCAAAAAATGTCCTTAATAAAATAAAAAATTATATATATCAATAATATTTTTTTTTTTATTTATAATCTTTAAAGTCATCTGGCTGCAATTTTTCTAATGCAGCTAAATAAACATTTTGCAATTATAGCTTGTGTCATACTTATAATAAAATATAGAAAAAACGTCCTATATAAACATTTTCAATCTCACCTTAATTTATAAGATATTTATGTATTTTTTCTATTTATCTACAAAAAAAAAAACCAACAATAAACACTAAAGGAAAATTATTTATATTATAATTTTATATTGTACAAAATTTCTGTTTATATCATCATGACTATGCCTAAAAAAAAATCTATGTAGGTACTTTAAAGTCCTAAATATTCTAATAATTTTCGGTATATAATAAACTTTTAGAACACAGGATACAATAAATGAAATGTAATTTTTTTTATTTTGGTTCTCTATTCTTTCGGTACTTCTACAAAAGGATAAATTTCTTATTCATAAATTTTTTTTATCTTTTATGTAGTCAGATTTCATGTATATATGCTAAAGAAAAATATACAAACAAATAAATTTCATAAATTTTTTTTTTTTACATATTTTCTTCAAAGAAAATACTTTGATATGACAACAAAAAAAAACTGCAATAGCAACAGAAACATCTCCTTCAGGTTCTTCAGGAGGATATTTGTGAATTGAGTATGTATCATTTGTGAAGAAGAACAAGAAATAAAAAAAGAGCAAACAAACTTAAGAAAACTGATAAATAAAATGAATTTGTTTATCCAGACTTCTATCAGCAACAAAACGCCTTTCCGGATGTCACATAAACTGACGATGATATGGTTTTTTTTTATGTTTAAAGAATGCACATTGAAATTGTTGGAGATACAAAGTTGCTGTTAAATAACAAAATTTGATCTTCCTTTTTTGGACATAATACAAATATGATTTTTTTTTTATATCCGAAGTTTCACTTGAATACACTATTATCTAGTGCAGTATTAGTTCTAAAATGACAAGAATATCGTTTCATATAAATGTCACCGTTATGAAAATTTGAATGAAAAATAACCTTTTATTTATGGTTAATATTTTGTTAGTATTTTATGTATCAATAGAGTTTATATTATTTCGCGGCAATATCCAAAGCCAATAACAAAAATTATGTTTTCGGTTAATGTATGAATTCTACAATTCAAACTATATAGATAAATATTCCAGGTAGTTTGAAACTAAAAATCATTTATTCATAACACAAAATTTACTGATTGTAAACTTAAGGTAACTTATGAAGTGAAAAATAAAATAAAAAATAAATAATATCTAATAACAATTGATGCTGCCAATGCCAATACAAAAGTCATTCATCCAGTAATATACAAATAGACAATTGTTAAAATTGATTTTTTTTTTGTGAACACAGAGTTAATTTAGGGGTAGCTATATAAGTTGTCAAACTTTTAAATAATAAATTATGAAGCATACAAAATTAAAGAATTAGATAAAACTATTACTAATCACAAAACTATTACTAATACTAATCACAAAAAGGCAACAGCCAGAAATTAGATTCTTATAGAACATTCAATGACATATAAGGTCTTGATATATCCATCACGTGCCGTGAATATATGGAGAAGGAGCAGGCAATGAGACAACAATCGGTACAATATAAAAGATTTTGAAAAAATTGCGAATTTCTTTTCAAGAAAATATTGAAGACGTGTGTAAACTGAAGTCGGTCGAAATGAAATCTTTGATTAAAGAATTCAGATAGATCGACAAGCTGTAATACTGCAGGATACAATGGGCTTACTTATCTTTGGGCATTAGGGATATGATAATTCCCACTCTTTTAAAGCCTACCAACCAATACAAAATAAAACTGATTTGTGGAGTTGGAGAAGAATTATTTACAAAACCGGATTTCTTAGAGTTTTACTATAACCAACCATACTAGAATCATTGATTTAAATTCCCCGCGAACAAGTCTTATCAGTTATCAAAGTGAATCATTCGAGTTCACTGTATTGCTAGTTAGAAACTTGTTTTTCTTAGTCAGTAGCAATATTTGATTTATGATGAGATTACCGGTTTTTTCTTAATTTCGTATATCTACTTCTTCTTGTTCCGAAAGCCTCAATAGTTTTATCCAAAACACGTCTCTGTTTTTTACCAACATTTTTTTTAGTATCAATATATTTTAGTATTTATATGATGATACCACGATAAACAGTAGTTACGGAAATTGTTCTTTTTGTCACCTATTATTGTATAATACCAAAATTATTAAACAATATTTTTTAAGTAATTGTTTTCTATAATTCCAAATTACATGACATTTTTGGGTAACATATTACATTAAAATTTATTTGTATCTTCTTTATTATTTTTTTTGTATCTATATGTTTTCATAATATTAAATTTTTCTAGAATGGAAATTGAATAATAGAAGAGAATATCTTTTCAGACATAATAATAATAAGTAAATTTTGAGAAACGGAAGTTATATAATTAATAATAAATAGTTGAATTTTAAGGGACATAAAGTTTGATATAAATTTTTTTGTACAGTACAAAATTTTACAAAATAAGTTCATTAAAATTTGACTTTTATATAGAATTTTGCTAATTTTAACATTCGGTGAATAACTTTTTAAATTTTTTTAAATACATATAATTATTTAGATAGAATTTTGTTTTTTTGGCAATATGTATTTTATTAGAGCAACAATTGAATAAATAAAATTTGTTTGCTGCCACAAGACAAAAATTTTTTTTTATAGTTTCATTTCATGTCAAATTTTGATACTTTAAAATTGATAATTTTTTTTCTATTAAAAATGCCACATAAATAATACAAATAATCATTTCTTTTCCGGTGACCTCTATTTACGATATAATAGTAACGAGCTGGGAATACTATAAATGGTTTTCGAATATATAGTATTAATAAATAAATAATTTAAATAAAAATTACAATAAAATTAAAATACCTTTTTTTTTTATTATTATTTAACTAAAACATTTATACAAATAATAAATCAATTTCCTACTTAACATTTTCATATTCTGCAATATAATTTTGCACTGATTTCTCTCTTATACTTAACATATAAAATCGCGGGGTTGTAATAATTGTCTAACCCTAAAGCAAGGATTTATTTCATTTTGTATATATTAATTCCTTCCGTTTTTTTTTCTTCTTCATTTCATTATTATATTTATTATATAAATGAACGTACATATCCCCAAGGTTTTATTTTCGGTATGTTGAAAAAGGCCGCATATAAGAAGTTTTAAGTGTGGTTTAAAAAAAAAATTCTTTAATAAACCATGCCCATATCTTTAATAAATTTCCTTTTATTTTATACTGTAACGAAATGTTGAATTAAAAAAAAGGGGTTGATACTTTTTGTAATATGGACCAGCAAAAATAAAATAAAAATACCAAAATTTTTATCTTTATATACAAGATTTTGTAGAACGGAATGAATGTCGAAAATATTGTTTGTATAGCCCTTTGGGCGATTTAACGAGAGCATCCTCTTAAACAAGAATTTTTGTTACTACAGAAAAAGGGTCGTCCATGTTCCGCTTTAACAAATATAACAACATTTATAACATTGTCAGTATCAACATTCAAATATGTTTATATACATATAAAAAATATAGTAAAAGTTCTTTTGTAAAAATGAATTGTTATATTATGTTTCGAAATGTTTCCGCTTGAGATAAATATGTACGTTTACATTTTTACATATATATATATAGAGAGAAAAATGATAAAAAAACTATATTGAAATAAGGTAGATTGTTATAATAATTCCTATATAAAAAATAAAAGTGAAGGATAAAAATATTCACAAAGTTTAAATTTCATTCATTTAATTTATAAATTTATATTACGTTTTAGAATGTTGAATATCCTCTAATGCCAAGGGAAGTGATTCCTAGATTTCTCAAACAAAAGGGCTAAAGAAGTCCTCACACTTAACAAAACCGAGATACGTACAATAACTAGCCTTTTCACGGGCCACAGCGTGCTCTGGTATCACCTAAACAAAATTGGAAAGTCTGATTATAGTGACTGTCGGTTCTGTTCGGATGAGAATAGTTTTAACGACGGTGGATCGTTAGTAGAAGATGGACAACTCATTTCGGTAGTGGAAGTAATAGAGCAAGCACATGATCTTTAATTGCTCAAGTCTTAACATAAGCTGACTAAGGATCTTACGGAATTATAAATTTCATAGTTGCAGTGGAGATACAATTAGAAATGTAAAGAAATAATATGGATTTAGTAGTCTATGGAAGAAGTAGTGACCTAATTTAAGTAGCGACCTAATGTAAGCAATGGTTCGCACCTAATTTATAAATTATATGATAATATCTCAGCATTTACATTACAATTCGCTACAAAATATATTTTAAAATTATAGATAAATTATAGCTTTGTATAATTTAGTGTTAAATGTAATTTATTCATGCTTCTATTTAGTGTCAGTAACTCTTCATAAACCGTTGAGGACATTATTTCCAACATTTACTCCTTAAAAGATGTATTTTGTATATATACCTTGAAAAAAAATGTAAGAGGATGAATTATATTCCTTTTTTTTGTTGCAAATATACAGAGAGAAAAAAAAATCTTGTATGTAGAAAATAACTTTTATTCCATCAATGCCAATCCTTCGATTCCTTGACATGATGGATATTTTCTTCCTTTCTAGTATTTTTTTTGTGTGTTATATCAAGGACATAAAATAACAAGAAATTTTTATAAAATGAATTTTTCAATATAATAATAAGAAATATACCAAAATGAAGAAAATGTTATTTTTTTTTTGTTATCAAAAAGGATCGTAAGAAAGTTTGTTTGTACAAGGATGATGTATTGTTATCGGACGTAGTTTAACAATTTATCATAATATTATATGAAAAGTATAAAAATTAGAAATATGTACTATAGTAAATTTCTAATATAATATTTTATCCTATTACATTTTGTAGATTTTTCTTATAATATGAAAAATTAATAAAAAAAAACAAAAAAAAAAATTATTATCAATACAAAAAAGGGTAAAAATAGATTAGATTTTAAGCGCTTGCGTAAAACAAATTTGTTTTTTCTTACAAAAAAAAAATATTTTAAATAAATTTTAATTTTTACATTCCGAATTTGAAAGAATAGAAAGTATTATGATTCAGTAAAATTTGACAATGAAGTTTTTCATTGAAATTAATTGGTTAAAAACAAAGACTTGGTTATTTGGATCACATAATTCATCATAATTTCCAAAGAAGATGAAAATAGTAAAAATATTACAAATGAGTTTATATTACTAAATTATTATAAACCCAGTAAGGAAACATGGTTCATTTAAAGGGCTACAATCATTCTTATTTTTATTTTACGTATCGACGCTGTTTCTAGTTAAGTACTCTCTTTTCTTGGCCCAGGATAACTAAAGCTGAAGCCCCAACTAAATAAATATAATTTGAATTGAATGAGCAAAGGATAAACTTGTTTCAGGGAGAAAATTGATGAGCTAGAAAAAACTTTTATTAAATATATTTTTAGGATTGTTAATTTAATTAAATCCAACTACAAATTTTTCATCTGAAATTATGTATTGAAAATTATCAGAACTAAAACAATTTCGTCAAGTTTAAGCTGATGAATTAGGTAAGTTCGTTCTGTATTGGGCACAACAGATTTTTTTAATTTTTTTCTTTTTTGTAAAAAAAAGTTTAAATTTATTATGTTTAAAAATTACAATTAAATTTCAATGATGGACGATGATACCGGAGGATAATGTCATCTTTAACAAAAAAAAAATAATTGCGTGAAATTTTACAAAAAATTTACAAAACATTTTTATACTTAAGTTTATTCGAATGGATCGAAAGAAAAGTCTTTTTAGGGTTATGTTTGGTTAGGATTATATATTTGTTAACTGGGAGGTGTCAACTTTTTAATTAAAACATCAAATTGTTGGTTTGGGATGACATTGACGATATTTACAAAATATATATTATTATTATATAAAGAAATTTATTTAATATAATATACAAAAAATTTTTGCTTGTAAATCACTCTCTAGGATAATTGAAATGGTTAAATATGTATTTATATATGTATATACATTATAAAGAGAGGTAAAAAATGATTCGTCCTTTCTTATTTAAACAAAAAATTACCAGCCCAGTTACAACAAAAATGGTACATGATATACAAAGAGATCATCAAGATGACAGAAAAAATAAAAATACAAAATAAAGTTGTTAAATAATAATTTAAAATTGATTTAAAAATAAAATAAATAAAAAAATAAATTATTTATATTAAAAATTTAGGTTTTATGGTTATTTAATTTGTTGTACTGTTAGAATTTATTTACTTTTATATTTACACATAAAAAATAAAATTCTTTTTATTAAGGATATTTTTTTAAAATAAAATGAATTTAAGTGTTAAATAAAAATTCGAAATTTTGTCGTGAATTTTAAAGGACATTCAAATATTTGAAATTAAAAAATGATGGAACTAACTAATTCCATCATTTTTTAATTTAGTTAACATATTATTTTTTTTAGTTATAGGTGGGAATATAACTTAGTTACGGTCTAGCTAGAAGACTATTTTGCTGCGATCCATTAAATACAATTTATCCGATCCATTATTCATAAATAGAATTGCTTAAGTTTAGACCATTTCAGAAGAGTTTTTCATTATTTACAAGCAACTACAATCTTATGCAACTTCGAATAGATGAAAGTATACAAAATTTAGTCTCATATCTTATGCTGATTCGTTACTTTAATAATTTTCTGTGATACAATCTGAATAGTAGACTAAATGACTGCAATATTGCCTAGTAGAAGACCAAAATGATATCAAGTAGTCGATAATTTTTGAAAATTACATTTATAAACGTTGAATAATTTGGTCCATTTAATTAATAAACTTAATATTTTATATAGCCAAGTAAAAAGGTAATTTATACAAGCAATTTCTGTAATGGTTTTATGATTAACTTTGAAAAATGATTTTATATCTAAACTCATCTAATAAAAACCTTTTAAAATGAAATAATAATAATAATAATAATAAAAAAATAAACAATTTATTTTAAATTAAATATTGTTCATCTAATTGATTGTGACTTCAGTTTTTTTTACTTTACTATCAATTTTTATTTAAATTTAAAATTTATCTGTACTGAAAAGCTTATTCGCATATATGACTTTGTCGGAAATATGAATAAATTTTGTTTGTTCAATTATATCTCCACGTCGTTTCATCAAAAATATATATATGTACATATATATATTTTTTTTATTTCAAATTTGTTTGTATATGTTAACAAAAAAAAAATAACTAAAAGGATTTTTTTTTTATTTCATCATATATATCACCTATTATAATAGAGTAGTACATGTAGAGATGCTGAAAATATAGGTGGTACATACGTCTCTGTGTATTGGGGATAATGTTGTTTTTAGACATTGTTATAATATATATGATGAAATTTCGTTAGCAAACAAGATTTTTGCAATATTCTTTATTGTTGAAACGGAACCAATAAAAGAGTTATCCGGGAATTTAATAAAACTTTTGTAAACTCTCATGAGGTTTCCAAGAAAACATGTATATAACCATTAATGGTATTATGTATGAATATGTATATATAAACAATATTTAAGTTGGTTTTTATTACTGCTTTTAATACATATTTTTCTGTACGTAAAATTTAATGAAATATTGTTTTATTTTTTTTTTATTTTTTTGGAAACAAAATTGAAAAATTGTGTTGTAAAGAAAATTATAAAAAAATATCTTTTTTATGTAAAAGACTTTGAAACAATTTCATTAAGCAAAGTAAAATTATTTACATTATCATTTTATATTTGAAATTGACCGACGAAATATTAAGTTCACTCATTCATGAAGGAAATTTAAAATTTTATATATAAAGCCTAAGTTCCACATTCGGGAACTCTATAAACATCATTTTATCATCCTAGCATAAAATATATAGAAAGAGATCAAAACTGATATAAAAGTTTATGTATGAAAAGTTTTTAAGAGATTAAATCCCACAAGCATGTAAACTGTTTTTCAACACATATACTGCCAAAGCTTGTGAGTTGTGGGATGCAATATTTAAATCATGAGATTAAATTCCACAATAAAATCTTTTATATGAGTTTTATTGTATTTCTATACATGGTTGATTGTTGATTTGAGAAGGAGGGAATGGAAGCGGCTCATCCTCGTACCTAGACCATACGATCCGTTGTACCCCCTTAAGAAACGTTACCCATTTCTATACATACTTTTTACAGTAACAATCAATTTCTAATCTACATTGAGTTATTATCAAATTCAAACATTTTCAAAGAATCTTATATGAAATGAATGGAAATATTAAAATAATACTCGAAAAATATTGTTTTTTTCCCCTAATTAATTAATCATATAATTAATTCTCTAATCACTTTTCAAATTTCCACCTGATCTCAACAATTTACAAATATTTATTTTAACAATTGACTTTTTATTATTCAGGATAACAAAATAATGATTACATAAAAAACACGGAAATAGTTATAAATTGTATTTGAAAAACCAAAACGAATTGTCATTGAATAATATCTACAAAATACGAAACAAAAACTAAAATCGACAATATAATATAATTACTGAATGCATTTTTCATCAAGACTTTTTAACATTTCATATAGGATCCGTAAAACGTAATATCCTTACACTTTATATTAAATTGAATGAATTTCATTCAAGTATAATAAGAATCCTGCTGAGATCATAGTGTTGTATTTAATATAATTACACGCCTTTTTAACAGGACTTCATGCTGTGAGTTAAATGATAAGCGATCAAATGGATAAAACTGACATAGGGTTCATTATAACTATAGGAAATGTAGAATTTTAAAAAGGACATATTTTTTGTAAAGAATTATTATTATTATTATATTGAGGAAATAACTATTAAATTAGTTTTACTGGTTTTGTAATGTGATCCTTATTTCATATTGTTCAAAATTATTGTTGAACAAATTTGATTGTAATAATTTGTATTTATATATTGTAGGGGTGACTTTTTGAAAGATTAAATAAAATTACAGAGGTGTGATCGGTGTTTAGTAGTATTTCAAAATAATAATAATAAAAGGATGAATATTATTGTCATATTATATAGGAAAGATTTTTGTAATTGAAAATATAATATTAGATATAAAAGTTAGGTAATTTTTGTTGTATTTAAGGTTACATTGTATAAAATTATATCTGATCAATTATTAAATTAGTATAGTAATTATCTAGACTGTGAATTTCTATCGAATAACAAACTGTATCTGTAACAAAGCTTAAGACTTATAACTGTCGCTCCGTATCCTTACTAGCTGTAAGTGTAATCTCTCCATCTTTTTAAATTCATTTCCATGAAACAAACCATAAATAAAATCAATGAAAAAATATTCAATTTACAATTCATTGAAAACAATATTAGCTCATTTCATTTATCAATTAAGATTGGGTATTTCTTACGCGTTCTAGAGATAATTTTTCACAAAATTGAGTTTGTTATGCAATTATCGTAATTTTTGCATTATCTTTCGATTTCCGTAAAACATTTGTCAAAACTATCTCAAAAATGTTTCAAAGAACCTACATTTAAAATTATTAGTGATCTTATACTATCCGACATTTACTAAAGACTTTTTGATATTGAATAATATGAAAATATTTTTTAAATAGAAACTTTCAGAGTTTATTTATATACATTTTCTAATAAATAATTCCATTTTTCTTCAATATGGATTTCTAGATTTTACTTTATTTTTTTTAAATTTAAATATTTTCATACATATTCAATATCAAAAAGCCGATTTAATTCAATTTCCTAACAATTATATACGTTTTAAAAATATTGAACACTAAGAACAGAGCTGACGAATGCAAATTTCATTAAAATTATATGTCATTAGTAGCAGAAGCTTCCTTAACATTATTATGGTTTGTATTAAGTTTATTGAAAATTTCGTTCATTTAACAAATTTCCTAAAGTTCTAAAAAGAAATTATATAAAAATGAAGAACTTAAAGCGATTGCTAAAATTAAAATATATACAATTAAAATATATTTGATAGACTCAAGTAAATTAAAAGCCTAAAATAAATATGTTATATTCGGCATAAAAATTTTCCATCAATTTTTTATTTACACGTTTGATTTACGAAAATCAGTTATCAATGTTTCGAGTATACCAGCTTCATTAAAGTTACACAAAATTTCAACTAAAATGAAAATAAAATTTTCATTTCATTTTGTTGACACAAACAGAAAATTTCGTAGTATTATCAGAACATGTCCTTTATATATAAAATGTAGCAATTTGGTTGAAATTGACTAATTCCCCAAAACATTCTATCAGAACTTTCTAAAATAATAAAATTGAATTGAGAATTGACAGAGAAAAAAAATTACTATTTTTTTTTAACAACCTTTTAAAAATTGTTAATTGGTATTTTTTCTGTACTTTGTCTGTTATTTATACAAACATATATAAAAAATTTCAGGGATGTAAAATATAAACTTTCGAATCAAATTAGCCGTCAACTCAAATTTTGATTGAAACCGAAATATTTATTGATTTTGATTCCGATAAAAATGTGATAATCTCTCATAATTTAATTTCGCTTAAAGTTTGATTCAATTTCCCAGTGTTTCATTAATTAGTTCTTTTTCCAGAACCGTTGCCAATTGAAAAATTTGAAAAATAGTTATTTTTACATATAAATATCTTAGAAAAGTTTAACTTTATAAAATTGATTGATTCTAAAGATTTTCGAAATTTGATTTGATCATATTCGATTTCTGAATTATGAAAATTTACTTTTTACAACCCTGTATACAAAACATAAATAAAATTAACAAAATTTTTTATTTTTTTATTTTTGTTTCGATATAGTAATAATAATAAAGTGATTTTATATGTTAAAGGACACAAAAATTTATTTTACTTGCAATTACAATCAAATTTTCCGAACTAACAAATTGAATAAATGTTGTATTTGTAAATGTAAATGGCTGGACTAACATTATAAAATATGTATATTTATAAAATATATTTATTGTTCAAGTTTTACATATATTTGAGCATAAAATAAGTAAACAAAATTCAAATCGATTACAATATATCCTTTTTAATGCTATGCTATTTATCATATGTATACATATGTAAATATATATACATTTATATATATATTTATTTACTTGATTACTTAGAGTGAATTGTAGGCAAAATTTTATTTATAAATGTTTAAGTTGTCTATCTATTGTCATTTATTTAATAGTATTGTGAATTATTTAAATTCTAATATTGATTCAAATAAATTGAAGGTAATTTTTTTTTCATTTTTCATAAAATAAAAATTGTATCTTTTCGATATAAATTTTGATTTGATTTTTTGTCTTATCATTTTAAATAATTATAATGAATTTAAGAGATAACCTTACACTACTTAAACTATTTATTATTTTTGTAGTTTTATGGAGAAAACATTTGGTTAGGATAAAATTTATGTAAGATATTTAGAAAATGATTTTAATATTGAGATGAATCCTTATAAAAATTAATTACTATAGTGAATTTGCGATATAAGCGACCGTAGCTGAATCAATTATTTTATAAAAGTAGCCCTTAATGAAAATGGTCGCTATCAACGAAAAAAGGAATTAATCGAAAAAAAAAATCTATAGATAAGTAATGATATGCTCCCAATACAAACAACGATGTCCCTAATTAAATACTACAATAAATTTTCGATATAAACTACTTTGTTAATAGCGACTTTTGATAATAGCGACTCGCGATTATTAGTAACCTTTTATGAATGATGAGTTTTCGTTAAAATTCACTTTAAATTAAATTAAACTTAATTTTCTTCTATATATTTTCGGTATTTATGCTCTTCGGAAATTAAGTTTAAGTCTTCTAAATATGATAAATTTTCTGTCGTACCCTGTAGCCAAATTAATTTTTTTGTTCCATATATACGACATTACTTTTTCTTTTACCGAAATTATTTTTCTTGTTCGTGTTTCATCGCTAATAAATTATTAAATTTGTGGGTAGACTTATAAATGGAAAAATGAATTAAAAAAGGTTACGATAATTGAGAGTTGCTATTGTCAAAAGTCGCTATTATCGAAGTAGGTTATATCGAAATTTGTATTAATATCGAATAATAAAATATATATTAATTTTTAAATGTTAAATCTGTAGAAAGTTAAGTCAGTATTTAATAATTATTAGCAATTAGATTCTTTCTATTTTCGGTAAATCTAAATGAACTATGGTTTAGAAAAAAATCAATACATTTTTATGATTACAATTAAATGTATTTATATACCTTCATATTAATATTATATATATTTATATAAAAGGAATTAAATTTAATATTATTATATCCGGTTGGTGTATTTCGACTAATTGAAAATATTATAAATAATTGGGTAAACATTAATTTACCCCTATTGAAAATTTATAAATATTTGCATATTTTCTAAATCTAAATTCAATGTAAATAAATATTTTATAATCAGTTTTGCAATCTAATAAATATTGCATTTTCATATAGAATTTTATATAACATTGCATACAAAAATTATCAATAAAATTTTGAAAACAAAAAAATAAAACTAAACCAAATAAATAATACCAAAATGAATTTTATTTAATTTTTCTATATTTTTTACATAATTTTCTACAATAAATAAAATATATAATTTGTAATTATAAAAATTAGAATGCTGGTATGATTATTGTAAATATAATTAGAAATAATTTTATACAGATAATAATTAATGATTGCAATATAAAAAATAATTAGATAAATAGATACAAAATAAAATAATTACATAAATAAGAATGGTAAATAAAAATAGTTTTTACAAAGAAATTGTTGGAAATTAGAACCACCAAAATATTTTTTTTTAATATTAAATAATTTATTTCATTAGAATTTATTTATAATTACAAATATTTAAAAATTTTGGTAATTATTAAAATATTTATAAATTTTTGAAAGTAATTACCAGAATAGAATTTTAAATAACTTGCAAAAAATTATGACGAATTGAAATAAAAAGATTTGTTTAATATTTGAATTTGTTTAAACTTAAGCAATTCATTAATCTAAAATTCATGGAATTAATAATATAAATTTTAGACTTTTGAAAATTTTTCATAAAATTTAGATTAGCATATTTATAGATAATAATAATTAAATATTCACAACTGACGTTTAATTGTAAAATTGTAAATTTTTAAAAATAATGGTCCGGATTCTATAATAGTTTTTTTGTGATTAGTGGATATTATGATTATGTGTGGAATGGATAGTAAGTTTACGATACCAACTAGAACAATACACACAACGAAATAAGGCCCTAATAATAATTACAGTGTAGCGTTTATTTCGGTTATTTTTAAGAAAGCTTTAAAATGCCACAAGATAAAGCAAATTAACGACATTTCGAAAAGTATTCTACACAATTTTCTGGTAAATTAAACTAATTTTTATTTGGTGCTATTTGCTATGTTTATGAGTTGCATGTTTAAAACAATCTTAAAACATATAACATAAAATGATTTTTTCGAATAGCCTAATTATAACGTAACTCCACCAACATTAATTGATAATTGAAACTATAAAGTTCAGATAGTAAAGTAAATGACAATTTTATATAATTTTCAATTTATTATTATAGTTACATATTTTTCTGTCAAGTAATTACAACCATAAATTTAAAAGAATTAATAATTGAATAAAAATTGTAGAAATTTTTTTAATGATAATTTTTCGTTATTAAATAATTTTACCTTTTTATATCACATGAATTATAACATTATTACTCAAGGACTAAGTAAAGACGCCTTTCTCTTTGGACTATTTAATCCTTTCAACAGGTTTTTTGTAAGTCTACATAATAATAATCATAAATCCACAATTTGGAGTTGTTTGGTTAATTTATTTAGCTGCTATCGTCAACTCATATCTAAGTTTCCAAAAATTGCCAAAATAATATCAGAGAATTTCCAGAAATGAAAAATTATAAAAAAAATGTTTGGGCGATTTTTTACCGACAATAATATATGAATTCAGAGAATAAAAAACGTTAACAAGATATTTATTGAAACAAAGTGATTAATATAAATGACTTTAAAATCTGATAGTTCTGAAAATGAATAGTGAGAAAAATAAAATTCCCGATTTACCGCCTCGATTAATCCAATTTTTGTCGAAAACCAACCTGTGTCCATTAAACTTCTCAGAAAACAATACGATGATAGTTTATATTGCAATCATTAAATGGCTGTCAATTAAACTATCCACGTCATGTAATATACAGAGTGGTATTATAATACAACTTAACAAGAATCATATTTAATAATCAATGCTTTGATAATCTGCTTATCAGTATTTTATTTTTGAATTAATCAAACTGAAAATATTTTTATTTATTTTATGTATTTGTTTTTAAGTTAAAGATACTAAAAATATCATAAATCTAAAAAAAACTATTGCCTTTAAAAAGTGCATTTAAACAAAAAATATTTAAAAAAAAAACTTTTAACATTTCTAATCAAACAATTTTTGTTGAAATCAAATTTATATTTGAACTAATGCCTTCTAGTTCTAATTTTGTATGTTTGTAATTCAGTTCAAAACAAAAAAATAACTAAAAAATTGCAAGCAAAATAAAAAAAGTTAAATTAACTTTCAAGCTGTTTGTATCATCAACTTGAAAATTCGAACATGTTTTTATGTTTCCAATTTTTTTTTTTTTTTGGGGGATTTTTGTTTTTATTAATTAATTTTGTTCACGTTTTTCTGATGAAAAAAAAAAACACAACTCACTTTTAGCTGGATACAAGGCTACACTTTGAATTTTTCAAATTAGACTTTTCATTCTTAATTATGTAAATTTGTTAATACATATTTTTTGTATACGGCTTCTTTTTGTTGTCTGTTATTTTTAGTTATTTTTTGCTTATTTGAAAAATGAAAAAGTTTCTGATTTTTGGCGTGAATTTAAATTTTCATATGGCGTGAAAAATATCCATGCTTTTTGATTAGGCACTGCATAAAATTTTCGCAATATAATTTAAAAACTTTGATTTACATAAATTTGTGTTAGGAAAACACAAAGCATAATTTTTTTTTAAATTTAAGTTCTATGTAAAACTTATGGGGCTGCAAATTAGAAATTGAAATATTTATGTAAAACAATTTTTGACATGATAAGTTTAAATTAGTTTAGGTTTTATTATTTTGTAGAAATCATTTACAAGTTTTTGTTAAATTAATTATTAGGCAAAAATTGAGCATATTATCACTAATATCTCATTTGGGTTCGTATCTAAATTCAATCTTACCTAATCTAATATCTCATCTGCCAAACATTTTACATATCAAGTTTGATTGAATGTCTCTTATTATTTGTTACTGTGAACCTATTTCTCTGAAAATGTTGACATTTTATTTTTAAATGTAAATTAATCGTTCAAAATGTAACAATTATAGCTAGCAGAAAAGTACTGAAATTCTATTGAAGCATGAACATCGGGATAAGATGTTTCAGATTGTAAATCGTTCATTAAATCGCTTAAATTTTATGACGATATTGGTTACACTACGCTGTGATGCATAACTTCACAACGTCTTTGGTGCCAAATACCAGTAATAAAATTTGCAGTTCTGTAACGTGTTTTTAAGACTATGGATTATGAGAAATGCTAAAGATTTAAATAATTTGCTGACAACTAATATTTCACTATTCAAAACAATTAGCTTACTATGCAATAAAGAATTTCTTCACCAGAAGAAAACTATGATTCGAAATCAATGTATAAAATATTAATAGGTTCAAATTAGGAAGTCACTTTCTTATGGAAGCTTGTTAACGCCGCTCCAGTAATGAATGAAACCCTGAAGTTAAACAAAAAATTGAAAGGTTTTTTTTTGTAGATTTAATTATGAACTGGGAAATAACTAATTTTTGTTAATTTAATTAAATATGCTTAAAAACATTCTATTTTTTTTTTCCAATAATTAATATTTTTCCAAAAAAGAACTAAGAAGTTAAAAAATATACATATCACATATGTGTAAATATTGAAATAATCTAAATACTAATAATAAAAAAACTCGCTTTTATATTTCCATATTGAAAAAGATATAAAAAATATCTCAAAATTTTAGCCAAAAACTATAACCACCTTAATAAATAAACCATTTTTCTATTGTAGAAAAACAATTTTCATAAAAAAACATAAAAACACAAAAAATAAACATTATTTTTAGAATTTGTATATAAAAATATTTTTTAATAATATTTTTTTGAGTGTTTTGTCACGTTTTTCAAAGGTTTCTCGATTAATTTACTACGTGATTACAAGTTGAACTTATGGCTCTGGTATCTCAAAATTAAAAACACAACATTACCAAATAATAAAATCAAAAAAAAAAAAAAACAAAAAAAAACTGTGAAATTGTGAAAGTAATTTCCGTTTTTGTTACCACCCGTATTCATATGACAATAATGGTTATATATGTACGTACATTAATTCCCATTAGAATTTTCGAAAGGATTTATTGGAAAATTCTACAAAAAAAAACGAAAAAAAAAAACAATATTTATATATTGATCATCATCATCGTATGTGTCTAATGTCTACAAATTGAATGCTCTTAAAGTGCTTGAAATTACTTCACACTGTTTGGTTTGCACAATTCAGAATGATGGGATGTAAAAGTTTTTTTTTTGTTATTAGTATATTTTCCTTATAAATAATTTTTCGTTTTGTTATCAAAATTTTCAACAGAATTTTCTTTTCTTTATTTTTGTCTACATGATGTCTTGTTCTTCAATCTTTTTTTTTTTAGTGAATTTATTATTTTTGATTTGAATATATGCTAAAAATTGGTATAGTGCTAAATGCATTTTATGCTGACATCACTCTTATTCCAGTTTGCTAAATATTTATGCAAATATTTTACACTCTCTTCGGTAATTAGCAATAACTAAAAAAAAATCAAAAGTCAGTTAGTAAAAATGAATAAAAAGTTTTGATATGTGATGCTGTGATGATGGTGACAACTGTATTTGATAATAAATGGTCGTAATTCATATATAACAATATAAGTAAATATAATTTTGAAATATAGGAGAGATTAGGGTAAGTTTGGGAAATCTGAAAATTAATAAAAAAAATGTTTATTTGTCTATAACTGTCATCCATTGTGAGATATTTTCATTTGATGTATAACCAGAACCAATTTTGTATAATTCTAAATTATTTAATTTTAATTTTTTTATGTTATAATTTGTGCTTGATAGATGCAAGTCTTCAGAACATATAGCCCAGTCGATTTAACAAATTCACTAGCCGTATTCGAGTTTAGCACATGCTTTTTATATTAGTCCATGAGCAGCAGTCGTCAATTGAGTAAGCGACCTAAAAACGTTGTAATAATTTATGAATATATGTAGGAATATAACATCAGTGAATTGCTCAGCTTGGTTTTCAAACTATTATATTCAATATAGAAACGTTTTTATAAATGTTTTTATATTATGTACATTTTAATTAATAAGCAATCAGCTTAAAATCCAAGTTAACAATTTTCTGCCCCAGTGTTAAGTCCGTAGTGTTATATGGTTGCAGTACGTGCAAAGTGACAACTCTGATCACTAGAAGGCTGCAAATTTTCGTCAGATCTTTCTGAGGAACATTTCGGCGAATCTGATAAGCAAATTATTGTTAAAATGTAGAATTGTTTCACCAAAACAATTCTTAATTTTAACTATAATTTGGCCAGAATTCTCAGAATGTTGCTCAGAAAACTACGATATAGTTTAATCAGGAAATGGATGGGGCAGTGGATTGGTCAAACGATCTGTAGAGGTGACTGTTTCATTGCAGGACATTCAACCTACTTTGCGTCGTCCTAGGCAAACTTAAAAATCCAAGAGGAACGCCAGAGACTTGGTGAAAGCTGGATGGAATTAAAGCATATTGTCCTATGACCCTGGAGGGAATCTAGCAGCTAAATAAACAAGTAATTATAAGCTAACATAACTGTTAATTTCTGTATCTTTATTATGTTGACAATAAAATTTCAAATGCAATTGTTTAAATATGCTGTAAAACAGGTACAAAATTAATATTAATTTTCGATTCTACAACATTAAATCATTATTTTATATTCCAATTTTTTCCTTATTTCACCTAATAAATTATCATTATATATTTATGCATTTTAAAATAAATTACACGCGCGCCCATTATTCCACAGACATGAATTTTAAAGTTGCACTTTAAAAAAATTATTCAAATTAGCACTACGTAAGAAATATATAAAAAAAATATGAAATAATTTCAAGAAAAGTTTCCAAATGGTACAATAATTGATTTCTCTTTACTGGGTAATAAATATAAAGTAAATATGGTTTCTGAATGTAGCACACTTTTTTAATGACCCTTTTTCTGAGGTTAAAGATTTCATTGTGGTTGATTCGACATTCTTTCAATTTTTTTAATAACATTCACATATGGCAATAATATCATTTGTAAATAAAAATCATGTTTTGAATGCATTTGGATATATTCGTTTAAGAAATCAAAACAAATTATGTCCACAATTTGAACTAAGCTGGATTAACTCAATATATTTTCTATGTTGATTAATTCATTGGGAATAATTGCTAATCAACTGACAGATTAGTCTAGAAATAAGAATTTTTTATATGAAGGATGGAATTTTAAATAAAAAGGATTTGATAATTTTGTTTGGACTTCTTTTTTTACTTAAAAAGGAAATTATATAAGGAAAACTAAATATAGAAAAAAAATGTTAATATTATTTCAATTAAAATTAAATTAAAATAATATGTATATAAGTTCTCAACCTCGTTCTCAAAAGGGTGAGGATTATATGCGTTTCAATTACTACTTTCATTGACATTATTTATCTACAATGGTTAAGTAAATTACTACTGAAATAACGAAAAATCACTGGAACTCGATATACCTCTTAGCTTGATAATTACTGAATAATACTAATATTCGAATTCATGTTGGAATTGGAATACTTTTTTTTCATACAGTGCATTTATATTAGTTCAATGATAGGTGATTATGTTATTAATAGCTCAAGGTAAAAGGTAAATAAATATCAATTTCGTTTTTTGGGTAGATTTATAATTACTTAAAAAGAAGCTTCAAATATCAGTTTTTTTAAGTAAAATTTAAATCTTTTAATGACAATTTTCAAATAATTTTAGTTACAACAAAATTTCTGCAAAACGCTTTTAATTATTTTATTTATTCTCATATATTTGAGTAATATTACACAAATTCGACATAGTACTTATTATATGAGTATTCAATTCTCATGGAGCAAGGCGTCTATACGAAATGTAATGTTATATGTTAGTTTCATAATTTTAAGTAAATCATTTTTTTTCGGTTTTCCCTCTTGGGAGAATAGGACTTTCAACTCAAATCTCCTTCTTACTTGGTTTGCTGTTTTCGCATTTCTCTATGTCAGATTACACTTTACTTGTTCTTGATTATTATCAAGAGGGGAAACCGAAAACTTCAATTTCTGAATGCTTAAGGATTCTATACTCCAGCGATATTCTTTTAATGGTATCGAACTTTTTTCTGATAGTAATCGATCCAGCTCCTTTCGATTTATTTGCTTTCGTTTTAAGTTGCGTGAGATCTAAATTGCTGCTGGTATTGTCCAATTTATATCCTTGTAATTTCTGTGTCATAATGTTTTCCTGCCATTTGTTCAAGGTTCACTTTACACACACGTTAAATAATATTCTGAGTTTAGTTCGTTCGTATATTTGTATGCTTTCCATACTGGTTGCAATCGTCAAAATGCTTTCCTGTTGTTTGTGTCTGTTTCCGAACCGCCATTTCTTCTCATTGTACTATCTCTAAACTATAAATTCTAAATAAAATCCGGTGTAAATATTTAAACATTTTTAAATATTTAAAGTGTAATTAATAATTAAACAATTTAATTTTATTCTAAATACAAAAAAGTGTTAAAACTTTTCATAATATTTTAACTTGTATATATAAATAATAATATTATTTACGGTTTTAAGTTAACTTTATACATTTTAATCTAAGGGTTACAAATAAATAATTTATTATACATTAAGTAAATTTGTATTTGTAATATAGTTTTATATACACTACACCAGTCACTTTTCATTTATATACTAAATATTATTATTATTATTTACATCAATAAAAAAAAACTTCCCCTTTTTCTTTACATTTACTTTTTTTTATGTTAGTAAATGTTTATAAAACAACATATAATTTTCGTTTTGAACATTTAGATAAATATTATGTTTTTCTTTATATATTTTTTTTGCTGCTTTACATTTTTTTTCTTTATATGTTTATTTGGCAAACTCAAAAGTTATAATACTAAAAACATATATGCTCAATTCTAATATTTTCTTAAGTAAGTGTCATGTACAGAGCCGAGACAGAATAAATTTTGTTTGATGATTTAACTTTGGTAAATTTTTTGAAAATATACTATTTAATATAATAATAAATAAATTGCTATTATTATGTTTTTGTAATTTTTAGGATCTATTAAATTATGTTATTAATATAAATATGTATCTTTAATAAATATTATTAGAATATTATAACAATAAAAATATTAAATTTTGTATATATTTAATTAAAAATGCAAAGTTTATTAACATTTCAAATTTTAATTTTCCGGTAAAATATTTCAGATTAATAAAAATTAATAATAAAAAATTTTTTGTTTATTGAAAAATAATGAAATTTAATGAAATTTTCCATTATGATTTTTATTTGATATTTTACATTTTTATCAATATTATTTATATTTTAATATAATATTGAAAAAAAATATTTATATATTGCACTCCCTAATTGAAAACTGCAATATCTCAAAAAAATTCTATTTTAAGGCATTTATTGCTGGTAGTAGTAACTGACCAGGAAACTCGGACGAAGAAAGTAACATTACAGTACCAATAATTTATTGGGTTAATTTGAATCTTTAAGTTCGATTAGATTTTTGTCATCGCGGAGATTTTATTTGAATTTCAACTAATCAAAACTAAGAGATAAAGAAATTTCAAATTTTCCAGGATGGCGAATACACATAGAAACATTTTATATGTAAAAATTGATTTTGACAACTAAATTATTTACATACATTGGTTTTTTTAAAGGGTGTAAATAGCTGACGATCAAATTTGGCGTTGATTTGATTCACCAAGAAATTGATATGTACAAGATATATCTTTTGGATAGGCACCTGGATAAGTTGGTGATATTAAAGCACCGGTTTTATTTGAACTCATACTAGGAGTAACAGTATAGGAACAAGGTGATCTTTCTATTGGTATACCAATTTCATTCATATTCCGCTAAATAAAAACAAGAAATAATCAAAATAAATTGAATAAAATTACATTTTATAAATGAAAATTGTATTCGGAAAAATGAATCTTCGGCGCATATATGTTACATGCCGAAGACATAAATTGGCGGAAATCTAAAACAACCTTTAAGTAAAATTAACTAAAAATTTATATGCTCCTCAATTTTTGAATCAAATTTACTTTGAAAACATAATTCATTTCAAAAAACTTCATTAAACTTTATAGTACCATAATATAAATTAAGCTTGCGATGATAATTTAAATTAAGCCTGCGATGTTGGAGATAGACTAATTCACCGTCAGCAACTACTGTCAATAAAAAAAGTTATAATATAAGAAATTATATTATATGGAAACATTTATACTGTATCTCCAGTACAGATAATCAAAAATAATAAAAACATTTGGCATGACAATAAATATGAACATTTTTAATAGTGACGTAACTCAAAAACTTGTTGTTTTCAATAACCCATACAAAAACATTATTAACTTATATAATTCGAGTCATAATTGTCTTAAAACTATAAAAATTTAGGAGCTACGGTAGCCATTTCACAGTAATTACTAATAGGATATTTTCGAAAATTATTTTTATTATTTTATTTCATAATGGCTGTCGT
Source organism: Rhamphomyia laevipes (assembly GCA_963920725.1). Lineage (NCBI taxonomy): Eukaryota > Metazoa > Arthropoda > Insecta > Diptera > Empididae > Rhamphomyia > Rhamphomyia laevipes. The sequence continues at coordinate 5,648,445 of OY987257.1, forward strand.
CTGATGATGTATGGTATATGAAAAGTGCTTCTGTAATGGCAATAAATAGTAAATTTATATATGATCATATATCACAAAGCAAGTACGGGGATCACAAGTCTAATTATTTCATTTTTTTTTGTAACAAAGACAAAAAAATTTATAACTGAATAGTATAAAGTTCAAATAAAAAATTTCCATTTTAATCATTTTAATATTATATTTAAAAACTGAAATAAACAAATATAATTTATTATAATTATTTTATTATTTACAAAACCCAAAGAAACAAAGAAGCTATCCAGATAATGAAAAATTTATTAGTCCGAAAGATAATTTACATTAAAAATGATAAAAATGAAATTAGTACAGAGATAAAGACATAATAAAATTTGAAATTTATTCTAGATAATATAATTAAAATCTTTTAAATTGTAAACATTTATGTAGTTTATAATTATTATTATTACTAAGTAAAATCAACAAGATTCAATAACTAATTCTCTGGTGTTGTCTAGCAAAATAATAAATAAATTAGCATTTATCATTATTATTATTGTTATTTTTGAATTTTACGAAAATATACATTTGAATCGCTAGATGTAAAATGTTGTGAAATAATTTCACAGTTTGTGAACAAATCACACATTTAATGTTAAATTACAAATATTTACTAATAATATTTGTAGAAAATTGTAAATTATTATTTTGAGTTTGGCACGATATGAAGGAAATATACAAAAAAATTACAATTTGGGGTGCTTTTTTATAGTTGAATTATGTGATTATAATCAGTCGTGTATTTTAAGTACTTTTTTCATACCAGAGCAATATGTTTCTCAATTTTTTTTTAAACGTGGTCTTAAACGTTTGTATTTTAGCTAACCTGGAATTAGCTAACCTGGAATGATTATGCTTTGATAAATCAGCTTAACATAATTCAAATATAGAATCAATTTTAAAATATTGCATCCTAAAACTCAGAAGCTGTGCTTCTTATTTTTATGATTGCCACCAAAATTGGTGCTATTAATGTTTTGGAATCTGAATTTTAAAATAAAAGAAAAATTAATGAACAGTTTTCATTATAATTTATATCGTCAATTTACACGGTACGAATGAAGATAAATTTCATTAATACGATTTTCAGTTTAACAAGATTTTAATATAAAATTATTCGTATTGGCACGATTTCCATTCAAATAAAGAAACAATTCTTATGTTTAACGCGAAATACATTACAAAATTCGTCTAATAACTCAGCAATATTTACCTGTTATTAATATAGAGATGGTTCAACTAAAATTAAAGTCTGTCACAAAAACCGAAATATAAAATATCGAATTTTATTTATTTAGTTAATTTAATTGTAACAATTTGACCAATCTCTATGGTGATGGAAATCTATGAAGTGCATATATTTTTATTACAGAGAATCATTCCTTTCGTCAATAGTTAAAATTTCCATATTAATCGTATGAAAAGAACAGAAAGTAAACGTCCAATTCGCAATGTTATTAAAGTAACATTTAAACTGACTAAATTCAACAGTTGAAAGAAATCAATTCTATTATTTATAAATTATTTTACCAACCATCTTTCTCAAATTTGATACGAGCTTCATAATAGGCAGCTTACATCTTACTGGGTAAGGAACAAGATCTTCAAGCTAAAAACCATACTTCTGCAACGCGTAACGTAAATATCATTACTAAATAATATTGAATACGTTATTGTTATTAATAACGTTATATCGTGCTATAAAAATATCGTTAGTTACGTGCAAAAATCAATTTTGAATCGTTATAAAATAACGTTATCGCGAAATGTTAAGTATGGTTCCGGGTTCCGGCATCTGGATATTATTCTTTATGTAAATATTAAAATTAATTTATTATATTTTTTTTTATATACCTAATTAACGTAAACTATTTCATTTTTTATGGATTTTAAATTATTAATTCTTCTTTTTTTGTTAATAGTTATTAGCATAGACAATGTTTGTGCTCTGAAGCAAATTGGTCACAAAATAAAACATAAAAACATAAAATTTTAAGTTATTGTTCCTTGTGCAAGGAATGTAAACAACAAATTTGCATATTAGTAACAAATTTTCAGTATGTTAAAAAAATTGGCATACACTCGATTAGGCACAACTATTTTTTTTATTGTGTAGTGGTTTTTTTTTTTAAAAATAGGACAATACAAACAAAAAATGTTGTCCTTTTATATACAGAAATAAAAACCAAAATTAAATGAATGAAATAATTGTTTTTTTTTTTTTTGATAACAATAAACAGGATAAATATAACAAACATAATAAAATAAAAAGCGGAAGTTTTAATGTTGAAAAAATAACAAGGATATCAAAAATATTCGGATATGTTTAGGTACATTGAACATAAGATTTACACTAATATTGATTTGCTCAATATTGTAAATATAAAAGAAATATTTGGAAATTCAATTTTAATTTTTTAAGTAACAAATTTACTTTTAAATTAGTACATTTTTCTTTTGTCAGTTCATTTGTCATGTTATAACTCAGAAAATATGTTGAAGAACCCATTTAAATAGAGTTATAATAGAAGTATTAAAAAAATAGTTATAAAATATTATCATCAGAATTACTGTAACAAATGTAATATAGAAGAAAATTGCAGATTTATTGAATATTTTGTTCACTAGTTCATAGTGCTTCTATAGCCGGAATCGGTTCCTTAAATTAATGTATAACTTCATACATTAATAAATCGGTTCCTTGAATTAATGTATAATTTCATACATTATATAAATTAAATTACACTACTTTAATGTATATGAGAAAATTATTTGACGAAGTATATGAGAAAACAATCATGAAAGTGATAGTGTGTGTAGGAAGCTCCGAACCATAATATAACAATTAAAATTTGATTTTACGAAACAACAAGAATGATATTTTTGTAGCGCTAGACAGCTTTATTAATAGTAATAACGAATTCGATACCATTTTATAACGAATCAGCATTTTTTTATGACAGGACTGACTTTTAGAGCAAGTTAACAAATATTTGTATTTATAATAGGCAGTAGGCACATGAGTAAATATAAGAAGCAGAAATTATTGCTGAGATATTTGGAAAGATTCGATAAAATATTTCGCATGAATTATGTAAAGATATAATTTTAAGGTATTTTGATATCCATTGTAAAATAGTTGTTTAAGGTGATCGGTCTACACAAAAAACGCATCTTAATATTATTCATATTTTTGAATAGCTTGCGGTCAAAAATGTTTGAATTTGATAATATAGTTTGCATATTATCTTTCTCATATTAATTCAGTTATTATTTATCAATAATCATATTAATATGGTATCATTAGTATTTCATATTTAGTAGTAGTTCATATTTTAATATGGTATTGCCAAATTTTACATGAATAAATCTTCGATCGACAATAACTTATTTTTTTACCCTACACTAATTCATTACACAGAAATTCAGGACCTTATCGTAATCTAAATAAATCACTATGATTATGAAATTACTGTATTGCTGCGCAATCTTTTTTACTTTTACTACATCCTTTTACTTTTTGTTTTGTAATTCATAAAAATAAAATCTAATAAAAATTGATATATAAATTTATCCTGATTTAAAAAAAAAGATTTAGCTAATAAAAAACATTTTTATTATCTTCTGCAATGAAAATAAGATTGTTAAAAGTTCAAAAATGAAATTGTAAACAAAAAAGGATAATCTTTGAGCATCCGTCAAGTATTTAAGTGGATAGTATCTTTTTAACCACTTATTTTTTTTTTATATATTTTAGGTTTGTTTTCGGATGTATGCAAAACGGAAATTCAGGATAATCTCAATTTTGGAATGATTTGTTATATACAATTGTTTTTTTCAGCAACAATTTAGTATTATTTTTGTTGAAGACGAAAGAGTCATAATATTTATGGAAATTTATCGTTGAAGCTTTTGTATGACATTTTTCAGAAATTTAATGATGATGTCAAAATTTCCATTTAAAAATTTGTCAATTTATTCAAGGTAAAATTGACATTGAATAATTTTACGAATATGTTTTTTGAAATTCGTAGAATTTTGTGTTATAAATTTAAAATAAAATTATAATTTTATTTTGGACTTACCCATATTTTTTGTTGCTGGATATTTCATTATCTTTTTTATACTAGTTTTAACAATGTTTACTAAAATAATTTAACAAAAATACCGAAATTATCACTATGTGAAGAGAGAAATCTTGGGCTATTTTTTTTTATTATTTTTTATAATATTACTTAATGTCGTTAGTTTGAAAAGTTATATTCCATCCGGGCAACATTTTTTTTGACTTCTTTTTTATTATTTGTTCATTTTATAAATTTCAAAAAAATTTAACATTGCACATAAGACTTTAAAGTAGTTCACTGTTAATACATTTTTTAAAAGGAAAAAGGCAAAAGAATATGTAAATAAAAAGATTTTATTTTTAAATCTTTTAGTATTTAGTTTCCGATTACCAATATTGCATTTAAAACTTTAATAGTATTACGAAACGTAGTATCACATTTAACATAAATAAATTAAAATCGATTAATTTTATATCTTTTACAAAACGATAAAATGTCAATTGATCCTTTATGTCATTTTCGAAATGTGAAAGATAGTAAATTAAAGATGCGACGCGGAGAAAGTGGAATCTCAAATGTTTATATAAATTTTCCTGGAAAAATACCAATAAAACTACTTTTTATTATTATCTGTAAAAGGACTAAATGTACGCACTTTATGGGAAAATAAAGTGAAAAACTTTAAACGAACTACGATAAAGTAGGTGCCGATCAAATTAAAATTTTACTAAATGAAATTTATTTAGATTTCACCAGGTATAGTTCAAGTTTTCTTGGTTATACGGCTGCGTAAAACTCTGGGAACACAACGCTGGCTTACGACTGTATAACGCTGTAGAAGGAGAAAACTGCAGCCTTCATGACATATACTGGAACATGCGTAAAGGGCAGATACAATTTAAGCTACTCATATCAGTATCATGAGAACTAGTTGCATAAATAGAGAAAATTGAAATGAGCTAGATGAAAATTGCTTTGGGTGAGCAAAATAGTAAAAAATTACGTTAACTAATCTGTCATTTGTACCCCATAAATAATAAATTTATATTTAGTTTTTATGGTCTTTTGAATTTCCAAAAATTGGGGTAAAACTTGTAAAATCTTTACACAGATTTTGAAAAATTTTACGAATCGAAAATAATCAAATATTATAATATACTACAGTCATATTTTAACTTCAGAATTATGATTTCAATAATAAATTTCCATTCAAAAATGCAGTAGTGGCCAGATAAAAATTACCACATTCAAAATATTTTAAAATTTTAAATTTTTCATTCTTCAATCTTTACATTTATAAAATTAATAATTTTATTACAAATTTGCACTATAAGTTTTACAAGGATTCCAAATCAAGAGTATCTCTATATTTAATAATCTAATATGGTTACAAAAACTGTCAAAAATATCAATATTAGCAATTTATTGTGAACATTAAAAATATGCATTCATTTTAAATCCATTCAAAATTAAAAAAACTGAATTATTTTTTAATCCTTACTTATTTAAATGAGAATCAACTTTAAGTGACATTTGTTTCTAACTCGATTATGGTGAATTAATACTTCAGAACCTTGCACATGACGAGTGAGCTGTTGGTTACTGATCATTGGTAATAACACTATTAACCTTTCTTGACTATAATTACACTATAATCAAGAATATGAAGAACCAAAAATCGATTGAAACAAATTGGTAAATTATTTGTCCACTAGGGTACTATCCAACAACATTAACTATACTAATGAAACTAGACAAGTCTGTAGATAATATTAAAAGTAAATATATACGAGTATTTATAAATATATGATCTACTCTTTTATACAAAATATAAAGTTAAAAAAAATCAAAAATATTATATTAATTAAATAAATATTTTTAGATATTGGTCATTTCAATTTTATTTTTGGGTTAACAAGGTGCTAATAATTTAAATATTACAAATTATACCGCAAAAATATTTATAAACTTTTATATACATAAATAATATATAAAAAAAATCAAAATTTCAGTAAAATTAATTAATAATGAATATATAATTATGATTTTAATTGACCATTTAAAAACAATATTTTCTATATAACCATAAATAAATAAATCGAATATAAACAAAATAATGATTTTTATTTAAATAATTTTTTTTCTTCTAGCATCAACAAGGTCAAGGATTCCATATAATTCTCAATGTCAATATAAACAAAATGTACGATAGAAGAAATATTTATGTAAAAAAAAAAAACAAACCCAAAAGAACTGAGAAATAATGCAAAAGGAATAAAAAAATGTATAAATAAATAAATATGTATTAAACAAATTTAAACAACACATTGAACACCCATCATCCCTCAATTGCCATCGTTTAAAAAAAATAATAATACAAAACCAAAAACTCAAATATATAAAAATGTTTGAATAAAAATACAAGCTAAAAAAGTTATCCATCAGGATTCAGGAAGAGTGTACTAAGAAGAAAGAGGCGACTAGTACAACATTAAAATGAATTCCAAAAAAAAAAAGGAAAAAAAGTACAAGACTGTTTTTAGGGTGGCACTTTTTTGTATGCTTATAGACTTGTCGATAATTTCGGTTCCCTTTTTATTTATTTTTTCGAAATATATATTCAAATTGAAGGGTATTTTGCAAGAAAGCACCAAATTTTGATTGGGAGTGTTAAATATATATTGAAAATTGTTAATTTTAAAATAATAATTAAGGTTAGTTTGAAGGAAGGTTAAAATTTAGCTTCGTCCATCAATAAGAAACATTAAATATAATGCCCATATAAAATTAGTATAGATCCAAATTGGAATAAAATGTCACGAATTCTGATTGGGGCTGTAGTGCTATTACAAAGAAGAAAATAATTCTATTAATTATGTATTTTCTTTTAATTTCTTTAAGAAAGGTCTTTGTTTAATTTTCAACATAAAACAATTCAAAATTTATAATAAAAATCATTTTTATAGCTTTCTATGTAAAAGCTTTTCTCCACCCAGTCTAACTTTATTCTCATCGTAAATTATATCATTTTTCTGATGATGTTAACAACAAAAAAAAAGGAAAATTCTCTTAGTTAAATAAATATAAAAAATCCATAAAAATACAAATACAATTTTTATTTTTTTATTTTTTTAACAAAATTCCTTAAGTATATAGAAACAAAAATTTTGCCAGCAACATAAGAAAATTTAAAACATTATTTCTGACTGACTGAATAAGAGAGAGAGACAACAAATAAATAAATAAATAAATACAAAAAAAAAAAAATTTAATACAGAACATGAAATCATTACTCCAAATATTTGGAAAAGGATATTTGGCGGAAATACAAACACGACATTGCCGCCAACCGCTAAACGGGACAGTATTTAGGAAGTCTTTATTTTTTATGTATACATTTTGAAATCTTTCGTTTTTTTTTTTATTCCATCATCATCAGTAGACTTAACATACCTACCTCTTGTTATTGGGTAGTGTATGACGGACAGAGGAGGGAAATTTTGTTTTTGTTATTAGTAAAATCTCTGTTTAAAATTTTTTTACCTAGCTATTTTTTTTTTATTTCAATACAGTACGGAAATTGGTAAGGGGGTGGAATAAATTTGCAAATATTTTTATTAGAATTAAAGGTTCGTAGTTTCATGAATTATTATGTATATTTATATACTATTTTTTTTTTTATTTGATCATTTCATTTTCAGGTGTGGTAAAAAAAAATAATATAATTTAAATGAAATTAAATTAAATTAAATACAAAATGAAAAAAAAGTGTTATGCAAACAAAATAGTTGACTTTTATAAGCTGCGTATTTGTTTTATAATAAAACTAATCAAACAAAAATGTATTAAAAAATTAATTTTTCCGGGCTAAAAACCTTGTATTAAATTAAATAAATTTCAAAAAACAAAAAATCGAGCAAAATTTGAAATTGTTTTAATTTTATTTTTTATTTCTTAATTTAGGATATTATTTTGTAAATTATTTAAATTTAAAGTTTTTGTATAGAATTGTAATTTTTACATTGATTTTAGGATTTACGATTAATTGGTACCCCAAAATTTGTTACTCCATTTTGAATTTGGTTAAAAATTGCAATTTTCAGCGATAAATCTATTTTATTTTTGTGTTGAAAAGACGATTTTGTTCTTTGGGAACAGTTTAGAAACCACATACAATTTCTCATTGCTCACCTATTGAATGGCGAGTAATTGTACGGTGACCAAATTCACAATGACCAATTGTGAACCGATTAATTGTGAACAACCAATCAACTGGAAATCATATTTTACATATTATATTTATCATTGTTTTGTAAATTATACAATTGAAATATGAATTTATTTTAAGATTATTGAACAATTAAATTGAATTGCACTAGGTAAACCAACCAATCATTAAAGATTCTTCGTACAGACAATTTATATAGACATATTTTATACTGGGGGTTTTTACACACAATATAAATTCTAGTGCACATGAATGCACTTGTATGTATGCAGGTCATTCAATTTTTGTCTAGATACTATGATATTATCAAAATATCATATATACTAAAAGCAAATTCAAAGATTTACCAACAATTAACCAAAGCAATCCTCTTTAAAACAATTATACATTGAAATATAGAAACAAGATTCCAATTTTTTGGTGATGTTGCCAATGGTGGTAATCATAATTTTTATATTATTATAATCTGTTTAAATAACTTTTTATAACTTATTAATATTAAACGAATAGTTTATTATTTCAATAAAATTTAGTTTTTGTTAATAAATTGCAAGTAATCAAATTATAATTAAAATAAATTTCAAAATTCTTTATTAAATAAAAGTTTTAAATAAATATAATAATACGTATACGTAAATTATATTAAAATGAATTCATTATTTTGTTGATTTTCAAGTTATAAACACAAACCAAAATTCCACAGGTGTATTTGTTTATTAAAACCAATTTTATACCAATTCCGTATTCCAAACTTTCCAAAAATTTACTATATATATACGAATAATATCATGAATTTTTAGAGATAACATTTACAATTTATGTATATATGTAATATAGAATTTGAAAAAAAAAAATCAAAATTTATAACAATCCCCCCTATATAAAAGCCGAACAGACCTTAGTCAATATTTTAATGTCTCAGAGTGAATATATTTCACCTCTTAGTCAGCATAAATTCTATAATAAAACTTTAAAACCAAAAATCGTTCTATACAATTCTAGAATTCATCCTATAAAAGAAGTCCATAAATATATCAATGGCACAATGTAATAGTAGGTTAAGTCGAAATAATCGAAAACTGAAATTTTTCCATTATACTTTTCTTCTCTGTCTAAGCTTTATTTTTACTAGTCATGAAGTTAGTAGGCCAAGTATTTTCTCTTTTATATAAAAAATACATAATAACTTAAGTCATTTTTAAAAATAATCATTCACATGTAATAGTATCTTAAAAGTCAACATAATACCAAATCTTATGTCTAGATAAGGTTGAAAAAATTACTCGTAAGATCATCTTAAGTCGCAAAGTCACAAGTGGTAAGAAGGTGAATAATAATATTTAAAAAAAACGTAACATAAGATAGTGTTACCAAATATTAAATTATAATTTAGGTAATTTATGTTTATATAAGCGATTTTACTCTATTTTAATTTGCCTAAATATTATATACTTTTTTTTTTTTGTAAAATACCTTAAGAAGTGATTTAAGTTAATTTTAACAAATATATTATACTTATAATAGGATATTATTATTTTCGTAAATTATCTAAAATTTTTGATTTAGTTTTTACGGAACTTAATTACTTTTATCCTAGTTTTAACTACGTTTTTTCGTATGTATATTCAAAAGTTCGTTATATTACATGAAAATATTTTTTCCGGAGAAATTTTTCAATTTTGTTTATTCATTTCTGAACATATTCAATTTTCGACATAAGCTACTCTTACATGTTGCCACATTATATACGAAAAATAGGGGATGAAAAAGTTTTGTATATACTATACTAGATATATATGAAAAGATCATCATTTTATATCATTATATCTATAATATTATAAGAGTGAACAGCCAGCATCCTAGAATTCTTTAGAGATTACCTTATACACATGGATATTTTTTGGGAAATTTTTGCTGACAACAAAACTTAAACAAACATGAACTTGCATAAATTTTTGACATTCCTAGAATGTCTTTTAGTCCTTTTTATGTAATATTGGTCGGTAGAATTTATATATATTTTTTGCATTATATTATTGTTTATATAGTAAAATCCTTTAGATTTCGTCCTTAGAATTAGTAAATTTACAGTATCAACAGAAAATTTACAATATTATAAAGTAAAATTATAAATTTTTTTTTGTAAAATCATTTTTTTTTTTTGAAATTTGTTGTTAAAAAATGAAAATTTGTACATTTTGTAGAAAAGTTATTTGATATATATTAAAACTAGCTTAGTGAGCAAATTAATAATTAATAAACAATTTCTTTTAATTACTTGTTTATTTAAAAATATTGTATATATATAAAAATTTTATGTTCACATTCACATACTTTGATATAGAAACTAATTTTATTTTGTTATTCATATTTAGTTACAGTATAATGTTTTATCTAGTCTAGCCTAGCCTAAAAATGACAAATTGCTGTAATGTAAGTTTATATATAATAAAGGAAATTCTTAGCAATCAAAATTTATGACTTTAACATAATAATTTTTATTGTATTTTGAAAAATCACAGAACAATGACTTATAAAATGACTTTGTAAATATATAAAATAAATAAAAATATAAATATTATTTAATTATCTACAATAATAAGACACTAAAAATTATAAGAATTATAATTTATATATAATATTGGTCGGTAGAATTTATATATATTTTTTGCATTATATTATTGTTTATATAGTAAAATCCTTTAGATTTCGTCCTTAGAATTAGTAAATTTACAGTATCAACAGAAAATTTACAATATTATAAAGTAAAATTATAAATTTTTTTTTGTAAAATCATTTTTTTTTTTTGAAATTTGTTGTTAAAAAATGAAAATTTGTACATTTTGTAGAAAAGTTATTTGATATATATTAAAACTAGCTTAGTGAGCAAATTAATAATTAATAAACAATTTCTTTTAATTACTTGTTTATTTAAAAATATTGTATATATATAAAAATTTTATGTTCACATTCACATACTTTGATATAGAAACTAATTTTATTTTGTTATTCATATTTAGTTACAGTATAATGTTTTATCTAGTCTAGCCTAGCCTAAAAATGACAAATTGCTGTAATGTAAGTTTATATATAATAAAGGAAATTCTTAGCAATCAAAATTTATGACTTTAACATAATAATTTTTATTGTATTTTGAAAAATCACAGAACAATGACTTATAAAATGACTTTGTAAATATATAAAATAAATAAAAATATAAATATTATTTAATTATCTACAATAATAAGACACTAAAAATTATAAGAATTATGTTGTATATTCTTATTAAATTGTTTATTGTTATTTGATATGTTATCATATGTTACTGAAGGGATGACTAATCTTTTGTATCATGTTTGATAAGTGAAATCTGTTTATTTTCAAATAAAATTTTCAACTGAACATAGTTCAAACTGAGTTCTATTTTTCTCATTTATGATTTTGATCGGTTGAATCTCAAATCGTATAAATCGTATAATATATTAACCCCTTCATCCCTATCGTATGGGTAGTTATATTCAATTTGAAAAAAATAGACATTTTAAAATCGAATATCGAATAAACTTCTAATTATTACATTTTTTTAATATTAATATTCAAATAACATTTCAAATAAGTTTCAGTTACGTTTTGACAGTCGGAATGTCAAAACAATTGTAATTATTGTGCGGAAAAGTGTTTAGCATGATTAATTTATTTACTATTAGCTAATAGTTAATAATGACGTTTAGGCAGACCTAAAGAAGCTCAGGATGAACAATTGGAGAGCAGAGGCCTGCAACCGCGTTTTGTGGAAGAATTTGGTACAGTCGGCCAGAGTTGTTAAATAATGCATTTTATACAAATTAAAAATAATTCAAATAAATTGAATTATTTGAATTATTTTTGAATTAAGAAAAGTAATTCATTGAATTACTTGAATTATTTTTGAATTATTCTTCTTAATTCAAAAATAATTCAAATAATTCTTATTTAATTCATATAATTCGAATTATTTTAAGTAATGCATTATTTTTAATGCATTATTTTAATTAATTAATTCAAAAATAATTATGAATTTGAATTACATAAAAATGAATGCATTATTTTGAATTATTAATTATTAAAAATAATGCATTACAAAAATAATTCATTATTTAACAACTCTGCAGTCGGCTAAGGGACCAGGAGGCCTATAACGCCATCAAAGAAGAAGATTATTAGCTTATATAGTTTCAGCTTTACAAAATTACTCTTTTCCCAAGTTTGTTTCTCACAGAATACACTTCCAACTGTCAATATTCATGGAAAGTTTAGAAACTTTGAATAGTGTCTTTATAAAAAAATAATTAACAAACAAAATGAGACATAATTAGTTGCTATGCATTGTAATGTTAATGTTTTCAATTAAGATGAATAAATTCGTAAATTTGTTTGATATGTTTAGTAATAGAAGTGTATTTAAAGAGATGGATCGGATTACATCGGACGGGACACAAATTATCGTTGTAGGGTTAACTAATTAAATATCACATGAAAAAACCATTACCAAAATTGTAAGATTTATGAAAAATTTTTGACGGTTAATTTTTTTGGCAACTCAACAAACATTAGCCCCCATGAATTTGATAATTAAATTTATATAATTTATATTATTAATAAATTCTTTTTCACAACCCTGTTTATAAAAAAAAAATATTCCTAATCGGACATTTTTATAATCTTCTGTCATAATAATATTTTACTGCATTCACAAATTCAAAGTTTTTTTTTTTCCAGATCTCATAAAATATTAAAACCTCGAAACATCATATCCTCATTCTACAAAGCCAACCATTATTAAAGAGATATATTAAAAAATCATAATTTTTTTTTTTCATTAAATTTACAATCTTTTCAAAAGATAAGAAATAAAGGGGGAAAAAACTAGAAAATTTAAATCTTAAGATAAGAAATTGACGCCATTTTTTTCCAGTCTGCTTAATTTTCGTTTTGGCTGTGTTTGAATAAGTTCTTAAGAAAGTTTTTCTCTTTTCCTTATACTATTTTTTTTTTCTTAGATTATTTCAACTAATGATTATGCTCCATTGCGTTTTCATGAAGATTTTTTCCAGCATTCATTAGCACAATTATTCAAAAAATTTTAATTAAATTAAAGAAATCATAAATGAAAAAAAAAGGATATTAAAATCTTATGCAAATGAAGAAAAAACTGATTTTAAGCGTCTCTAATGATAATTAAGTGAAAAAACGATTGATTTTTAAAGGATAAATGAGATTTTTTTTTTTTTTTTGGTAGTAATTAAAAGTTAATTAATTAGAGATAATTGATAAGCGGATGATTGAGTAATTATTAATTGTTTTCAAATAATAGCAATTATTTTGAACTTTAGATATTTTTTCTTGAGGAAATATTAAATGATTTTACTAATAAGTTTTTATACTAATATTTTGACACAGAAATTCTTTAGAATCAATTATCATAGCTGATCTGATCTGATCTCCCCATCTAGAATGAATGGGGCATGAGTTCATGTCAAACATACAGAAATTTTTAAATGACGGCTTTAATATTAACTTAAGATGAATTAGAGTCGCGCGAGGGTTAATTCACTTTTTTTGTTGACGTTAATTCTGCTACATGGAAGGTAATCTGCCTACACTAAAAAAAAAATAATGGGATAAATTATCGTTAAAAACGAAACAATTACGCGACTTTAATTCATTTGCTAATATCGAATCGAATTAAAAACGAAATTAAGTCACGCGATTTAATTTCAATCTTTAATTTCAATTGAAAACGAATTAATGTCGCATGACTTTAATCCGTTTAAGACCGGACTGGGTCGAAGGTTAACATCTATGATGATTATTCTTAATGTTAACAGCTATACTGATTGTTCTTAATGGCATCTGTCTTCTATAGTTTGTTTACCCCTTGATTGTAGGAGCCTGATTGAATTCGAATTTAAAAGGCGTGACCTAAATTCATATTTTAAAAATATAAAATCATTAACAGATTAACGATTCGAAATTAGGTTTAAATTTTATAATCAAGTAATTAAAATATAAAAATTCTGAAACGAATTTTAAAAAACATTAAATATTTTTTTTTACAATCATTAGACAATTTTTTATTTACCACTAAATCTATCTAATATAATAGGTTAATAAATATGTGATAGGTAAAATTAGTGTACAAAATTTATATATACTAAATAAACTTATTTGGCGTACGTAAAGACTTATTCATTTATTAACAATGTAAACCGACGGCAATTTAAATAACAAAATATTTGCGCCAAGTACACACATTTACATTTATAATCTGCGCCCCAAGAGTTTATCCACCGAGCATACTATTTTTTTTTATATACATATATATGTATAAATATTTAGTGAAATATGCTTTTAATGTATGCATTGTATAATATTTTATCTATATATACTTTAAATGAACATTGTACACAAAACAAAAAAAAGAAAATTTGTTGAATTAAAACATTTATCCTTACAGATAAAACTTGAATATTTTAGTTAAATAACTAAAATTTAAATGAATTTTGTAATGTAATTTTTGGTAATTTGATTCAATTTCAAAATAATGTGAAATTTGCTTCGGAATAAGTACAATTGTGTAGCTACAGATAATTATATACTTCTATGTCATACCGTCGAATGGAAATTGCAATTTTAGAAATTTTAATCCAGGGAGCGAATAACGTTTTGATTTGTTTATACTATTCGATAAGGTTATGTAAAATTTCAATCCGTTAAGTAAAAGTATAAAATAACATAAAATTTACCCGTGGTGTCCGCTGGTGGTGAAAAGAAGAAGTTACAGTATGGATTTCCTTTCGTATATCACCTTGCCTTTAATGTAGTCGTAGTGGAGATCAAAAAGACAGAAGCGAAAATGTGAAATATAGCATGTCAATGCAATACTTCTAGCTATGTTTTTGTGAAGCTCGATTTAGGTACCATCCCCCAGACCTTTAATCAGTGTTGGGAAGCATTAACGTTACGAAATAACCAAATTATAATGTTCTTTTATCATAACGATACTCGTACCTTATTAATTATTTTCGATATTCTGTTATTTTAGGTTACATTTTATATTCAAATCCAATATTTTATATGGAATATTCTAATAGAACTTTTTTCAATATGTAAAGTATACCCGAATGCATTTTGTTACATACCCGTAACTGTAAGGTAATTAATCCAGTAACAAATTGAATAACGTTATAAGCTGGACTTATGTGACGAAAAAATGTATGCCGAATGGATGAATAATCGTTAACGTTGGACTCTTGATCTTAAGTTTTAATCAGCTTTAACACGGTATGTAATAGTAACCTTTAATTTTAATTAAGGACGAACCAGTATTTTCTTTATATTTTATGATGAAAGTTTGGAAATTTAATTACAAAAATGTTTAAGATTGAATTTTTATGATTAATGCAACAAACATTTTGTAATTCTTCTAATAAGGTATAAATATTTCGCTTTTAGATATACAATTTTTACTACTGTACTGGTATACATGTAACAGAAATCATTGTTCTTAAACAGCTTCTTTTTAAAAAGGAATATAATAAAATAATTTAATAACGTTATAAAATGGTACCGAATTGGTTATTATTATTAATTACGTTATAAAGTACTAAGTTTAGTTTCTGATTTAAGTGCACAAATTTATAATTCCTAATTATATTTACATTTATATAAATGAATACGAATTTTCTTAACATATTTATTCATATTTACCATTATTTTTAAGTAATATGTAAAATTTAACACATGATAAACACTTGTCATCAAAAATTTCAATTTCTATCGATATTAGTTAAAAGAAATCTCATCATAAAAAAAAATAAAGAAATCTCATCAAAATAATGACAAATCCTGAATGACATTTTTAGCTATGATTTAATCTCTAATTAGCTGGCAAATAAAAATATACAAAAATCATATCTCAGTAATAAACTAAACTCAATTGTTATTTTATTGACCTGAATGATTTTTTTTCCGTTCCGTGTTTTTGGTGTATAAAATATGCGAACATATCAATCAGCAACAATTTGCTGATTCGAATGATTTGATTATATATCACTCCCCAATAATAATAAAAATATTTTATAAAAACTGAAATGGAAAATTATTATTACCATCAGGGAAATATAGAACGTATAGACGACTAAAAACGTCTACCCTACAAATTAAAATTATGACAGCGGAAATCATCTTAATAATCCATAAAAACGTTTTTGTTCATTCATATAATAAAACGCTAGTGAATAATAGATTTGTGACATTTTATAGAAAATCCTTTTTGTTATATCCATTTAACAGTTTCTAAACTCCAGTTTTGTATATAGAAAATATAATAATCATACGCATTTAATAGAGGTAATATTCCAATAACATGCTCAGTATTGTAGACGAAGAGCTTATACACTCCTGTCTGTTTTATCCTTAAGGATTTTCTATTTGAAAATATATATAACTTTTTTTTTATAAAATTTTATATACGTAATTCTCACCCTCAAATATAATTAAAACCATCCCTTGTCTTAAAAACACCCTCTAAAGAATAATGATTTTTGATATATATATTATTATTGTGTTTTTGGGCAATTGTACAAATAATGAGACGCTTATTGTGACAATTATTTCATTGCTTACGTTTTTACAAATTATTATTCTTATTACTATTAACAATAAAAATACTGTGGCAAAAGGATTGCATGTGTAAATCTCCGTTTTAAATATATATAAATAATACCATACGCATAAAAAACAAGGGAGATGAAAATATATTTTAAATCTATAAATGGACAAAATTATACAGAGGGGTAAATATTTTGTTCACCAAAAACAGAAATTGGTTATTATTATTATTGGGGTATGTTTAGTTTTTAGTGCTATTGAGGGTGGGATTGATGTTGAAAAATATTTATATAGAATAACAACGTTTTTGTTAAAATAACAAAAAAAATCCGAGGTATTTGGAAATTTTGTAACCTTCTGGTATACGATTGTGCCAAAGTGCAAGTTTTAAGGGATGAAAATTTTCATTATTACAATATTTTCACAATGTACACTTTTGTACATCAATTAACATTGAGGTCGTGTCGATGGGTTGATTTGTTTAGTTTATATTTATATATTTATAGAAAGTGTATATAGAAATTTTTTATGAAATGAAATCTATAGCATATGTGAAAATAAAGATAGACAAATGTCTTAATTTTTTTTCACTTAAACACTTAAAAATTTCTTTGGAAAAACAAGTACAATTCTATTATTTTAAAAAAAATTTATTTTGAATTTAACAATATTTATTTTGAATAATGATTGAATTATATTTTATAAAATAATATTTACATGATTCCAATTAAGATGTCAATTTTATATCCTTTTAAACGATCAAGAATTTTGCTTCTGTTAAACTAAAAAAAAGCACCTGCTGCACCCAATCCTTTTACCTTTCGTTACATGCAAAATATTTATCCTTTTTTTATTAGTTTACATTTTTTTTTAAAGTCGGCTAAGGGCAATACACCATCTGGCCATATTAAAAAATCTTAAGGGTTTTTTTAAAAAAAAAAAAACGATATGTAGTGTTGAGTAAGCTTAAATGATTGTAATGTTTTGTATTAGCCAATAATAAAGTTGATTGACATTTATGTACGGATTTAAAGTAGATATTTCTTTTATGTTTTATATTATAGAGAAAAAAAAGAACTTATAAAATATTTCTTATAATATTTTTTATTTAGATTAGGGTGAAAAATTATTATTCATAAAAATCAAATATCAAATATGATGTATAAAAGTATGATGTTTATTGATTTTAAAATATTGAATGATATGAAATATGGAAAATAGATTTTTTTAAAAATTGAAATGACAGGATTTATTCAAATCAAATTTGAATTTAAAAAATGAATAAAAATTATCCTTTTTAAGGTGCGGGAGTGGGATATACTCCAATTACGTCTTCCGAGCGAGAAGATTTTAATAATTCGCGTTTAGGAATACGTAAAGGAGCATAAAGTCTTATAAGATTATATATTACTGTTCCGTTTAATAAGTTCTACTAATCTTTTAAAATTACTTTTAATGCCATAATTAATTTTCAACAATTTATCAAAATTCAAGTATTATCTTAAATTACCTAAATTGGGTATCAAAATAGAAAATTGTAAAAAAAAAAAATTATATGTGGAAGATTATTTAATGTTGGTAGCTTGGTACCAAGATTTTAGTATTTATATTATTGCTCAATAATTTCAACAACTTTTTTAAAACCTTTTCGTAAGTTATTAAAAATTGTATAGATAATATTTTATAAATATGTTTCCAAAAGTTATTATTTTGGTTATTTCAGCTATCAACAAGTAGGCAAACTCTTTCAAACATGGAATGCAAAGTCTATCAAAGCTGTACGGCCACATATTAAGCAAATTAACTTTCTTGTAATATTATTTTAATGAATTACACATACTTCCATACTGGACTAGCCCCTGTCTCGATTTACATAATATTTCACATACACGATGAATGATAATGATAAAGTTGACAATGTATAAAGTTGACAATGTATATTTCAGGTTTCCAGCTGGGAATACCTATAAAATTTTCAATATTTATGGAAGCGAGTTTCTTTGGTTTTTCATTTATATTTTGAATATGACTTAGAAAAATTCACGAAATTTTGAAAATATTAATTGTCCATACAATCGAGTACTAAATATAGTTTTCGATAACTTGTCCAGATTTACTATTTTTATTTTACGAAATTTGTACAGTCTATACAGTAAATATTTAGAAAAAGCAACCTTACAAAAAGCAACTATTTGAAAATAGCAACCTTTAAAAAAGCAACTATTTTTCGATTCATTTTTAAAAAATATTTACAAAAAGCAATTAATCAAAAATAATATACAATAATATACATTTCTGCTTATAAGGGATGATGAGCAAGAAAAAAACAAAATTAACACTTCAAGAAAAGTGCGATATTCTTGCAAAAATTGAGAACGGAGAAAAAAGTAAAGATTTGTCCAAGTTTTATAATACGCAAAAACATCACTCATCCTATATTATGTCCATTTAATAAATTTCTTTTAATTTTATTCATAAAATTAATTAATTATAGATTCACTATAAGTAAGGTGTTTACTAATATTTGAACAATTGTTAAAACTATCCTTATTTTGAATTAATATTATCGCGGTTTTCTGCATTTTGTTGAAATATAATATATAATAAGTCGTTTACATTTTGTTTTTTTCTTTTAAAATGTAGGAAAAAAAATTGCATACTTTATTTAAAAAAAGCAACAAAAATTTGAAAAAGGCAACATTTGAAAAAAAATCGATTCAGAAAAGTTGCTTTTTCTAAATATTTACTGTAGTAGTTTCAATAGAACGCGAAAAACGGATTGATTAGGATGGAAGCAGATCTATTAAAATTTGGTATTTTTTTTACGAAATGATTTATCATCATAACAATTATAGTTTTTCCTTGTCCACTCCGCTTAAATGATGATAGGTCCTTAAATGACATTTATTGTTGTCAAATTTGTTGTCAACAAATGGAATTAACCATTATCATTTTTCTTGTCTTAAAATCATAATTACATATTGTAAATGATAATTACATATTGTAAACTGGTGCTCATTTAAAGATGAGTCAACTTAGAGCTACATGCTTCGATCGGGAATTGAACCCATTACCGGATGTATTACAATATATCACACTATTTGATATGTTAATAAGTTTCGTACACCAAAATTTTTAAAGCAAGATTATCAAAATAATAGTTTTTCTCTACTTTCGCAATCCCTTCCAAATTATCCATTCAAATTTCGAATTACCAGCAAAATGTATATCCTTAGCTCACCGCATTTACAAATTCATAGTTTTATTTTTTTATATAATTAGTTAAAACATTTATAAATTTCTGGCATTCAATTTAAGAAGTGTCACTCAAAAATTATACTATACAATTTATATTAAATTCATGAATTTTAATGATTAACTTTCTTTGTAAACAATTTTTTTTCCATTTTGTTTAATTCACTCTTTCTCGACAAACACTATATATTGACAGATAAATTACTTACCTATTGCCCTAAATTTGTTATTTAGTTTGTTCTAAAATTTGTATGCAAAAAAAAAAAAAAAAGTTTATTTGATTTTTTTTTTATTCCTTTTTTTTATTATATACATATAAATATATTATTTGATTTTTCTATATAAATATCTATGTATATATACAATAATCCAAAAGATTTACAGAAAATGTTTTCTATATAGTAAATATAGAGGGCATCACCTATACACGTCTCAATTAAATATCAAACAAACATTTTTACATTGCATATACAAATTGATAAACAAATTCAGAGAGTCAACAAATTCGAGAGTAAAAGCTTTTCATAAAACATAAAATATACGTTACGTACTAAAATACCAAAACCATTCTCTTTATATTGGACCTCCCTTTATCATTATCCATAAAATTGTATACATATATAATAAAAATTCTGTCTCGTCACAAGGATTGAAAGGAAACCAAAGTTAGAAATATAATAAATTCCACTACCCATCCAAAATGATTTAATATTATTCCTCAACACTGAATAAATAGTAAAAAGGAAATTGTTTCCCTCCCCCCATATACATTCAAAGTCCTATCCAATATATATACATAAATATAAAATAATATTTAAAGAAAAGAAGAAGTGTCGTTATATCAACGCCTTGTTTCATCCAATAGAAATATATAAAATGGAATTTATTGATTTCAAACTCTTGAATATCCTTTTTTATGATGATGGATGCTGTAAATATTGATATAGAAAAATTACAGGATATATTAAGAGTTTTTCAGGTGAATTTTTTATATAAATAGTTAAAAAGGATATTTATCTATAATTGAAGAATTGAAAAAGAATTGGAAGTATAGAGTGATAATTTGTAAATATTATAAATGTTATTATACGAAATGTATAGAATTAATTCATTAAAAACATAAATAAGATTTAATTTTTTTTTAAAGAAAGTTTTTCATTTTATATTTTAATATTTACAATTTTGATTACATAAATTTATAGGATAACAAATAAAAATATAAAATTATTTAGTATAGAAATTGTCTAATTAAATCTTATGAACTAAAGCTAACATAACAAGTTGTAATGCTATTACAACTTTGAATACGACTGTAATAAAATATATTTACGACATTGATGACAATCTCATGCGAATTTTTGTTTTGTAAACCATTGACGCATATTTGCGTCATCTCAGATTTTATATGGACTAACATTTCTTTTGATTACTGAAGAGGTTAGTGAGTTATTTTAATCTATGTCCTTTCAGATAATCAATATTTTGTAAGCTATGTAAATAGAACTACTTCAAATTAAGCAATTTTTAGTAACAATAGAGCAAATTATCTTGGTCGTGAATGGGTAATATAAGAAATGTAATTAACTTAAGTTTTTGCCCATCAAACTCCAGCAAAAAACATAAAAAATGTATTAGAATTAGAAATTATTGTGGAAAGTTAATTAAGAGTTAAAACATAAATGAGAAGTATATTAGCATAAATCATTAAAATATTAAAGTACGACTCTGTTTTTTTTAAACATTTCTATCAATATTTTAATTTTATTATTTAAATTTTCTCCATTATTTTTTTTTTATCACCTAAAATGTCAACTTATTTTTTATTTTTATTTTAAGGACATCACAATGTTGACCTATAACATAAAATTTTTTGTATCAACAAAACATTACCACAATCCCTAATTTTTCTTGTACAATTTGATTTGACAATTGTTTTTTTTTTATTTATTATTATTATTATTAATATTATTTGTTTGTTATTTTTCGTTTTTTATAAACTGTCACTTAATAAAGTCAAGTCGGAATGTTAATTTTAGTGTTTATATTTATATTTATTTCCGCCGTTTATATGAATAAATAGATTCGTTTTTTTTTGTTATTCCTCTATAGACAAAATCATCATGATAATACATAAAAATACAAAAAAAAACCATCTATACATGAAATAATATTTGCAATCAAAATATTTGTCATACTCTAGAGGGGGGTTTAGATTATACTTCCATCATCAGATCCATAAAATTTTCTAAATAAACTAAGAATATTGGTATGGTAGATATAACAAAAATTCGGTTCTCGGTTATTTAAATATTTTCATTGTTTTGTTGTTGATAATTTTATTCATACCACTTTTATGTATAGAAATGGTAAAAATTTTCAATAATATTTTGTTTTTATATAAGGGAATTTTCCATAAAGTTTTTCCTTGTGGTATTTTTGTGTTTTCTTTTTTCTGATGGTGTTGTCTTTGTTGATTATTTATATTATCCATAGCAGAAATGAAAAGAGTAATAATAAAAAAAAAGAAGTGATATAGTAAAAAAATGAATTGAATAAAAAACATTTTTTTGGTATGAACTTTTTTATATAATTTTAAGAATTGTTGATTTTTGATTTAAAAAAATTTAACATAAATATATTTTGTTACCTATGGCAGAAAGTATTTTAGTTTCCAATTGGAATTTACCAATTTTCTTATATTATCCATTTATTTATGAATTCCATGTATTATAATTTTAAATATTGAATTACCTGATCTTTAGCCAAAATTTAAATATTATTCTACTCTTAAAAGAATCTATATCCTGCCTTGTATCAGTTGTATTCAAATATTACGCGGGCCTCTAAAAATTTCTATAATAAAAAGTTGCTTATTTTAACCATAATACCGAATTTTTATGATTGTCACAAAAATATTGGCTCTATTTTGTATCTCCTGTAAAATTTAGTAAATGTGAGTTGACGCGATTTGATACTAGACTAACGATATATAGCATAAAATTGGAAAATAACGAATTTTAAGTTTTTCAAAAAAAAAAAAAAACACTAAAGG
Source organism: Rhamphomyia laevipes (assembly GCA_963920725.1). Taxonomy (NCBI): domain Eukaryota; kingdom Metazoa; phylum Arthropoda; class Insecta; order Diptera; family Empididae; genus Rhamphomyia; species Rhamphomyia laevipes. The sequence continues at coordinate 5,671,738 of OY987257.1, forward strand.
AGTCTTCACATTCAACAAACTCGACCTAAGTACAATAATTGTCCTGTTCAATAATTGTCCTGTTCTACGCTTAGATCACTTAAACAAAATCGGGAATTTGGAAATATTGACTCTGTGACTCTGATTCTGTGTGGATGATGAAGAAACTGCGGAACACATCCACTACAATTGTGAGGCTGTAGCACGAAAAAGGCTAACACATCTATCTAGGTAAAAGATTTATGAGTTCTCACGAAAAATTTGAGTTTCTATAGAAGTCTGAGTACCAACTGAGGAAATATTAGTAGAATAGGCTCAATATATCTTTTTATGTAGCATTGTAAGTAGGCGGAGGTTCGAACTTCTGGCGTTAACAATCCGATCTACCGAAATATAGAATGGTGATTATCCACACATATTTTGTTATGGAGATAGAACATTTGAAAGCATATTATTCTTATCTTTCATAGTAAACATTTCTCAGTGTGTAATCTGCCTAATTATCTGCAACTTAATCTGTTAATCAAGCTAAAATTCAAAGTATACTTAAAATGTATGTAGAAAATACATTAAAAAAATTGTGGATGCTAATAAAATTTTAAATTTAATCCTGAAATTTTTAAAATACTTCTTTTTTTTTTTTGACAAATCCATCTTAAATCACCTAAACATTATTTAGGAAACATTAGTATACATTCCCCGTTCAAATCAATTCAAAATTATTGTCAATTTTAAGCTAATTTTTTTTTTGTTTCATTGTGTACACTAAAATTTAGAAAGTACACAAAAGTCAAGTCTATATAAATTAGAATATAAATAAATGAAATTTGCTTCTTGTTATTTATTTTTTTATTACTTTTATATTCGTAACCAAATAATATTTTTTGGGGTGATTGGAAGCTTCAATATTTATTGTTATATATTTTCATAAATTTAATAACCATAAACAAAATAACCAAATTATTATTATCTATGCCACTTTCATTCTATTTAGTAACTTTTATTTGTAACAAATTTTTATGCTTCTTATAATTTAGTATATTTAGATATCTTTTTTTATTTCCAATTTTATCATTTCCATACCTTTTGATGGGTTTTATGTATATATAGTTCCGATTTAATAAACATATATATATAAATAGAAAAAAAAAATGATTGTATATTATTATAATATTTAACTAAAAGAAATATTTATTCTTTATCCAAATTGTTTGTTAAATAATAATCATCCACACTTTAATAATTTTAGTACAAAATAATTTTCAATTTTATTATTATAACAAATATTGTCATCGTGTTGTTATTATTTCTTTACCAAGCAGGTTGTCAAAAAAAAAAAAAAAATTGGTATAAATATTTGATTTTAGTTTATAAATGATTAACCCCCATCCAACCTCGTCTTTACCTATATAAATAAATATAAAATTTGTCAATATGTATATAATACATAAAATTGTATTTAGAACAAGATTTAACTAAATAATTTAATAAATATTTATAAAAATAAATAAATAACGCAAAAATTCTCCTCAAAAAAATATTTATTATTTATTGTCTAGTAATAATTTTTTATTTTTACTTTATTGCATTCTTAAAAGAAATTTTGATTTCAATTATATAGGGGAGACACGGCTATATCTGCATGGTCGTAAAAAGGAATTATGTTATTTAATTATTATTACATGAAAAGGTAAATCTTTGAAATGGAAATGGGTTGGTCATGCAGCAAGTTTACAGGACAATATATGAACCAAAATTACTTGATTAGTAGAGATGGTTTAACAAGTTGACCTAAGAGACCTAAACAAAATTGATGGGAGATGTAAAAGAAAAACGTCGGGCGCAGCAATTTGGAAGATTTTGTGGACGGCTTTATGTTCTTAACTGATGAAGATTAGAAACATATAACAAAAATAATTATTACTAATAATTAATAATATATTTATACAATTGTAATATTGTAATTTGAATTAAATAAAATAAATTACTTGGTAAATTAGTTGTTAAATCAACTATAAAGTATAACTTTAAATTTAATTTAACAAATTTTTTACTTAATTAATGATATGAATTATATAATTATTGAACCAACGATAATCATAGTTTATGTATAAATATTCTGTTTCTGTAGTACTAAGACAATTCGACAAAATCTATCCGAAAATAATATAAAAATTTCAATATAGAATCCAATAAAATTCTATAATTACCAAATTTCGAAGATTGTCCACAGCTCACAGCTACAATTTTATTGTATAATCATAAAAATATCGTTTTTTTCCAATGTTATAAACAATTTAACTATATAGTTCAGTTTATCTCATTATAAAGGGTAAAAGTTGTACGAGTGACAATATTTGACAGTTCTATATAACATTGAAAATGCATATTTCTCACTCATACTGGTATATAATTCAGTCTAATTTAATCAAAGGAATAGTTTATTAAAAGTATAAAGATTAATGTAAAAAAAATTTATGATTTTTTCTGACCACTTAATCTTATCTCAGATTTAGCCAAGTCTCCCCTACATTCAATAAAGTAATATTATATTTATTATAATAATAAATATTTACCTCAAATAATAGTGACACCTGGCGGCAAATTATATTAGTAATTTATACAAGTAATCATAAAAAAAAAGTTGATTTAAATGTTAGGTAAACTTTACTATTAACATTATTGTCAGTTAAATATTATATTTAAAAAAAAAAATGAAAATATAAAAATAACACTTTTCATTGTAGTTTTGTTTGGTTTTTGTATCTATAACATATAGTACGAAAAAAAAAATTTTGTTCTGATAAGTCAAGATTATCAAATATGCATATCTATATCTAATATTTGTATATTTTACTAGTAAATATAAATAATATTTTTATAAGGTTCTATGGAATGCCAAATATTTGATCCCACGAAAGTTGTTAAGCATTTATATTTTTATAGATACCAAAAAAAAGAAACAGCTAGAAACGAAGCATTTTTTTTTTGTTGTGGTATTTAATTTTGTTATTATTGATTAAATATAAATAAATTACTAAAGTTTATTTTACAATAAAAAAAACTTATATACATAGAAGTTTAACGTAACACAATATTTTCATTTTTATGGTTAATTGATATTAGATTATCATAAAATAAATGTAACTGACCTATTCTATTATTAGATACTTTTTATGAAATTTTATGAAATTACATAATTGTTTAAATAAAATATTAATCTTTTTTTGAAGAATTCACTTTTATTATTGATACAGAATGTTAACAAAATTCATATATAAAACCATTTTTTACTAAAATTATTCTCTATAATTTGTTCTTATATTTAAGAAAATCTTTAATTTTTATATTTTGTATATCGGAAAATTATAAAACATAAATATATATATATATAATTCTATGATAATCTTTTATTGTTGTATGGCGTAAGACATAACACGTGACTTTGTTTGAAATACGTGCCAAGATTTATATGTTTTAAAGATTAACTGGATACAATATGTTGAACTACTCTTAATATATTGAAAAAAAGTATCTACACTTAAATGTTAAGTAAAATATTTTATATTTTATGTTGTTAAAATATTATTTTATTTCCCATTTATCAATTATTTGATTGCCATTATTAATTTGTTCATTTGGGTTCATTACAAGTATACTGTTTCCAAGTAATTGATTTGGAATCAAATTTTCTAGAGTAACCTCAATTTAAACCAGAAAAATGAACTGAAAGTAACTGCTATTATAAAAGTATTATAAAGTAACTGCTGAACTTAATTTCATTTATATGCTAATGAAAACTTTACTCTATGGAATCGTCGAATATTAGAAATTATAATCCAATCTATAGCGATTAACTATAAAGAAACTGTAATTGGTAGCAATATCTTATTACAGCCAGGCATCGTCTAATTTTATATAAATTTTATTTTGGAATGTAAACTTTTTGGAAGTGTCTATCCTCACTCAGCAGATCGAATAAAAACAACAGAGTCAATCTAATGAAAGTATCAGAACATTAATGAATTGGTGACAATTAGTGGAATAACACTTACATATTTTTCATCTTATCTGATTTTTCTGATTTCTAGAAGCTAAATGGATGAAATGATGATAATGTGAAACTTGAAATCTGTTTTTAATAGAATAACTCATCAGTCATGTCTCAAAAATTTAAAAAAGTATACTCGTATATATGAAATCTTAACTTTGTACAATAACTATGGCCTTTTCACTAGGCCATATTTATTTATATCACTGTAATTAAATCGAAAAATCAGAAAATATTGACTGTTGATTTGTTATCGGATGATAATAAACTCATAAATATTCTTTGTGATTTAACTAATATTAACCTACATTTTATAATAAATTTCATAGTTTTGGAAAATAATTAATGCAATATAATTCAAAATACGTCAATCTATACGTCATTCTTACGAAAATTTATAGCTCCTAATATATTGCACGAGTTTATATTGAAGTGATAACTCATAGTCAATATTATAATTTTGCAATTATTTTCTTATTTTATAAATTTTAGGGTTCGTAATATCGCAATTCTATGAATCCAATTCCTCTATATATAAAATTTTTTGTTTTAAAGGGTAAATTGTTGGTGGTATATTATATTCATATTTTGATTATTATTTTTATTTTCAAATTTTATGTTGCATATTTTATAGTAAACAATAAAAAAGGACTTTCATTGAAATTCTATGAAATCAAATAATCCGTAAATGTAACGATTGGGCACGCAAAAATTCACTCATCTCCAATCAGTACATAATACGTACTCGACCTTTTTTACTCTGCTGATGATGATAACACCAATTATTAAAATTTTATATAATAATAATAATAATAATTTATAGACATATGTTTTTCAACAACATTTATATCTGTAACATCAAATTAATTCTTTGAATATATTTTTCGATTTATATTGATTAAAATATTCGAATTTTAAGTTAATTAATTTTATTGCTTTACGAAAAGTTGGATTAAGTATGAGTGCTGCGACGGAGCAGCAAAAAAAAATATGGTACATATTGAGCTTAGAATGCAGTAAAGTAAGTTTTTTGCGAATTTATTGAAATTTGGCAACAGCTAAGTTAAAAGAACATTATTAAACAGATTAATTAAAAAAATATTTAGGTACAATTATAAAATTTCAGATTATACTTTATTCTAAATTTTAAATTACATATATATAAAATTAAATTAATTTAACTATAAACATTTTTACTATACAAGATTTACTTAATATTACTTTAAAGTTAAACCATGCAATAAAATTTATATATTTAATGAAATAAAAATTATTCAACATTTTTATAGATGGTATTATAGACAGTGCAGTTGTTTTAGCTTAAATCTCTGTTTCTGTGTAAATACAAGATAAAAAAATAAATAAAATATATAAAGATAAAACCTTTCTCCGTTCTTGTTAATATTACTAAATGAAAAACTCTTAACGTAAATTTTATTAAGTTTGCATAAAGGTAAGTTATAAATGTATATATATGTACATGTAAATATATATATTTAAATTATATAAAACCACAAAATATTATGTCCTACACCAGTTCTTTACTATATACGAGTATGCTATATAATTTTACTAGAGATAAGGGAGAAGTTTAAAACACTTTGCAAATGGTCGTTGTTTAAATAAAAGAAATACATATACTTAAAAAAAATATATAGTTTATAATTAATGGGGTCTCGAGAATAGTTTATAATTAATATGATAATTAAATTTAGCTTTCCATTTATAAGAAAATTAAAATTATTGGTATTTGTTGATGACCTCAAGGGAGTGGTATACACGATTCCATAAGTGTATATAAGCGTAAAGGTTTCGCTGTATACCCCAAAACCGATAACTGCATCATTTTTGTTAATACACAATGCAGCGAGTTTTCCCAGGTAAATAGATATTTAAAACGTTTAGCTTTTCCAGTGGCCTGACAATCACTACAAATCCAAAACTGCAATAATTATTTGATGAACGAAATTTCACTATTTCGTTCATCAAATAATAACACCACAATTATAGAAGTTTGTCGTTCGATCCAGCATACATCAATAAATTTTCCTATAAATTTTCCTATGATTTTGTATTACTATAGAAGACTATAAATACTTACAAAATATTGTAATTTCTAAATAATTATTTTCCTCTTTTAAACAGAAGAAAAAAAGAAAACGAAAACAGCTAAGGAAACTAAGATACTTTAAAAAAAAAACCGCAATGATAAAAGATCAAAAAACAAACGAATAAAATTAAACTAAATATTGTATTCGTCTAAGTGTAGAAAAGTATACATTTTATATATTCACCAAACGTAAAAACGACATTATAAAAAAAAAAGTAAAAACCTTTGTAGAAAATTTTGTATTTTACGTAATGTATAAATGAAGAATACCACATAATTTTCTAGGAGGTTTTTGAAGATAACATATTTTTTTCATATCTATATATTCATATTACATAAAGATACATATATTTAAATACAAAAGTTTCTATTTCCGTACACATTTTGTCTGCATATAATTTTCAAATAGGAATTAAAACCATACAAATAAAGTGACTTTAATTCGAATTTACGTACGTAAAAATGCGGTTTCCACAAATGTAATATTTAAATTAATATAAATATATGTGGTTTTTTTTTTACATATTTATGTATATTATGAGATAAACCGTGTAACTCGAAAGTTTTCAATTATGTAAATAAAATTTAAATTTGATATAATTTTTAGGTATTTTTATTATTTTGTGACTATTCGTAAAATTTTCGTAATTTAATATCAAATTATCATCACCACAATAGTGAGAAATGGTAAAATGTTTCTAAAGGATATTTTTTATGTAAAATCTAAATTTTTATGTCGTTGTTTTCTAGAGGATGAAGTTAGGACACACTTTAAAAGAAATTTAACAGGTAAATTTATATTATATTACAAAATTATATATATATTTTTTAATTACCTTGTAAAATTATTATATTATATACTTTTAGATTATATGTTAAAAGACAAAAAAAAACTGTTTTAAAAACCACCCTTTTATTTAATTATGTTTCGTGTATAATCTCTTTCTAGGCTATCTGTTAGGTAAGATAATCTTTTGTTAATTATTGTGTATACAAAATAAATGAGTTTTTTTTTATTTTAAAAATTATTAGTCCGTTTTATTTTTCATATTAGATTATATGGGATTTTTTTACTAGATATATTTTATTATACATTCAAAATATTAAGATTATTTATAATCGGATGTAAGTTAATTAAAAAAAGATTTTATGTTAAATTGTGAAATAACCATTTACTTAGATAAGGAATTAAAATAATTTATTATTGGGTTTTTAGTGAAAAGATAATTAAATTAAAATTTCATGTAAAAATTTAATTTAAAATTTTCTTTTTTGTATATATGAATAAGTAAATAGTAAATAAATTCTTATTAATTTGAAGTACAAAATTATTCAAATTTATAATAATATTAATATAGCTGGATAGTCAAAGACGTGACAGTTTTCTCTGTAAACTGATTTTTTTTCTTACATATAAATTTTGTCACCATTCAGCAAAATTTACCCACAGTTTAACTTAAACGAAAACAGCAATTCCAAAGATATGATCGTTATTAAAGTGATACCATTATGATTTGATACCGTAATATCACGTGGACCATAATTCTTAATAAATAAAGATATGATCGTTATTAAAGTGACATCATTATGATTTGATACCGTAATATATCACGTGGACCATAATGGCTTTAATTCACACTTAATAATGATAGTAAATCTATTGAATTCGGTTTCGTTAAACACTAATAATAATCTTACGTTGGGATCAACTACAACTTAAAGAACTAGATTCCAAAACTGAATAACAAATTACATATTTATCGCTTTTTGTAAGGGCGGTAAAGACTTATAAAGGCGATAAATCTACTTATTCCCATAATGGCACCGTGGTGGTCTATATTTGAAGCAAATTGTTGTTAATATAATTATTTATCTTTTCCTAATCCTTAGAGCTTAGACCAATAAATAAAGTCCACAAAAATGAATATAATTTGAATATTACATACAATAAAACAACCCCTAACATTCTAAAAGTAAAATAAAATTTAATTGCTTTAATTATTTTTATGAATTCGCATATAAACTTTTAATTTTTATATAATTCTATATAAAAATAACTTACAAATATCAAAGTAAATTTTCTAGGGTATTTAATTTATTTTAATATTGGCAACATTGCTTCCAGCAATGTTCTATATACAAAAAAAAGGAAATTATGTCCTTTTTTTTCTTATTAAAAAACTTTTTAAAAAGATATGGCGGCGGCAGAAAACATTTTGATCTAAACAGCCCTACACATTATAATAGGTGTGTGTATCTATACAAAAGCTTTCAACATATCCTTTTTTTTTGAACATTTTTACATACACATACGTAAGAAATTTTTATAACATTTTAACCAAACAAAAGTATTCGTTATATGTATACATATCAACATTATCTACAAGGATATACAAAAAAAAATATTGACGATGTTTTCTTTATACTAAAGTTATTAGTATAGATTTTTTTATGACAATTTCAGAGCTGTCAACATTTAAGTATGTATATTTGAAGAACTTATTGGTTCCTTTAAGGAAAAAATACGAATTCGCTTTTTACGAACACAAATCGAATCGCTTCTGAACCGACTTTTCACATACCAATTCACAAAAATACTTATTATTTTATCTTCTCAAAAACAGTTCGCAATTGTGCCGTTTTTAGTTCGTTTTTAGCATAATCCTTGTCAACGCTTTAAGAAAAAATGCAATGTAATAAAAAATATTAAGAAAGTTGTAAGAATATTATTATTACTTAACATTAAAATAATAATTTGTAGTGAATTGAAAATTATATTAAATTATTCTAATTATATTTAGCTTTGTTTACAAAATAAAAATACATTTATTTTGTATAAAATAAGTTCGTATTCATCACGAAAATGACGGTACGTACATAAACAATACAAATCCATACAAATTTCTTCGTTTTTTTTTTGCTTTTCTTATTCTAATATTAACGTTTACGGTAAGTTTATTGTTTGGTAAAGGCGAAATGAAAAAGAAGTCTTGTTTGAAGAAATGGCTTCGAAGGTGGTTCGAAAATGAACCGCTTTTCTTATATGCGTGTTTTTATTATATCCTTTTTAAAATGCCAATTCTTTTTAAAATGTTAATCAAATGTGATTTATTATATTATTTACTTCGTATGAATATCACAATCATTATTTTTGTCGACTTACTTTCTTAATTTATATTTTATGTGGTTAACAGCTCTAATTTGTACAATAATTTCAAATAAATTTTGTAAACTTAAATACGGTATTGGGTTATACAGAAAATGTTAATAGTTCTGCTTAGCTTTTTAAGAAAATATCCTATAAAAAAATGTATCCCTGTAAATATACATAAGACCGTATAGTATTTTTGATGAACCGATCTACATAGCTCTAACATTTAACTATAAAATATAGTAATTCATCTAGAAATTATGCAAAGATTAAGGTGAAAACTTTAATTATCAAAATATTTACACTTTCAACTCTTAATGCATTATCAAAAACAAAAACTTAATTCTCTTCCAAATTTTTTGAAAATATATATATAAAAAAAAAATGGTTGAATTTTCAGTGTCTACAAAATTGACAAAAACAAAATTTTTGTTCGTTTCTTTCATTTTATTTAATAAATGGAGTTTCTTAATGCGACATGCGCCTTAAATTTAGTCACTCATTGATATAAATAATGTATACATTTACGTACATATAACAAAATGACTTTTATATCCTTGGCAATAATGTAGTAGGTTTGTACTTGTGTTCAACATTTGTAATTCAAAAATTGAAATGTTTATGCAACTGATCTACATATATATAAAGGAAATATTTTTTTTTATCCGTTTTTATATTTTGTATGTTTGTTAATAGCTATAGACATAAATCGAATATCAAGAATGAATGTTTCTATGAATCCTTAAAATGGATATAAGAATTCTAATCAAATTGTTTATTTTGTAGGTATAAAAATGAAGTTAGAATAGTAATAATATTTTTTTTAACAAATTGAATTAATAGTTTTTTTTTAATTATGAAAATATTTTTATAATAAATGTGAATACAAATGTGAATACAATTTTAAAACGGAATAGGGAATTTACATATTTCTAAATTTTCACTCCATTATTTTAAAGAATATTTTCAATATTAAGCCCCCAATTACTCTCAAAATTCACACTGGCAACGCACTGCAACGCAACATTTAGAATTGCGTTATAGGAACTCTCACAGTTGTGTTCTTGGGTTAATGACATAAAACAGATGATTTTAATTATCTGTTTTTTAAATATTAAAAACATTGTAAATAATTATTTAGAGGTTGCTCGTAAAATTTCAGCAAATCCTTTCCATATCTCAGCTTTTTTTTAAAAATATTTTTATAGCTTCTACAAGACTTTTATCATAAAATTTTATATTTTCTTGAACTTATAATTTATTTATCTTGATAAAATTTATTTAGCAAACTGTTTTATATTCCATGGAATATTTTAATTTTAAATGTCAAATTCCTGCGTTATGAACTTTATCTGCTCGTATACATTTAATAAGGGTTGAAGGCGTCATGCGTGTTGAAACGAGTGGTCTTTGTGAATATTGAGAGTTACTGGTACATAAATGTTTTCAACATTACGTAATCAATTATAATTAATTAATGTCTGTCATTAAATTAATTATAATTCATTGCATAATATTAAAAATAATGTTTTGATAATTTTTTTTAAATGTATTACTATCTACAAACTGAAGATTAATTGATACTTTAATTAAATTATTTAATTAGTTATGGTAAAAGTATTTCTTTTTCTATAGTAAATTCTTTACAAAACGTAATTTATACCATTCCATCCTTACGTGTAAGAAATTCATTGTTTACAGTCGTATAAATTACAGTAACCAATGTAAACAATTTTTGTTTCATTAAAAAATGATATAAAATCAAATTTGCAATTTAATATAACATATAAGAATTGAATTTATTAATTAAATAATTTATATAATATTATAAGAAATAATTCATTTAATGTTAATTAACGACATGAGTATTTATACTAAAACAACAGCAGACAGCAGGTAGGAATTATTGATATTCACTAACTTTGTTGGCAAGATATTATTAATCAGCTGATTTTTTACAGTGTTTACAATTATTTACAATTCTTTATGTAAACAATTATTGCTTAATAAATTCTTTAAGCTTAAATGGACAACGTTCATTTCAAATATCGATTAATTACATTAATTTGTATATTGAAATAGAAAAATGTGGCTGCATAATTTTAAAATGATTAAACCAGAAAAACAAAATGTACTGTTTAAAGATCAAGGTATAAAAGTTGGTGGCATTCAGAACAATCAACAATTTAAAAAAAAAAAAATATTATTGATGAATTTTATTTCGACTTTTCGACCTTCCTTTTATTATTTATATTTTTCTCAAGTAATAAACAACAATTTTTTTATGAGACACTTGTTAGAATATTTTTTTATCCTTTTAATTTTAGACTTTAATATTTTATAATGAAAAATAATCTCAATGCTAAATATTTATTTATTTCTACTTAATATAGAAAATAATAATTGTCGTCGTCATCATCATTTTTAATATCATATACCTTACAAAAAAAAAAAAATTATCCACATAAAAATTATTAAGCATCCATAAATTATCACCTTCAGTTGTGTTGATATCACATCATAATAATTATTTACATTAATTATTTATATATTTTTAAGATATACATTTGATAAGTATAACCTGGAGAGATACACTTTTAAGAATAGCTTCATCTTTATCTTATTTATCTTTTAAAAAATAAAAAACATATGTGTCTGTTACTATACGAACGAGTAACGTAAGTTAAAATAATAAATTAGAAAATTATGATATGAATACCCGCCGTTTATTTGCAGAAATTTCATTACTTTTAAGGTGCGGATATTAGTTTCAGTTTATTAGCAATTTATAAATATAGTTATAATATTTAAATATTTATGTTAATCTAATAAGGTCATAAACTGAAAAAGTCAATACATAATTTTCAATTTCACAAACATTAAATATGTCTTTAATGTTTGCAATATTTAGTATATTAAAAAAAAAATATCGATATTTTATATATTTGTTAAATATTAATTTAAAAATTTTATTTTGAAATTTCTAAAAAAGTTTCTTAATTAAAAAAATTTTCATTTGTTTTTTATATAGGAAATATCGAATTGAAATAGAATAATAAATTCGTAGAAAATCAATTCACGAATTCATAAAAACTAATTTAGTAAAAGTTTGAATACAATTTTTAGGCTGTTTTAATAAAAAAAAATCATATTGCATAGAAAAATTTATTAGATTTAATATTGTCTATAGATAGAAATCATATTTTGATATTGGATATTTCTGTGGAAAATTTATTATTATCAATTTTTTTATTAATAAATTTATCGCATTTCGCATAAATTCATACTTTTCTACTTAAAATGTAAATCATCTGAATTTTTTTATGATTAATGAGTATATAATTATCGGTAAAACTTTATATTCTATGATTAACAGATATAGAAAATATCACGAGTAAAGAGTCTAACAAATTCGATAAAATTATATCTATAATAATTAACCACAAGAAAATTGTTAAAAATTATATTATATAATTGAAATTTACTTAATGTGTCATAATTTATATGGAAAAATTATATTTTACGAGTATGTATTTAGAATAACTATCAGTCTTGCGACGGGTTTGTACAATCGATTTCTAGTTTAGAAACTTATGTTTCGGGAAATTAGAGAACATGTTGCTGATACCTTTAACATTTTTTATATCCACTTTATTTAAAATGTTACTGCAACATTTTGTAGCAAATAAATTGGTGTATTAAAAGAAATGAATGTTTAACAAACTGGAATTGTTTGTTACAATAATGGTTCTGCTAAATCAGTATTAAACATAACTACACATTATCTGCAGCCCTAGTTTAGCTGTTATGAATAACAAATTGAAATTGTATTGACGTTATTACATCATCCGAAACAAGGCAAAACTAAATGAATTTTAGTCTATATATGAAATTTTGAATTTTCGCTATTAAATGGACAACAATTCTTTGAATATTGTTTGAATTTCTGTACTAATTTAATTAATTTTATTAAATGTCAATTTTAATATTTATTTAAAAAAAATGTACGATAAATTTTTTAAAGATATTCGGCCTTAACGACAATTTATTATTTGATTCTCAACAAAAAAAAAATCCCTGAAATTTTTAAAGATAACATTATTTACCATGTTAAATATAAATTTTATTTATTTGATATTTTATTGGAGAATTTATTAATATAATTTTTATTTTTCGTATCTATCAGAACTGCATTAAATGCATTTAATTTATTTATCATTTTATATTATGCGATAACAACATAAATTCAACTTCAAATTTATCAATTGCCATAGTTCAATATAAGATAAAAAAAAATTGTATAAAGTCAATAATATTTCGAAAATTTTACAAAAAGTTAGTTAAATTCGTTTTTCTGTTTGTCTGTCTGTCTATTTAATTTAAAAAAATATTGTCGAAATCAAATATTGATTTTTCAACATGAATATTCTAACTCTGTATATTTCACAGTATTTTCAAATAATTTTCAGTTGGTTTTTGGCAAAATTGAGATTACTATATGAAAAAAATTGCAGTGATGAGAATGATTTTATTTTTAAATTTAGTATTTAACATAATTTATTATTAGATTTTTGTTTCAGCTTTCCAAAATTACTTTTTCGTAACTGAAAAAAGATTAACGATAGTAAAATTGAGGATGAAAATAATCATAAAATAATTTATAAAAATGTATTTTTTATCTATTAATGATTCCTTAAATATTAAATTTTATTTATATTCAACATTATAGAATATATTTTCTAACAAACTCTTTAAATTCCCAATGAAAATTTTCAAGGTGTTATTTTTTCGCGTTCCGAAATAGATAACTTTTCTGATTATATATTTAATGTGTAAGTCATTGGTGAGGTACTTTACAAAAAAATGCATTTCCTTTTATCAATTTTAATATTTAATGAATTTTTTTTAAAAAAAATATAATATTTAAAACAAATATTTATTTAATACTTATATAATTTCAGATACCGGAAAACTTTATAAAGAATTCTAATAAAGTTTCTATCCAAATTAATAATATAAATATTTTTTTTTTTATATATTATCGGTAAAAGACAATTATAAAGTAATAAAAAATTACATTTTAATTATAAATTGATTGGTTAAGGTTAGGTTTTATTAATTTAAAAAACATAAATATTTAATTTACACAAAACATATAATTAACCTCGAATAATTTATATCTTTTTAAATTAATTTAATTTAATTATTAAATTATAATGAACTTATTAAATCAATGAAATGTAAATTTCTATAATGGCACTACTTATTTTATTATAAATTATTTCTCTTTTTATTTACAAATTTATATAATGTTGTATGCCTTGGAAGTATTCTAAGATTACTTAGGCACATATACGAAAATATTATTATTATATAATTTCGAATCATTGCCGGTTGTACCTGAAATAGTTGTAAGATTTTATTGACGCAGTATCCGCCGTTTTATAAGTGGAAACTACAAAGTAAACGTTTAAATTAATACCTAAAACATGCAATTTAAAATTCTTTATATAGTTCTACAAAATTTTTGATACCAAATTTAAAGTATATTTGTAAGAATTGAAAGATAATTGCATGCTGTTCACAGAGAAATGCATTGTTTTCGAGGGGATCCTTTATATTTACTTCGTTCTAAACTAATCTACTATAATGTTTCGTTCTTTGATATTATCTTAGAATTAGAATATTATATCTTAGGTTACATTTTCAGCCATTCTTTAAATAGTAATGTATTATAAATGTTTCGCGTACCGAAACAGTTTTTTTTATTATATATTGATTAGTTTCTTTTTATTTCATATATAACCAATTTATTAGTTTAATTTACTTGGAGGAGAATGTATTTATTTTAAAATTATTATAATAAACCATTTACAAAATAATTTAGATCACTTCCTATACAAATGTTAAAAGGCGTATGGACACTATAATAAAATTCAAGCATAATTGCACCGAACTTTATAAATACATCCAACAAATGGTTAATTGGTTGTTTGAAAGGAGTTAGAATTACGAGACCCTACGCACATAAGCCACAATTAAAGTAGTCCGTTGTACTCTTCAGTCGAATGCTGAATCATTCTTACAGCTTGTCCTACTTCTTTAATGAAAGATCTCGTTTTGACCAGCTTGAGGTTACCATCATCTTCAAGGTGTTTTTGAAAGGAACTACAAAATTTCTTAAATCTTTCATGTTGCATATTGAGGGAGAATGGCGTAACAAATGTTCCATTGTGTGCTTCTCTGATTTTAACTGTTTAATATTTTTGAGAACACGTTTACCATCTATCAGTTTAGGTAGTCCATTGATACCAGCATTAAATTCAAAGTTAGTCTCAGTAATTCGTAATTTATAAATCAAAATTATTCAAAACACAAAAAAATTTCAATTTTAAAACATTTAAATTCATTTCTTTTTATTCATCAATTTTTCTTTAATTTATTAATTAATTAATTAATTTTTGATTTTTAATTCTAATTTTTATTTTTCTTGCTCTATAATAATTTTTTTTTTTAATTTTTTATATAATAATAATAATAATTCTTTTTTGATTTTGTATTTTTGTTATTTTTCTTTAATAATATAATAAATTTTTTTTGAATAATAATAATAATTAATATATTTTTTATATTTAATTAAATTTTTTCGTGACAAAATTTCTTTTATTTATTTTAGTTTTACTACTATAATTTATATAATTAATATAAATTTTAATTTTTGCATAATTTTTTAATTAATAATTATTTACGAAAAAAAAAAAATATTTAATTATTTTTACATAGATATTTTATTTGTTAAATCTATTGAGATATTTTTAATGAATTTTTTTTTAATATTTTTTTATTTTGTTGAAATTTAATTTTAATTTTAGTTATTTTGGGACTGTTTTTAAATCTTATAAAGCTATACCTTAAAATAGTTAATTTAAAAATCCTTATTTTTTATCAATATTATTTGATTATTACGTTTTACATATACATAAAAATTGCAATAAAATTAAAGTTTTTTTTACATTTATGATTAATTTTTTTTTGAATATATTTAAAAAAATTTAATTTATTTACTTTTCATAAAAACTTTTTTTAAGAAATTAATTATATTTTTTATATATTTATTTATAAGCATTTCCTCTTTAGTGAGTGGCAAACTTTTTTATTTTTGTTTTTAAAAGATTTTTATTATTTTTTACATTTTTAATTAATTATATTTAGATATTTACATAATTCTTTTAAAGCGAATATGTTTTTTATGTAAATTCTGAAAAGGATAATAATTTTTAAAATTGGGAAATTTTTTGTTTTTTGCATTAAATGGTAAGAATTGTTTCTGATGCAACATTGTTTTTTTTAAATTATTTATTTACATTTTGAATTTTTTTATATATATAATTTATAAAAAAAAAATATATATTTATTTTTATTTAATATTATTAATAATTATAATATATTGCGTTATGTGTCCATTAAAATAAGGAATTAATATAAAAAATATAAAATTGGAAAATGTTGTATATATAAAATGAACATTGCACACGGAAATTGAAATTATTATATAGAAAACCAAAAAATTATGATAAAAATGATACATTTGCTAACCAAATGATCAGAATAATGAGAAACTGAGTTATTCGAATGATATGCTTAGAATGTATAGCATCAAATTTGTATTCCATTTACAAAATCGTTTTTTCTTTGATGAAAAAACATGTAAATTTTTCAATTGTATTGATTTTTCTTATTAACTTATTATTTATGTATGGCGCCCCAGCATAATTATGAGCCACAACATTAAAAGTTTTAATGGCGCTCAATATTTATGAAATTTTTTGTTAAAATATTTTAGTTCAATATCAAAAACTCAAATTTATTTAATATTTTTGATTTTATATTAAGATTGGCTTTGGTTCTTATTCAGTTTTACATTACTTTAATGAAATGTGTTAGTTAATAGATTTCTAAAAAATTTAAAAGTATTATTTATAAAAAATTCTTTTCACATAAAAAAGTGTGCACACTAAACATCAGAACATAATTTGTGTTGTCAGATGAAAGAAATAATTTAAATATATTTTTACAAAACGCAATGCGTCGGCGCATTTAGTTAATACACAAATTAGAGTAAAATTTTGTAAATCGAGGTTTTTCGTATATAGAAGAAAGTCTAATTAAAAGGAAATATTTGAAATTTTATTATCGTGATTAAATATGACAAAAATTACTGAAATCTAATTATTAACTATATTTTAAATGATAGTAGACACAAATTTTGATGATAGTCATTATAATCCATTTGTTACCACGGGTTTATTAAAATCATTATTGATATTTCGTCATTTTGGTGTGTAAATATTTAGTGGATGAACTTAAATTTGTGAAAATAATTCGTTATTAGTAAAAATTTTAAATTAGAAAAATCGAAAATTATAATATAAAAAGTGCAATATTTTATATACTCAACATAATTTCAATTTATGAAAATAAGAAAGAAAAATTATATAGAAATTAAATAATTCTATACTAACACATAAAGCTATTTTAAACCTTGAGTAAATTTGTTTTTATATAATTCTTTAAATTTATTTTTAATTAAAAAAAAAAAAAAATTTGTAAATTATGCACCCAATTTTAAGCTTAAATATTAATCAATTCGCAAAATATCTTCTTTTTCTTAAATCTAAATCACTTTTCCATTTAAACTTACACAAAATATTTATCAAAAAGAAAAAAATTGTATTAATAAATTTTCATAAAAATTAAACATAAAAAATAAGAATTTTTCATTTTCCTGTTTTTCTTTTTTTTAAGGAAATAAACTAATTATTATATTTATAAAATAATATATGAAAAAAAATTACTTTTGTAAAATCTGTGCCCGTGCATTATTTTTAGTATAGTTATAACAAACAACATCGTGCAGTTCACCGCAACTTAACGCATGTGCGCCATCAATTTTGACCTCATCAATAAGTCCATGTGTGTGCAATTGAATAATAATAGATGCTATTTTTCTCATCATAACAACAATGTTGTTATGCCTTCAAATTCAATGTCCGCACGCTAGAAATGCTTGTCATTTTTACGACGCAAAACTTGTTTTTATTTTGCCAATTCTCATGTTAATTAACAAATTCTTCTTTTTTTATTTTTTGTAATTCTTTATGGTTTTTTTTAGATGCCGACAAAAATTTTTAGGTGTTTTGAGTTTAGCTTCTGTGTGCAGACGTAAATTACTCATCAGAAAGCTAGGCACGCAACAGTAGCGCTGAACTTCACAACAGCATCAAAATAATAAAATATGAGTTTTTTTTATTATTTATTATTATTATTTTTTAGAGTTAATTAGAGTTTACTTATGAAAATATACATACAATTATACCGTTCAATGTTTTACATAAATATTATATTTATATAGAAGTGTCATCAATGTGTCAAGCACCCAAAAATATTTTATTAAAGAATTTGAAATTTGTTCACATAATTATTTATAAAATTAAGAAAAATTATTTCTTTTTTAATCAATATTTTCATTATTATTATTAGTTTTTAATGAATTATTGAAATTTGAATTGAAATTACGATAAGGATAATGAAAATTATTTGATGTATTATTATTTTGATGATGATGATTATTATCAAAATAATTTTGATTATGATGGCTCATTGATGTAACTGGTGATGATGTTGTTGTATTTGGGTAAGTACTATTGTGATTTTGATAGAAATATTGGTGGTTTGGATGATGATGATGCTGCTGCTGCTGATGGTGTTGTTGTTGTTGATGTTGATGATGGCGTTGTAAATTCCGCAGCATATCACGTCCTTACGCCAATGGATACTGATGTCACAAACTAGTTGTACCAGTTGGCGCATGGTAACTTAAACTCTGATAATATGAGTCTTGTCCCAAGGCAGCATGTGAATTTGTTAATGGACTTAATGCATTATAACCAGCATATTGGCTCATATCATACATTTTAATATCAGCTTTTGATTCAGTTGGTAATAGTCTATTTATTGAAAATGGATGGCTAGATGGTGTATAACCACCAGTTGGTTCCTGTTTTAAATGATGCATTGGATGATAATCACTAATTAATGATGGATGACATCTATTTACCATTGCTGATAATTCTTCTTGTTGTAATTGTTGATGATGTGATGGTACATGATGTTGTTGCTGTTGCTGTAAACATAATTCAGCATTTGCATGTAACATTGCTAATGCTTCAGCATCTTTACTATGTACAGAACTTA
This sequence comes from Rhamphomyia laevipes, assembly GCA_963920725.1. Classification (NCBI taxonomy): domain Eukaryota; kingdom Metazoa; phylum Arthropoda; class Insecta; order Diptera; family Empididae; genus Rhamphomyia; species Rhamphomyia laevipes. The sequence goes on from OY987257.1 coordinate 5,691,283, forward strand.
TTAAACTACCAGCATCACCAGAACCACTTTTATGATGATCCCGATGATGTGAATGATGTTGATGATGATGATCATCATGTAAATGATCTTTTTTACCTGGACTTGTTGCATCCATACTACTATTTGATGGACTCTTATGTAATTGTCGCATTGCTTCTTTCTTTTCATCTTTAAAGCGTTTCTGTCGCCTTAAATAACAACCATTCTCAAACATATTACCCGAATCGGGATGTAATGTCCAAAATGAACCTTTACCAGGTTTATCTGGTGTTCTCGGTATTTTAACAAAACAATCATTAAAACTTAATGAGTGTCGTATAGAATTTTGCCATCTTTGTTGATTTTGTCGATAAAATGGAAATAAATCCATAATAAATTGGTATATCTCAGATAATGTTAACATTCTAGTTGGATTATTTTGTATAGCCATTGTTATTAATGATATATATGAATATGGTGGCTTAGCATGTGTATAACTACGACGATATGTTGTTGGTTTTTCAACACCAGCACGCGAACGATTCAAACTTGAATTTGGTGAACCGTTTTCTAAATCCCGACCAGTTGACATACCAGTTGAATAACCACTCATAGCTGCCATTGATGACATACCACTACCCATACATGAACCCATATTACCTAATGGTGATCCCATTGAACCATAACCCATTGAACTAGGTGTCATACAATTACCAGTCATTGAATTCATTGCAGCTGCAGCACCCATACCACTCATACTAGCTGCTGCTGCAGCTGTACCTAAAACACTTGAATTAAAGGTAGTAGCACTTTGTGGTGATACAGATGTCATTCCACCAACAGACATACCCATTGTATTCATACTGTATGTTGGTGCCAATGGGCTCATATTACCATTATTACCGCCGGGCATACTTCCTGGAGTACTTGAAGCTGTCTCAGGGTAAAGATGTTTTTGCATTTTAACAGCAATTGTTGAAAAAAACAATAATAAAAAAAAAGTTTTATTTTAAAATGATTTTTTTTTTTCGTTTTGTTATAATCCTTGTTATCAGACAAACTTTTCCTTATACTATTCACTTTATAAATTTTAATATACGTGAATTTTATTTGTAAAGTGGTTATAAATTTTTAACACTTTTTTTAATACATTTCTTTCTTCGTTAAAAACACTTAAAATATTCTTTTATAAATATGAAGATTTCTGTAGCTTTTTTATTCTTTTTGATATATAAATTCTTTTTTTTTATAACTACTTAGACAAATACAATTTTTACCATTAAAATTGGGTCTTATGTAAATTTACACAATGGTTTAATAGTAAACACTTTTTCTATACACACACTTTTAAGAAAAGGACTTTTTGCAATTTCAAATTTTTATATTTTTTTTTTTAAATATATTTTCTTTGATTTTTTATTCTTTATTTTTACATTTAATTTTTTTTTTTAATATTTAATTATTTAAATATTTCTTTGTAATAAAAAAAAATTATAAAAAACAAATTAAAAAACAATAAAAATTAATTTAAATATTCACTTTTTAATTTAATTTATTAAATTTGTATATTCCTGCGAAAAAATTTCAATATTATTTAATTGTTTGTTATGTAATTGTAAATAGTATCCTTTTTACACTAATTTATTTATTTATTTAAATGATATATTTTAAAGTACACATATTAGTTCTTTGTTTAGGTACCAAATATATACATCGAGTATATAACAAATATATATATATATAGAAGGTATGTATATATATATTTCGATTTAAAGTTATTATATATAAAATGAACAAATATTTATTCTTGATTTGTTAGTCTTTTCTGTTATTAGAATCGTCAACAAATCGAATAAAACTATAACTTTCTTTCATTAATAAGGACGATGATGATGATGATGATGACAACAACAATAATGGTGATAGATTAAACCAATAAATTTGATTTAAATTTATTGGTGGTACATTCATATTTGCAACAGGTTATTTATTATATTTATTTTTTTATTGAACTTTGAAAAACATTTAAAAACTTTTGATCCAGAATTTTTAATTTTTTTAATTTTTATATAGTTTTATTGAAACTTCATTTTTAATTTTTAATTTTTACACTATTAAATTTTTATATTTTGCACTATAATCCTTTGAATTAACCGAATTTTATATTTAAGATCATTTTCATAATTTCATATTTAAAACATTTTAGTTCACTTTTTCGAATGTACAATACCGCGAATTAAACACTTTAACACCAAACTTATTTCAAGAAATCCAAAGTAAAAAAAATGTTTAAAAAAAAAATATAAAAAACAATAAAGTTTTTTCAATGTTCAGTTTTAATTTTTTAATTTTTTTGTTAAAGTTTTTTATACTGTACATAAATAATTCTTTTTTTATTTATTTTTTTTATATATTTTTTAAATAAAAAGAAAAATATTTGTTAAAAAATTATTATTTTGGTATTCAAGAAAAAAAAAAATTAAGATGCGACTGTTTGCAGAGGGGAATACCTACTTACTATTTGGCTTAATAACAAATATCGAGCTCTCAAGTGTTCCTTTTGGCTAGCATAAAATATAATTTTTTTTTCTATACTAAAATATTATTATATTTTCAAAATCTGTCTTTGCATATGTATTCGTTTTTATCATATATACACAATTGAACAACAAATACAAATAAAGAAAAACTACTACTACACAAATATAAATAAAATACAATATTATAAAGCAACAAATACGAACCTCCTTCTATATATATGAAAACAATCCATAAGATATAAATGATTTGTTGTTGGGTAATGATACCAAATCCCAGAGAGACAAAAAACTACTATAATGTCAATACACACGCACGTGAATTTCTTGACAGTTTTGTTGTTTTTTTTTGTTCATATCTATAATGTCAAAAGATATACAACAAATTCGATAGCAAATGTGAGATAATACTATAAAAAATAATATTAGGTTACAGCGAGAAGACCCCGAAAAACCAGTTTATCCATGAAAATATTATACACTAAGTCACCACTACACATAAAGTATACGTAAAATTTATTTTTTAACAAACACATATATCCTATACACACATGCACACATTCATATAAGAACGAGATGCGCAATATTACCAATGACAGAAGCCATTTCTACATACTCGCAATTTAATGAATTTGTGTTGATAGTTTTCATATGATTTTTTAGGGGGTCATTTATCAGAGAGAACCCAATATCATTATAAGAATAAAAAAAACAAATTTATTTTATATCCCCCACTTATAAAAATTTAAATTGATTATACACACAGAGAGAAAAATTGTTGTTTCCATGTGTTTGTGAATATTATTTTTTATATAAAGGAAAATTTTTTTGTTGATTAAAATGCATATAAAAATGAAATATTCTGATTAGAAATTGCATTTTAAACCAATCAGATAGTTTGATTTGGTCACGTTACCGTGGTAACATTATTCGGAAATGAATGGGCGTGTTTTCTAATTTATTCATTTTTTTTTTTTTTATTTTTACCAAATTATAAAGTTACATCCTTAACATTATAATGATTTTTATTGTTGGTGATTATTTTTTCTCTTTAGGTGTTTTTTTGTTGTTGTTGGATGATTTTTTAAACGTCCTTTCTTTTGAAAATGATTCTCTCATTTTGTCGCATTAATATTTGATGGAAATTTTCAATATTTTTGTTGTTGGTTTTGATTTTTTTTTTATATCTAGTAGATATTTAATTTTTATATAGATTTTTGTTGGCATGTTGTGTCGCGTGCAGCTGGGAAATGATTTTTTAACTTTTTGACATTCAATCGATACCATTATAATAATAGGATATTATAATATTTTTAAATTCCATTAAAAATTAATGATTTTTTTTGTTTTTTTGAACAGTTTTTATAGTAACATTAAATAATTTAAAAAAAAATATATTTACAAATTTATAATTGTAAATTTTAATAAAATAATTATATGTTAGAAAATTGTTGAAATTTTTTTTAAATTTAATAGAAAAATAATATAATTTAAAGTTGTAATAAATTTTATAGAAAGAATTCATTTTTTTTTCAGTTATGTTTTCTACATATAATTTTTTTTTTACATATCCATCTGTCGTTTTTTTTTATTTGTATTTTTATCTTATGGCGCCCCTCTCTATCGTAATTTCAAATTTTTACAAAACCCAGGGTTTATTGATAGACATTTTATTATATTATTATATATAATAATATTATTTTGATTCAATTCTTTTTCCCAAATATATAATATTATTTTGATTCAATTCTTTTTCCCAAAAACCATTCAAATTAAATTTTGTTTGCTCATCCCAATACATTTGGACTTTTTGATTTCTCTATATATACAATAATAATTTTTTTTTGTAGAACCAGACATGTACAAGAAAAAAACTAGGGTGCCTTATATGTAATATCAATCCCATAAGGATTGAATAGACTTTGGTTTTTGTAATTTTAGTAATAGTAATAAATTAAGTGTTTTTTAAACCAAAAAGTAAAATAGTAACAAACCGATCACATCATAAAGGACTTTAATAATAAATGGTTATTCAATATAACCTACAAAATTACTTTAAGCATGCTTTTTCATTGACACGACATCATAAAAATTTGAAGAGTTTTTTTTTTATTATTTATAATTTAATTTAAAATTTGAACCAAGTTTTTCCGATATTATTTATGATGATGGGAAAATTTTCTCGCTATTATATATAGTAAAAAAAAATATTTGAAAACTCTCATTTTTCTTTTTGGGGAGGAGGGAGTTTGAGAGTGAAAATTATTCTCCAACTAAAAATGAATCGCGAAAATCAACGCGCATTAAAAATCTTTTTTTTAACAGTGTTCAATTCTCTAAATACAACAATTTAAAATGTCTAAAAATGTGAAAATTTTCTGTATATTTGGTTCGGTTTGTGCGAAAAGAAAATGTAATATTAAAAAAAATATTTTTTTATGTATTTGTGAAGATACGGATTTTTATCACCCTCCATTTTGTTTTTGTTTTAACCTCAAATGATGGTTTTTTTTGTTGTTGTGTGTCGTCTCCCTTTAAATTTTTGGTTCATTGCCATTTATTGTATTATATATTTTAGATTTTTAATTTCCCTTTTTTAAGCGATTTTCCATATTAGAAATTTTATTGAAAGAAAATGTGTATAAAGGAAAAGCTGTTAAATTTTTTTTATTGTGATGGTTTTTTTTTTTTTTATTTTTTTACGTGTCAAATCCTTGACTGTCAAATCTTGTCGTATCAATATAATATTTATATATATAATTTATATATTACCCATCCGTGGTATATTTTCTTTCTATCGGTGTTAATCAGAAAGTTTTTAGAAATCCGCCATGAAAGTGACATCGAAAATTTTATGGATTTTGTGATAGATAATAAAAAAAAAATTTAATCAATTTTTCAATATTTTTTTTTTTTATCTTTATATTTTTGATGGATTGTGGTTCATTTTTAAAAGAATCCTTTTTTTGTTTTTTGGTGAAATGTGTCATGTTTAGTATTAGATAAAATGATATTAAAGAAAAATTGATATTAATAATCCGGTTTTGGTGAAAATTTGTGATAATCTTTTTAAAAAATTGATAAATTGATTGAAGTTTTCGGAATTTATGATGGAAATTTGCTATATTGGAATATTAATTGAACAGTGAAAAATATAAGGGAGTTTTTCTTTTAAAGAGAAACTTTTGTGTAAACATTAAATATTGAACATTAATGAAGAATATCCGTCGGATTGGCATATTAAATTAAAATATTTATTAAAATATTGAATTTGAGAAATAATTAAAATTAAATTATTTTATGAAATTATAATTAAATATTATTTTTTTATTTTTCTAACTTAAATATATAAGTTTTTATTAAATATTATATTATAAAATTATTATAACCTTTAAAATACTTGAAAGACCATTTAATAAATAAAATACCTGCGCAGTTTTTAAACTTTTATATAAAACACTAGACTACAGAAATTTTAGAATTCTGTAGAATGTTTATAAGTAATCAATTTATCAGATTTTTAAATATACACTTTAAATAAATTTTAAAATTGTTTAAAATTTAAAAAAAGTTTAATTACAATATTTTTTATAGCTAAGAAAATTATATTATGGCTAATTATTTTCAATTATTTTCTAATACATTACTTAATATTTATTCATATAATATTACACCACAAAATCCAGTAAAATCAGAATTTTAAATTAATTTATTAGTGATGAACAGCTGGTCTAATAAAAAGTATTATTGATAAACTTAGAATTAATGTACCTAATATTTTTGTTACGCCGTCGGTATAAAACTGAAAAAGTCAAGGAAAATGATTTATTGGAAGAAATATTTATTTAAATGGAACTTTTACTTTTTAAATTTTTCATAGTTAACATCATATTATTTGAAATCGCCATTTTTTTTTCTGTAAATCATAAACGATTGATATTTAAAGCAGCGATTAAACTTAAATAGTTTAACGAATGTAATTTTAGATTAGCAAACAAACGTGACTATTTAATATCAATTTGCTTAAATATATTTAATACAGAAAAATTTCACTGATTAATAAAATTTCACTGATAGGTGATATGAAATTCTTGCTAATCCCTGTTTAACATTACATATAATCAGAAATTTGTTGTTTCGTAAAACCAGCAAGTTAATACTTAATTTATATTGTTGAAACGCACCATGTTTGACATTTCTGATTTATAATTAAGTTTTCCGCAGGTTTAAATGATAATTTAATAAAGTTATGTGGCTAATTATACCTATAAGATTGTAAATTACTAAATAGCTTAATATTTATTAACAAAGATACAACATAATTCAGTGAATATGCAAACAATTTATGTATTTTTAGAAGACCTACAATATTTTCCATTACGATTCTTTAAAAGTCTAATTATTTCTCAATTGTTTCTCAAAGACTTATTAATGAAGTTAGCTGCATATTTAATAATGCTTTCCAAATTTTATAATATCATTATAATATAGAAAAGTAAACGTAATGAATTAATCTTTACATATAAAAATAATTATAAATATTTAATTTTTTCTTTAAATTTCATATTTTATTAATAATTAAATTTACGATTTATGTTTATTTATCTATTATTAGACTTAATTAGTAAATGATTCAACAAATTTTTTAACAAATTACATTTATATATATTTAATTTATATATATTGCTAATTAAAAACTAAAACAATCTAATAAACATTTTATTTTTTGGATATAAAATTAGCTCTCTCCACTTCACCTCTATTAATTACAAAAACAAAACAAAAAAAATTATTTATATACATATTTTCACCTATTTAAAGAGATTTATGTATCTTTAAATATATTTATTTTATCATTTCGTTTATTTACAATTTAAGTGGATTCTAAAACGTCAAACAAATATTTGATTTTTAATTAAAAAAAAAAAATTATATATATATTTTTATATATATACATACATATATATTTATAAATAAATTTCTTGGTACTAGTAAAAAAATAAAAGAGAAACCATTTTTTTTTTCCTGTTAACCTTACATATATATTTATATAATTTAAATATTTTCTTTTATGTATGGTCATACAGTTTACATTAATTTATCTATATGAAAAAATTATATTTTGTAGATAAATTATATACTTAAGTTATTCATATTTTCATAAGTCCACTTTAACAGATTTAGATATTTGAATATCACTTTTAAGTAAACCGTGTTTTTTTTTTGTCTAACTATGTATATAATAATAAGCTTTAAGAATTAAATCGAAAATATAGTTTTTTTACATCGATACATAAAGATTTACATAAAACATAATTTTTGTATAAACTTTCATTTCGCGCCTATTTCAATATAATATATTTAAATAAAATATTTAGTACATTTTTAAAATAATATTTTATAATAATTTTGATTTTGTCAACTAGTCAGACATTGGTCACGAATTTATGTTTAACATTTGAATCGATTTTCTGATTAAGATATTATTTAAACCAATTTTAAACATAAAAGTCTATCAAAAAAAAAAAAAAAAGTGAAAATGATGATCACAATTTTAATCTCAATTTTGTTTTTATGAAATTATTCAATAATTTTTAATGATTTTCTTAAAATTTTAAACTCTTAGATTTCCTATAACTAATATAAATTTTTAGGTTAAATGAAATTTTGTAGTTTTTTTTCATTCAAAAACTTATCGACTGGCTCAATGGTGTGAACCATTTTTAAGTTTGTTTAGCTTTTGTTTTGTTTGTCGATGATTTTATTTATTTGAATATTTTTCTAATTTTTTATTTAATATTATATAAAAAAAATTTATGTTAAATTTTCCATGTTTTTTGTTTTTGTTTTGTTGTTAATATTATGGACAAATAACAAAAAAAATTTTTTTTTAAAGATAATTTGAGTGGATCAGTGCAGATACTTAAATGAAGTTAATATGGTAATAATAATATCAGACAACATTGTTAATTTTAATAGTGTGTTTTTCGGTTTTGTTATTGTAATTTCAAAAATTTGATTAAAATTAGCTTCATCTTCAATATAATTTTTATTTATATTAATAATTTTGAAATACAATAATTAAATTTTTTATAATTATGGTAATTTTATTTGTATATATTATAGAAAGAAGATCTTATGATATAATTCATTTAAATTTTGGTAATAATTATTAAGTTAAATAAATAATTATTATATTATATTAGAATTTGTTTTGTTTTTAAACTATTTTTGTAAAAAGATAATATATAGAAAATTAGCAATCAGTCAAAGATTTATTGACAAAATCAATAAATAATTGTTTGGTTTTACTTATATTTATTTTATATTTTAACGTAAAGTTATCGTATCTATTTTATTAATGATACAAATTATGGGGCTCGTGTAGACTTTTTTTTTTTAAAAAAAAACTATACTAAATAAAATTAATTATAAGACTATTAATTTTAATTTACTTATATTAACACTTTTTACAAAAAATTATAATACTTACAATAAAAAGTGAAATATAAAAATATGGAAAAATTATAATCTTCTTTATAAAAATATAAAAATTATTTCTATACAGGATGAGATCTTCAAATTGTTAAGTAATTCTAGACATTATAAAAAAATCAATGAATGGTCAACCTTTCGATGATTAGTATATTAACGAGGACAACAAATCAATAAAAAAATTTGACCTGGTTTTGAATTCTAATGATGTAACTTATAAAAACACGACAACTTTTAAATATTCGACATATTTCATGTATAATTTTAAGGACATTTATCATAATTATGCTAGAAATATTGTTTGACAACTTCTTCAAATAATCAAACTTGGTTTTGGTAGAAGGATATATAGAAACTGTCTACTATATTAAAAATATGGTAAAATTGCATGACTTTTTATTCAATTTTACCAATTAGATTCGACGGATATATGTATCTAAAAACGTTCCAGTTTTGATGAAATTAACTAAATAAAATTTATCTCATTCTATAATTATAAAATTTTCTTAACATATAAAACTGAATAAAACTCTACCTACAACATAACTTTTTCTGTAATGGATAAGAATATTTGAACAGTGTGTCATCAATTATTCTATGTTGGCAACAATATGGGAGAATCCTGGCTAGAATTAATAAAAAAAAATAAAAAACTTAATATAATTTCAAAAAAAAAAGATATCGATCGCAAAAATGTCAAACAGAAAATATAATATGTGTAATCAATAATTTAACATTATTTGATTAATACTGATTTTCGGTTTCACTATTAAAGTATATTACACTAAATTTTATACTAAAAAATAAATTTATGAACATTACTATTGTTTTTTTGTTGGAAAACATTAAAATAGTAAGTGAAACATGATTTTGTATTTTTTTTATGAGTTAAAAGAATCGATATTATTATGAATGCGGTGGTTACGATTAATAATTCTGATTAAATAATAAAAAACATATTTATCGAATTTTTTTCTTTATCATTTATAATCAAATAGTAGTAATGTAATTAAGATATTAATCGTGGTTCTTATCATAGTATTTTATTTAATATAAATATAGTAGTAAAAAAGGTAAAAACAATCGTATTTAACAAATAGACTGCGTGGTAATTTTGTGTATAAATGGAATCGATCGGTTTTTTCTCAAATATACTTTAACTTTAAAACAAAAATTATTTCTCATTTTAAAAGGTAAATAATTTTTATTATGAATATTATTTATAGCAAAGTCATCGTATATCCTTGCAGCCGTATCAATATTTGAAGGTGCGCAATGACTTGCGCCACGAATTATTGTTAAAAAGTCCTGCGCATTATGGAAAATTAATTTGTTACAACAATATTGAATAACCGGAAAAGGTGGGTGATTTTTATGACTTTATTTATTATTATTATTATATATTTTTAAATAATATATTATTGAATAACTAAATATACAATTTTTTTTGTTTGTGATTAAGTTGAGTCACGTGCGTTTCAATTATTCCTGTCAAAATTGTCAATATTTATATATTATGGACGATATGACGTTGCCGTCAATTATTTAATAGATTCTTTTTTATGCATTTTAATCAAATTATGTTTTTTATGCTTGGATGAATTGTTTATAGTTATGGAATGATAATTCAAATTAATAATAGAAGAAATTATTATTGTCCAGATGGTTATAAAAGTGTAAGTGCTAAACATTTTCGATTCATTGAAATTAAACATTAATTTTTAGAAAATTTCATTGTCGTACTAAATAATTTTCTAAAATTATTTTAATATTTTAATCAAAACTTTAACCATTACAATTTTCTTAATGAAACTTGGTTCATTTTTCTTCATTAATTAATAAAGTTTAGCTATTTAGGAAATATCAATTAAATATAATTTAAAATTTAAGTTTAATTACATTATTTATTTAATAAATAATAACTTCTTAGATAATTCATTAAGCTTTATCATAATATTTGCTTTGTATATAAATCTCAATTATTTTGATTGACAATAAAAACGCTTGTTTTCAACAATTTTGAATATAAAAACGAGTTTTATATAAATATAAATCTATTAAATTAAATTCTATTTAACACCCTTAGTACGACAATGAAATTTATGTCGTAAATTCAATCGTTAAAAAAGGTACCCCCAATGCTAATTCAGTTAGTGAATCTCAATATTGATTAGCGCATCTCTGCCATATTTCATAAGTCTAAAAAAAAAAATGTAGCTATAATAAATTCTTAGACATTCTTAAATAAAAAAAAAAAGAAAAAAAAAAGTTTTTGTGTCCAGTTTTGAAAAAAATTATCAATACTCATGATTTACAAATTAAACTTAATGATTTTTATTTATAATTTTTAGATACATTTTTTTTATTATTATTTTGGTATTATAATAAGAAACTGGATCACGATTTTTATTAAATTTAAAAATATTCACAAAAATTAACAGAATTATAATCAGAAAGATTTTTTTTAACACTTTTTTATCGCATATTATTGAAGGAAATAATGACGATTCGTTAAAATGATAAAAATAAAAACTTAAAAAAACAGAAAATTTAATAATTTTTCTTTGAAAAAATTCTGCAAGTTTTAAATATAATTTTTAAAATGCATTTAATTATCTTAAGTACACACTGAAACTGGAAAAAGTAAATAAATAAAAATTAAATTTTATAAAATGAATAATTTTTTAGATTATATCTTTTAGATAACTTAAAATTGCGATAAGATTGCCGTCATATTAAAATTTTTATTATCTGTTCTTTTATTAGAGGTAAAAGCGCAGTCAGTCATAAATTATTTGTAGATAGTTTTTTTTTTTTGCATCTGAGTATGTGTTTTTCGTATTCAACGGATAAGGAAAAAAATCATAAGAATAAGTTGTAAATTTTATTTGGAAATGATGAATCATTTTGTTTTGTGATGACAGATCAGTTTTTATAACTGAAAAATATGATAATTTACATATTAATGTATACATTTTAAAACCAAACAAAATAATCTACAGATGAAGATATTTAGGGAATTTTAAGATAGTTGATAGTTGGAATTGTAATCTAATCTTGAATTTTCTAATTTCATTATTTATAATATTGTAAATCAAACTTTCATAATTGAAAATCTTATAAATATATTTAAGAAATATATTCGAGATTCAATAAATTTAAAGGATATTGAATTTTGGAGGTTTTAAAAATAATTCTTTATTATTCATGTTGTTTATCTGTATCTATACACTAATTAGAAATATCTTCAATAAACTTTAATTAAAGAATTAATTCTTGATGTATAAAGTATGAATTAATGCCGAATAAAGTTAAAAAATAAATATAAAATTTTTCTAAGTCAAATTACTATTTTGTAATTCCAAGCGTACAACATCAAATTAATAGATATTTAGTTTTAAAAAGCTATAAAAAATACATTATTGAATTAATACTTGATTTATAAATTATATTTAAATTAACTTTATCAACTTAATAATTTGCATTTGAAATGCATTAATTGATTCCGTATGCTATAGACTGGTAAATTCGTGATTATTTATTTATTATAATACAATTTAATCGGGGAGTCTAAATTATTCTACTGTTTTACGAGGAGTTATGGCATTACTATAAATTATTGAGATAAGAATAAACGGTCAAAAATGGCTTATGCTTTTATCATTCTTTTTATTTTTTATCGAAATCTCATAGTGTCCACAGTAGTTGATATAGTAGTTCCTAGTTCTTATCAGATTTTGTTGTACTATGCCTGTCAAATGCATGTCAAAACGTCACGAATTATATTGGATGTCTTATAGTGAACACATATTAATAATACTCTCCATTTAGTTGATTCTTGACCAAACAAATTATGCCGATAAGTTTCATTTTAGTGGCTCCATATTAAAGTAACCAAATATAATTTATAATTGGATAACATTTTCAAATGTTTCTTACCAATCACAGCTGCGTGTAATCTGAATTATTTGCAGCTTCTCCTACGGTTAGCAGTTTTTTAAGTTATACAAAAAAGTATTTTATTAGGGGAAAGTTGCATAGTACCTGGCGGTGGAATTTCAGCTTATTATTTTCAAATATATTAAATACATACTAAAAATAATGATGTTATGGAAAAAAATTATATATCCAAACTTATAAGTTTTCAAAATTAACTGTCATTTAAATTTAGATTCGTAATTTATATTTGTATTTACATGACTCATCCAATAAGCCCCTTGTTAAAGAAAGCTGAAACTTTACACACTTTTAGTATGCTTTTTAAATAGTTTGCTAAAAATGTCAGAACTATAAAAATATAGAAATTTTTAGATTTCGGTTAAAATTATGGTCCTTTTTCTTAAAAGATACTTATAAAAGGACTTGCCAATTTATTCTATCTATTAGTGAAATATAAAGTTAAATACGTTACTGAAGTGTAATAAAAATAATCAGCATTCTGTGATAATAAATGTATGCTTAGCTTAATTCATCAAAATTTAGATTATTAAAATATAATATATAAAAATTATAACATTAAAAAATTTGGTTATTACGGTTTTTATATGATTTTATAATCATATTATAAATAAAAAATAATTTTTAAAATTATCAACTTGAAAATGTCTAATTAAAAAATCATTTACCAGCAATTAATAAAATAATAATCCAAATTTTTGGTCAAATTTTTTGTATTTAGTTTTGATCAATAATTATTTTTAAAATTTACAATTTAATGTTTTCTTTATCAATTTATGGCTAAATTTAATTGACTTTCAATTAGACAAAATTATATGTACACAAATAATTATTTGATTGTTTGATTAAAGATATAGTAACATAAATAAGGTAAGTACACTTTAACAGATTATGTGTTCCGACAATGATTTTTTATTATTTTAAAATCATTATTTTACTACAAATTTAAAGTATTTATTAAAAAAAAAAATTAAACAAATAAAATCACTTCAATAAATCAAATTAATTTATTATTTATTGTGTTTTTTTTTTTTTTCAATTTTTTTAGAAAATTATCTTTATTATGAGGATTTTATGATTTAATCCAAAATAATTTTTGATTATTATAGTTATTTTAAATATTTTTGATTTTCACTAATTTGAATTTGATTTTACTTTCCGGTCTCTAAATATTGTTATCCCATGCCGAGATATTTAAAAGTTTTAATAGATTTAAGTTTATATCAAATAATATAGAATAATGAAGGTTTGTGGATGGTTTTTTATCCGTTTCAGATGTCAGAGAATCCACAAAAAAAGTTAACTTCCACGTGTGTGATATCCTTAATACGTAGATCAAAAATATTAATTCCAAACGATTAGAGATAGTAAAGTAATACATTCATTCTAAGGTAAGATTTTCAAACTTATATGAACATGATATTCTGCTTACTTGCTGTAGTATGGTAAGGACTGAGGGGACACTTCTGTAAAACAAAAATTGTCTGATTCATAAACTGTGAAAATACATTTTCAAAATATTTTTTACATTTATATAAAAATCATTCCGAGTAAGATCTTCGTCAAATGCTTCGTCAAATCGGGTATCTATTTAGGCCAGGCTCTGTAGTAATTTATAAATTAGATATTTTAAATGTTCTCTAAAATATAGTCAATTGGCGTTTTCATATATCTAATTGGAACCATTTTGTTAAAAACATAAAATGTTTCCTTAAAAGTAATTTCTAATTTTGGCTTAACCAAAATATTTCGGCAACTAGGCAACTACTATGATTTGAATTATCTTTTTGTTCATTTAATAATTATAATTATAACTAAAATAGTTATCAGTTCATGTAAATATAATCTTTATCTATGGTCCATTTGAATAATTTCTTTCAAGCTAGACACAATCAAGTTTGAATTTGTTACTTTAGACGCAATTACGTTCTCAAATACATATTCGAAATGTATAGATCCAGATAAACTTCAGTGAATATCAAAAAATTATGGATGAAATTTTACCAATTAACAATACATCAATTTTTGTATAGTATTCGGGAAGTAAATAGCATTTAAATTTTTGAAGGCATTTAATTTTTTTTGGAACCTAATCAGAAATATTTAAATTATAATTTCCAATATTTTTTTTGTATAATCTGTGCTAAAAAAATGTCTATATCCAAATTTTTTTTCAATTTCCAATTTTATTTCAATATCTTAACTATTTGTATCTTAAGAATATTACTCAACATTTTTTACTTATATACAAAAAATTAAATCTTGTCTGACATACATAACAAGAAATTCTAGTGGCGCTTATATGATTACACAACATAAAAATATTTTCAGTTGTGTCATCATCCTTTTGACCAATTTTCTGTTATGGCGTTTGATAAAATGCACCAACATAACATCATTAACATGAAGTAAATTCCATATCATCAACAAAAAAAAAGTAACTGGTGCAATAGTGCAATATGAAAAAAAATAAAATCGAAAATGTTATAAAGTAAACTTAAGAATTAAATTATAATTTTTTCTAATATTCACTGCAGAAAATCATTCAAAAAGATTTCCTGCAACTTGGGTGGCATTTTATGATTTCAGCCATGCCATAGCATCCACAGTAAAATTCTGTATATATGATAAAATCTTAAGTGAAGGGTGGTGAAGCATTAAATGAACAACAACAACAACAAATAATAATAATAATATAATAAGGAAAAATCTAAATAGAGGATCAAAAATCATATACAGAATTTTTATTTTCAATTCTTTTTTTTTCCATTCCATTAGAGCAAAAGAAAACTTATAAAGCAAACTCATGTACACATATATACTGTGTGGCTTTGACACGCAATACTTCAGGAACACTCCGTGAGGACATTTAAGTGGAAATCTTGAACATTTTTATATTTCTGTGTTTTTTTTTGTTCCTTTTTGATGATAACTCTCCAAAACTCACTATCAACAGAATATAAAAAATTGATTTTTATTTTTTATTTTGTAGGTTATTAACACATTTTAGTTTTGATTTTTGTTTTGTGTACCCTTTTTTTCTGATTTTTAGATTTTCAAAGTTACTTGCCATTACCAGTTTCAGTTTTGTTGTCAGAATGTATTATATAAATGATGTTATTGCTACGTGATCTAAGTATTGAGACCTGACTAAATATCGAAAAAAAAATTTATAACTATATAGAGAATATCAGTCAAGCGTACATTATAAAGTGGGCCTTATTCAATGAATATACTAAAAAATTGGATATTGGTTACCGAAATACCGTGAATATTCAAATAATTGTACAATTAAATGAAAGTGAAAATATTAATAATTATTTTATTTGTTGTTTTTATTTTGAATTTGTTGGATGTGGGTAAATATTAAAATGATGGAGCGCCGCGTTTTACTAAATTATACACTGTAAGGAAAATTTATCATAATAACACAAATGGCATTTATGATTTTAGAAACTCATCAAACAAGATAACTTACACCTCATAAAGTATATCTACTGTGTCACTGTCCTTCAGTCCAACAAAGAACATTTACGATTTTGGGAAATTCGCTCCTGTTGAAGAAAGCAGTTAATCAGTTTAGTCCGGGTAAGTTTATTAGAGCGGAAGGTTGTGTTACATCCTGGAGAGTACAACGGGCTGTTTAAAAAGACTTAAGTATGTCCTTCTATACACTAAAAGTAGACAACCAACTTGATTATTTATTTTGCAATTTCGATATTAAATCATTGCAAACATTTACCATAGAAAATTATATAATTACATCATATTTTGCTAATGAAAAAGCCAACGAATTTCTGAGACATATCCAATCACTGGAATCTCATGCCTTTAGGTATTTAAAAAATAATTTGATGATATTACGATGTTGATAAGATATGGAAAGAAACTGGATTACTTCAATTTGCGAGGATATTTTATATTGTTAATTATTTCTCTTAATAAAATTAATTTTTGTAAGTATTCTTACAGGACATAGGACGATCAAAAACGTTGAATGGCACGATAATTGATGTCCCTCGTTGTTTCTAAAATAAGATTAAAATTCTTCGTTAGTCGTCTGCTTTATAGTACTAACCTAGTGTTACTGTAGCCTCGAGCAAGAAGGTACTTTTCTTTTTCTAACAAAATAAATAATAGAATCCATTCAATTAAGTATTAATTTTTGTATATTCTTCACTTTTCCTTAATATTTATAATTTTGATAATGAAATTTGTTAAATATCTAAAAATTAGACTCATTCAAATACAAATTCATTACATAATTCAACTCTGTGTTAATACAAAATTGTAAGCAATAAAATTTTCTAATCCAGACCAAAAGTTTATTAAAATTTATCTTTTATTTTTGTTGTTGTTATTGTAAACTATGGTTTTATTTTATAATGAATTTTCTTCCATGTCATAAAAATTTAAAGGCTCTACAAATATAGAATATCCTTTAAACATTCACAGGTACACAAATAATATTAGGTAAACATTATTCACACATTTTATGACATTTTCGATCAATGTGGGCGATAATTACTAGCACATTATCACTTTAAAGGATTTTTTTATTTTGGACGTCGTCGTCTATTAAAACAGGCCGCCAAAAATAGTTTTAAAAAGAAGTTTTACAATATTCTTTTATTGTATATGAATCCGGCGTGTCTGCTGTAATGCGGTACATAAACAATTGATCATAAACCTAATTTTTAAGATTTTATTATTGTTTCAATTTATGTAAAAATTGTTTTCATTATGAAAGGGTTAAACATTTATTTATTTAAAATTCATTATTTATTTTTGCATTTGTAGGTATAATATTAATAAATATAATTAAAATTTATGACATTTTATTGAATTGATTTTTATTATGGGTTGTTGTGTCGCGACACATAGAAAAAATAAATATTCATTCATAAAAAATTATTCTATATAAGGAAATTTGTAATCCTTTGAAAAATGTTGGTTAAATTTCTATAAATTTCTTTAAGTTTTGTCACAATTTTGTAGGTTCCCATAAGTTTAATGTACAAAATTTTTTAAATATTTTACAATATATTTTATTAAGAAAAAGTACCTGTAAAAAATAAATTTAAAAAATTATTCCCATAACAATTAAATTTACAAAAATATACAAAATTTAAAAATTTTTTTAAACCTACACGAATTATTTTTGTTACCTTAAAAATCTTGTAAACTTGTTTTGAGTTAATTTTCTGTGAGGTGTTAATTTTATTATAATTTTTATTTTTATTTTTTGGTTATTATTCATTTTAACATACAAAAAAAAAAATATTATATTTTTTAAGTATATTTTTAATGAATTTGAATGTTAAACACTGTTTAAAAAAATTTGAAAAAAAAAAAAAAAAAATGATTAACAAGAAATAATAAAAATTTATTTATGGATAAACGAAAAATGAAAAATTCATTCATAATTTCTTTATGGTAACCAAAAATTTTATAAGATATTTGATTTATCTATTAAATTATGTTAAAAGTAATAATTTTCTACTAACAGAAAACATCGACTGCAGAATTTACTTACTTAATTACTCGACACGACAGTTTTAGTGTAGTGAAGCAAGGCCGAGCAAAGATGATGTTTCCTTGCGTTAAGAGTGACTGCACATTCTAGTTGCAATTTCCTAAATCGTTGTCCTTTGCACGTTTGCCGGGTTTTTCGTTGTTAAGTCTTCCATTTTACTTATTTTCTTTCCTTTTCATCCTAATTTTATGGGTGCGATATCTGAGGTGCCGGAATATTTCTCAATCTTCAGCACTAGCACTTATCTTTTAGCAGGTTATGGGACAGTAACCAGATAAGTACTTGATGAGTTTACATAGTTGCGGCACTAGACACTAGTTTAGACCCGGGTATAACCAGACAATGCTTTCCCTATTGCCACCACATCCACACCCATCCGAAGAATCTATGATAATAAGAAAATCAAGCTATTTTCTCTGTAAGTATTTTATTCAAACGTATTTCGGCATCGCAGTTAATAGTTTTTTGAAACAAATAATACTCAACTTATTCAATGACATATTTAGTTGCATAAAAAACCTTGTCTTGAATAGTGTTTCGCTTTCGGTGTCCTTGAATTCCATAAAATTAATTTCTTCCTAATAATTTCGTGAATAATTTTTTCTTAATATAATCGATTTTCTTTACAAATTCAATTATTTGTTATTGGTGCACCTTAATAGACCGTTGATAACCACAATCTATAAAAACAAACTGTTATGATAAATATGTAAAATATCTTGATTTTACACAACTGAAACTTTACTTAAAATGTAATTATTGATAGTGTCAATGATATTAATGATAGTGTCAATGATTTCCTTACAGTTATTTAGTTTACAACAAAATTAAAATTAGTATTAAAATAAATATTTAACTTGCTAACTGTTAGATAATCTAAAAATTGTCAATGTAATTTAAAATTATTGCACCTGAATTTAATGCATATTTAAAAATAAAAAAAAAACACTTTATGATATCACCCAGCACTTGAACATTTCCATTAAAATAACATATTAAAAAAAAAAAATCTTACACATTTACTTCAAAATTGTGTACTGCAATATTCAAGTACACAAAAATTATATCTGATGCCACCTTGGCTCTTGAGGACAAATAAATCTCTGTTAAACAGACTTGCCAACAATGAAAGAAATATAATAACCTAAACTCCCCCATAATAAATGATTTTGTACCTTATTCAATGTTCAATATAATAAAAACAAAATTTTTTTTTTTTTATATCTTATATCTTCCAGATACATGCATATCTATTAGCACCTCTTGAAATTTTTATTATTAAGAAAATTGAACATAAAAAATTAAAAAAAAACTGTCAAGATTTTTTATATATATATTTTTAGTTATTAATTTTTTTATATATCTTCCACTCAATAAATTTTACTAGGTAATATTTTTAATTTTTTTTATGTTTTGTTGATGAAAATTAATATTAATTGCATTTTGTTGTAAGATATTTATATGTACATATATCGATATTAGTGTCGGCGGCATTTTTACTTCTAATAAAAATATTTAACATACAATATCAGACAATAATAATAATAATAATAAATACAGGTAGGTAAATGACTATAGATACAGGTAGCATATCAGTTATTAAATTGTGATATGGGCGTAATATGGTGGCACTTTATAACAAAATTTCTTTTTTATATTCTATTGAATTGTCTGAACCACAAAAAAACATGAACATATAAATGTAAAATGTTTTTCATCAAAGGATATTTATAGTATATATGTAATTAATTGAAGATTTTGTATGTTTTTTATATTGTTAAATTGACCAAAAGGAAATTTATATATGATATTAATAGCCTTAAATATATGCCAGAATTGTGGAGGACACAATGACCTTTTTTTGAATGCAAAACATTTTTTATATTATGGATACATTTTGGTCGAATTCAGTTAAATTTTGGTAATGTATAGCATAAAAAGTGACAAACAAGAATTTTGTTGTATTCATCATCATTTATTATATCATCAGAATGAAAATTAATAACAATATGAAAAATATTATGTTAAAAAAATTGTATAAAGAAATGTTAAGATTATTGCTGTGAATTTTAAATGAAGATGTTGTTGAGTATATTTATGGTTAAACTTTTAAAATATTCAAGTGCGTTCAATATTTCCAGTATATTTAGAATAACTTTGTTTGTTGTGACAGACTTGGAGTTCATAAAAATATATTTGGATTTAAAATGTATTTTTTTTTACATAATTTTGAGGGTGGACAATAAAAACTACACATCATCACCAAGGCTCAAGAATTGCTTTTATTACATTTTAATGAGTTTTGGTATACATCTAATGTTTTGTCCTGAAACATGTTGATTGCAACTTCAACATGTTGCTGAAATATATGATGCTCATAATGTTTATAATGTAAAATTTAGCTGCAATTTGTTGCACAATTCTTAAAATATTTGTAAATTTTATGCAGGACGCTGTTTTTACCTTTTTGCTTTATATATTACATTTACGAGTTTTCTACACCCCTAAAATTAAGCAGAAAATGTTTATAGTAGAAAATTACGTGTGTTTTTATAGGTAAAAGGTGTGGAATTTATGAATGAATATATTTTTTTTGTAATAATGATGGCATTTTGTTGCAATTCATTTTTTGTAAAAGATTTATTATAATTTTTTTTTTGGTAATATGTATAAAAATCGAAATATTTTTATTAAGTATTTTGACGAATATTATATAGGTAGGCAGTTAATGGACAACTTAAGGAAAATAAGGGGTTTAACAGGTAATTTTAATTAATTTAAACTTAGTAAATGTAAATTTTTAGATAATTAATAATAATCTATCAAAATAAATAATGTATAATAATCTAATAGATTTATTATCATTATCATTAATACAACCATAAATAAATGAAAGTTTATATTAAATTCTCATCATCATCAGCTATAATAATTATTCTATAAAATTGCATAAAAAATATAAACTAAATTATATTTTTTTTATTATTCATAAAAGCTATTGCTAGCACGCCGACACGCGTCATTTGAAGTATCTGCCACGAAACATAAGAAATCGTCAATATCAATTTTTCAGAACGACACTATATAAAAAACAAATTATCATTTTAACCTCATATCTATGAGTATACACACGTGTAGTAAACGTTTACCAACGAATAATGTAAATTTTAAGGACATTATCAGGAATATGACAAATTTATGAATATTGCACTCTTTTTTTACTCTTGTTGCTATATTATTTTATAAGGTTGCGCGCTTCTCCGATTCTAATCAAAAGCACGTTATGAAAATAAATAATTTGATAAGGGATATTAAAGGACTAAAGGACATATCGAAGAGGTTTTAGAATAAAATTAATGAAATTCAATATTTATGGAGCAACAGAAACTTCAATGATATTTAATTTTATTTTGTTAAATTAAATTTATTTCAAATAATTTATATTTTTTAGTAATTATTCTCAATTTACGTTTTGTTGTCGACGGACGTTAAATTATAAAATTTATAAATAAAACAAATGTAAATTATCCTTTATATCATTTGGTATTTCAAATTTATTTACCCATAAATAAAATCTTACAATCTTAATTAAAATCATTTAAAATTGAATTAACACCAGCTTTTATTGAGCTGACACTGTTACGCTTTTACGGATATATATCCTTAAAATAATAACAAACGTATTAAATTTGAACAGAAACGATATAAAATTAAAAACTAACAACGAAACAATAAAACAATTTTCCACCCCAATTGCAAATTTTATTCTTAAATGTATTTTTTTTTATATGGATAACCTAAAAACATATTAGTATCAGGCTTATCTCGGGATCAAAGCAAAGACCACAGTAAATATTACGTTGTCCTTACAATTTTACCATTCAAGTGTAAGAATTTTGGGTAGAACTGCAATTGCTTTTATTTATGCAAGAAGGGGTGGTATATTTTGATCCCTCGATAATTTTTTTGTATATACATTTAAATCTGGAAAAACCAGAACAAAATAAAACCAGGGAAAACTTATGCTGGAAAAAAAATTATAGATAGAGGGTTCAAAATTAGACAAATTAAAAATTATTACTTTGTCAATAATCTAATTAATTTGGTAGTGTCAGTTATTTTGGTGCTAATAACATAAATATCAAAAAAAAAAATTTTTTTAAATTTTTAAAATTTTTCATAATTTCATAATTTTTATTAATTTGCCCCATAGTCCAGGTCGATTAATGAAAAAGTTTAATAAAATTAAATTTTAAATAAATATTTTAAATATAGTAGCCTAATATGAAAATTTCTGTACCATAGCAAATTCTTGATTATGAGAATATACAGACACTTAACAAACTCAATTATATTACTTGCAGTTTTTCTCTGTATTAAACTGATTTCTATAATCCTTTTTCTGGTCTACAACTGATATGCAGGTTTGAGTATTTTCCTATACAGCCAATTCGTATATTCACGGTAAATTGTGTTGTATTAATAAATATTTAGGATAATAAGGGATTTTATTAGTTCCTTTTTATAATATCTTTTATTCCATTTTTATATTTTCATTGAATTTGAATTTAAGTTGAGGGTGTTGAAATCAAATCTTATGATCTAACTTTGATATACTCCATTGATTAACCATAATATTCATTTGTACATTCCTATTATATGGAAATAAATAGTAAAAATTAGATTTATTTTGACATTATATTAGGACGAATTTTTGCTCATTTTATTTATAGTGTAATGGCTCTATAGTTTCTGCAATAAAAAGACCATTTATTTTTTATAGCGACATAATGATTTTTATAAGATTATATATAATTTTCTCACAGCACTGACACAATTGGAAAATAATAATTTAAACCACTTATCTATAAAATGAATTATTGAAAAATAACGATCGTCGTCAGCACGTGACTTTAACTTTGACCCTATCTATAAATATATACGGAAATCATAATTACAGGTAAATTTTTTGTAAAGGGTAAAAAAAGGTATATCGTGAGACTTGATGTCACTATTACGATAATTACATTAAAGAGGGTGGATAGATAAATTTAATGAATGATTGTGAACTAATTTAAATAATTTATTTTTAGTTCATTGTATTTACCCCCAAAAATGTAATTTGAAATTATTATTTTTTTGTTTTAAATATGTAAATTACAATAATGTGGATAGGTAAATTTATTGCATGTGAAATAATCCTTTTTTGTTTTAAATTATTGAGAAATGAAATGATGAGAAACGATGAATAGAAAATTATGTGACATTTTATTATATAAGGAATAAATTTATTAATTATATTTAATATTGAAACAATTACTACATTTAATCTATATTTATGAATTAGACTGTGGGAAATTATATTTTCATTTTTTAAAAACAATCTTTTGATATAATTTTTATAGTTATATTTATAATACAATTTAGCCACCAACTTTATTTTCAGGAATATATATATAAATATATAAAAACATCAACAAATAATTTTCTTTTAACTGGACTGGAATTTATACAACAAGATGTCCATTAAAAATGCCCTAAAATTGTCCTAAAATTTACAATTCTAATTTTCCGAATTCCAAAAGAAATCAAGTTCACGTGATATTTTCATGTTTTGGGGTCCAATAAAATCTTTTTACCTATTTTTAGAATGTTGGACATACAAATTGATGTATATAAATGTATATAACTCTGTAAATGATAGTGCTAAAATTATTTTGGATAATTGTGAACTAATTCATCTAATAGTACTATAATTACCATCATTGGAAAAGTATTGAAAATTAATTAAATGGAAAAAATGGTTCACTTGTAGCAATAATTGTACAATTCATTATAACTTCGAAAGAAGATGGAATAATGTGAAAATAAACCAAAAATTTAGTATTTACTTTAAAGTTTCTGTTTATGGAAATAATTTTAAACTTTTTTGATTCTTTATTTTAAAATTATAAAAAGTTATCTAAAAAAATCAATAATAAATTGTCATTTCAAATTTTATTTCATATATTTTCTAATTTTTTACTTTCCGAACTTTATACTCTTACTTTTGTAGGTTAATTAAAGTTCAATATTGGCTACATCAGATTTCTATTTTATTTGTTAATATTTGTATAATTTCATGTTTTTATATTATACTTCCTTAATTTTTACCTAAACAATTTGAAGGAGTATTGGGAATGTCCCGTTTATCTTCATAGCAATTGGATGATTTGATTCTAAAATATAATGACATAATATAAATAGAACTCTTCTTCATGAATCAGTGATAATTTGGTAAGATGTTAAAGATTCACTGACAAATATATTTTTGTTAGGGTCGAAACTTGAAAAAAATCTTATATTCTCAGTGATTTGACCAAAGATTATAAATTTATAGATGATTTTTAAACTATACGCCAACGAATTTGTTATTATTTATATTATAGTCGCGAGTTATATATTATTATTCCTAAGAGATATACGTGGTACGTTACTTCATATACTACGTATATTATTTAAAATAGGAAAATTTTCTTTATTTCTCACACTATTTATATTATAATATTATACTTTATAAAAATTTATATTAAATCGCCCACTATAAATAAGTATTATTATATTTATATATTATCATTACAAAAGAATCTTAACTGATTTCAATTTAAAACCAACCCTTAAGGAGATACTTCAAGGACTACTGGGACTATATGAAGATTTCGTATAAAAGATTTTTTTTTTATATATATTAAAATAAAATGAGTAGAAAAACGTTTATGTGATTTTATTTTAATAAAATTTATTTTAACCACCCTATGCCACCAGTTCATATATACAACGAACAAAGGATATTATTAACAAAAATCAAAGATATATTTCCATATTATTCCTTAAAGGCATAATAATTTTATATTTATACAAAATCAAAACATTGTAATTCATAATACATCACTCATCTAGTACAAATCATCATCTTAAAAGCATAAAATACAAAAAAAATGTTCAAGGATTCAAGGATATTTAGCAGGTTGATAAATCTTTTAGAAATTAAAATAAAATATATAGGAGGGTGAAAAATATCTCTGCATGGGGGTTGATTTTTTAATTTTATATACTTTTCCCACAGAAAATGTTAAATTTTTTACATCCTTCCGTCACGTTAAAAAAATATATTTATATGTATATATCTAAAAGAAAATTTTCCAATGATCACACAAGCATAATACCAAAAAAAAAAAGATTCTATTAATGTATTTTTTTACAGGGTGAATTTTGGCATGCTCCTTCTGTTTATATTACAATAATTGATTTTGTTTTTTAGCATAGTTTTATGTTTTGAATAAATGAAAATTTGTAGTTTTAATTATCGAAGAAAATCTTTGTTTTCATTAAAGCTTAAACAATTTAATTGTAATATAGATTTAAGGATATTATTTTATGTATATGCATATATTTATTTAATTTTATTGAATTTTTTGGATGTCCTTTTTTTACATAACAAAAAACTAATGTAATTTTTGATTCAAACTAAAATATAAAAGGGACGGTTTGATATAAGGGATAGTTATTTTAATAATGTAAATGCAGCTGGTTTTCTTTTGTGATCGTGAATTGATGAAGTGTGCGGTGTACACGAGTGTGGTTTAACTGATATTATTTTTAAAGTGTTTTACTGTGTGACGCATGACATTGTTATTATTAAATTGTATTTAATGAAGAAATATTTATGATAATTAAAATATTCACTATAAAAAATTTAAAATAAACCAAATTTACACCAAAATTTGTCATAAATTATTTTATTTATGTAATTAGATTGTAAAATTACATATATAACTCGTACATACCTTCTTGCATTAACAGATTTCTTTTTGGTATTGTGTTTTAGTCGAGTTAGCTATATCGTATGTTTGAGCGCAAAGGTTTAATAAATAGATTGGACTAAGTCTAACAGAATATAAACCTTGAAAAATATATTTTCTATTATAATTTTCCATATGAAAATTGGAAAAGTTTTTAGAAACTTTATATATATAAATATTTTTCATAAAATTGACATTTGCGTTTCTATATTATCGACCACCCACCAGCACCACGACTCTATTTATTAACTATGCATAAGAAAAATATTTTACATCAATCAAAAAGATTTTTTATTGTTTATGATGGAATTTTTTTACTTCACTTATCAGAAATACCGGCACTTTATTTTAAAAGGTCTTAGTTATAAAAACACGTATAAAATTATTACTATCTTTAAGTATTTATTGAAAAAGTGCGCAAGAGTATGCCAAAAGTGGACCCAATTGTCCAAGAAAAAAAAAACTATAAATGGTATATAAAATAAACATAAATAGTTTTTTTTTTGCTTTCTTCTCTAAAGAGTTCTAAAATAAAGAACCGAAAATTTTTTTCACCTTTTTTTTATCTTTAATAAAAATATTTACCGATTTTATCATACCTGCGCGATGTTACACATGTACGTGATTTTATCAAAAAGAGAGAAAAGAAACATATATATAAAAATTGTGATCGGTATTTTTTTTTTTTGTTGAGTTGATTTTTAAACTGCACAAACACTGAAAAAGGATATAAAAAAGTAGAAAATGTATAAGAAGAAAAGATAGCGCACCGCAACTTAAGTGATAAAACAATCATCATCATCTTAGATTCGAAAAAAGGACCAAAGAAATAATATTAAATTCATCAGGTATAAAAACAAAAATATTTCGTTATGATAACAATAATAAAATAATGTATATAAATATTAGAAACATAAATTTTATCGTCCATCTTATTATGCTTAATATATGGATAAATATCTAAAATTCTCGCATATGTTTTAGGAGTATTAAAGATTTAAATAAATATAATGTTTATTTTTATTATTATATCCTTTTTGGTTAACTAACTAAAAGGTAATATTTTAATAAATATGTGTAAATAATTAAAGCCACACATGATGTTTTCCATATTTTGTACAGGTGCATATAATTCATATTTAGTAGATCCTTTTTAATATCTTAATATATAAATAATTTTATAATAATTGTTTAATATTTATTTTTAGTAAATAAAAGGAATACTTTGATATAATTTATAATAGATTTATTGTTATTTCTATATTTTAATTAGTTTAATTAAAAAAATATAAAAAATTTAGAAGATAATATCTAATCACAGATAATATTTGTTTGAGGGAAATTATTATTTTACAAATTAAACTAATACTAAAGAAATTATTTGTTTAATCAAATATTTTGTTTCCATTTATTTTAATATTTAATTCAGAAAATTAACGTTTTATCTGCTTCATATCATTACATCGAAAATTATAGTTTAAACTAATTAGTATTAAATAAATTCTGCCAGCGGTTCGTATACCAAATTAAGAAACCGCTAACGAAATGACAAACATTCCAACACAATAAGTTTATAAGATTTGTTAGGGCAATGAATACCAGTTCAAAATTAGCAGACATTCCAATCAAAATAATTTTTCACTAAAATAGTTTTTCAGAAGGATCATCAATCAAAAAAATTAAATTGGTAGTTTAGTTAGGTAGGTGTACGAGTCGAAGGATTCATTTTGAATTATGACGTGAAAATTGAAATTCGTTTTTTAAAGGAGGTTTAGTTAAACAACTAAAAAGGCGTTCCAGGCAAATATATTATAAAAATTAAGTAAAAATGCATTTTCTTTTTATATTCTTTTCAACTGCATGATGGCCAATAAATTACAAACAATTTTAGATTTTTTCCAATAAATTAAGACAATTCTAGAGAATATAGTAAAAAACTAAACCAACTAAAAAGAAATTCAATCAAATTGTTTCTGACAACTTCTTTTTTTGTTGACTGAAGCTTTTGCTTGAAATTTGATTTCTGTACAAAATAATTTTGTGACAAAAATTCCTTTAAGTTTTTGATTGAAATTTATTTAACTAGTATTTTCGGAGCCTTGTAAGACGTAAGCTTTCATGCTCTTTGAAACAACAAAGAGCATTACCTCTTTTACCTATCAAAATTTTATATATAGGAAATAATATACCGAAATTTAATATTGTTAAACCTCTTTTACCTATGACTGTAAAGTGTATATAAGAATAATTTTTAATTTATTTATATAATTATATATCTAAGTTTTCCAAGTCCAGTTGATCCTTTTACTAGTCAAATAACTCTTTTTCCCAAATGAAATTGAAAATGCAAAACCGTACTAAATATAATATTTTAATTACTTGTACAAATGCTTACCATATTTGAAGTTTCTTTTTACCCTACAGACCAATAAAACTTCATAAAATTAATAATCAAAAAAAATTACTGCAGTTTCTAATATTACTTCACTCTGAAATATTGAATTTTTCGGAATTAAACCAATTTTTTATATAGATATCATAAAAAAATATAATTTATATTTCAAATAATTAATAAGTTCTGTTTAAATAAAGCTTAAATTATGAGGTCACACAATATTATCATTTAAACAAATTTTTTCTTCTGAAATAATAAATTATTTGAATTAACTTCATTCCAAATCATCTTCAAAATTATATGAAATATTATCAGGACAATAAATTAAATTAATACATATAAAATATATTATATAAATCAGAGATGGAAACCAATTATTTTTTTGAGTGATTCTGTTTTGGTTCAAGATTTCTTTTTAATAAATATTTATATTAATACTTAATTATTTAATCAATTTCTTTATAATTTTTAATTGTTAAATAAATAAATAAAATAATAATAACTTAAAATATTTTAGATTTTTAACAGAACAAACTCGAAATGGTTGGGTTAATAGTTTGGTTTCAACGATAATATCAAAATTTTCTTTGGTTTTAGATTGATTTTGATTTGGTTTTGATTCACAGAAAATTAGCTTAGTTAGTAGTTTTCCGGACCGATCAAATCCGGTTTCCATCTCTGATCTGATATACATTATGTATATGAATTTATTTGATTAATAAAATATTTCAATGCGTGTACTTTGATTTCATCATCATATCAGTAAATTTTATCATGCATATAAATTTTATTAACTAAAGTATCAGTGATCAACTCAAAGAATATTACATTATTATCATCAGTAATATTATATTCAATATATATAAAAATATGATTATGTATGATGGTCTTTCATGGGCATATCTTGATGAAAATTATACATCCTACAAATCATGATAAAATTCTCATCTATATTTCTTCTACATAATAAAATATATCGATTCGTAAATTTACTTATTAGCAAATATTGACATTGATAAGTGGATTGATGAATTTATCATATATATACATATATGGTGCGGATGTCGTTCTGTTCTATAGTACTGTCCATCATAATGAATTTATCCCAATCAATTAAATTAATGTACATTTTCCCAAAAAAAAAAAACTTCATATCACAGTCGATATGAAAATTATGAAAGGCCTTTAGTAAAAAATAAAAAAAATTATGAATTCGGCAAAGAAAAACTCATCTATAAAATCAAAAATTGCCTGCACTTAATAAAACCTTCAGAACTATATATAAGTATATACTCAATTCTTTTCTAAATATGGCGACAAATCCATTATTGGTTTCTAATCTAATACCCACAAAAAAAACCCTTCAAGCCCATTGGTTTACACTAGTATAGTTCGATGGATTCTTCTCTAAAACAAAAAAAGTATCAAATTTCATTTTGAGATCATATTAAATGGCAGCTGTAGAAAAAATTTCGGTTGATTTTATTTGATTTAATCTTTTAAAAGAATTTTCTGAATGATAATGGATATTAGAAATAATAATTGAAAATTAAAACGTCTGAGAAATAAAAAAAAAAATAGTTTTAATTTTTACCCTTTTTATAATTGAAAGTATTAATCAGATACCCCATTTTTTTTAGGGTTGGATGGACGATTTTTTTGGATAGTTAACTATTTGTCAAATAAAATATTTATATAGATATAACATAAACAGTTTAATGCTGATTATCGAAAAGTAATTTAATAAGTTTTGTATATGTATAAAAATGGTCCGAAAATTAATCCATTTCATTGGGGATTGGTCATTTATTGTATATATATTTTAATTCCCTTCTATGTAAATATATATATATTAATAAATGTATTAAATGAAAAAAATAAAACTTATTGGTCAGTAGTTAATTAATTATGATAATTCAATTCGTGGGATTTATGTATCCGGTTGGGATTTATAACAAATATTTTTAATATTACAAAATATATTTTGTTATTATAATTGACCATTACATTTTCCAATCATAAATATTAAATTTTTACTGCAAGAAATTAAATATATTATTAAAATTTACATTGATATTTAAATTTTCATGAAATGAAACATTCCGATTTAAATTTTACAATTTTCCATGTTAATTAATTAAATTGCGAGTATGCAATAATTTATTAATTTTAAATATTGTAATTAATTTGGAGTGCAAATTTCATTTTTTAACAAGATAAGATTTTTAATAAAAACTATAAATAAATATTAAATTTCGTAGTGTGAAAATTATTTAATTTCGTTCTTTCGTTAAATTTCTATCCCAGGTTTTGTACCACAATTTTGTATATTCGTTCAAATATATAAAAAAAAAATACTTGTTGGTTTATGTCTTCACTAAATTACATTTTCGTTTACAATAATTAAAGACGCAAACATAAAAATTAAAATTTTACATAGCAGCACTATCCATAGTTAAGGCACCGTAATAGAACTTAAAAATCATTTTTTTTACAGTTTCCCACAGGTGACACTGTTGTCGGTGGAAATTTCCGAAATTTCATTGCTAAATTAAAAATTATTGTTGAAAATGAGATTTGAAACGTGGAATAGAGACAAGAAAAGTGAAGTTATGTTGAAATAAAATTTGAATTTGATATTTTGGTTGAAGTTGGATGGATATTGGATCTGGAATTGATTAGTAACAGAACAGCACATTTACACATTCCATCTTCTGTATACATGAATTTGCATTCATTGCACAGCGAATTAGAAATAAATATCTATATGGCATATCGCATTTCGCATTACATGGTTATTTATTTTTATTTTTGATATACGTTACGTACATATGTATATACAAATGTTTTTTTTTTTTAAATAAATTATTTACTAAGAATTTATTTAACAATTTATTTAAGTTTATTATTAACATGAATGAAGAGAAATTTCCCTTAGTGATAGATCAATTTAAAATATGCTTTATAACAACTATATTTATACTGATAACATAAGAAATATTCTGCACATGAACGTTGCTAAAGTAGCTTGAAGTTTAATTTGAAAGAATCTCACCAGGCTCCCAGCCCAGTAAAGCGTAATATCAGAAAATATTCGTAAATATGAACAAAGCAAAATGAAGCAGGTACGTTAATAAATTGCCATATTTGTTTTTTAATGCTTAAGATTGTAGTAATAATGCAACCCCTCCTAGAATCCATTTTGAAGGTTTCTCTTTTGTTCTTAAATTAAATGTCCATACAAATGTTGATGCTCGGGCTCTGTGAAAAGTTGAATTTATATTAAATATTCAAGAAGTAACAAATATACTTTATATGTTCATACTATTGATTATAATGAATTAAGTATTTCTACATATTACTCCTAAGCACATTTTTCAAGTTGTGCCACAAAATGATAAAATTATTAGTTACCTGGTTTTATAAAGCGGACATTCGTAAATACGTTGTAGCTCCAGCTTCTCTTGTATAATTGATTTAACATAAATAACAGGCATTAACGAGTATAATTCTTTAGGTCTTAATGGAACAATTGAATTAATTGAACAATCCCAGCTAGCACCATCCAAAAATAATCCATGAAGAAATGATCCCTCTTTTGGTGGTGCAATTAAATCATCTTTTTCTTTTTTTGTTACTTCACAACTAATACACATTTTATCTAATGGTAAATCATTTGTCCGTGCTGATTCTTGCATAATAGCTGTTAAAAAACTTTGTGGATTAAATAGTCCACCAAGCCAAATAGATGATGGCAAAATGAAATCACTAACCCATGTAGCTAAATCTTTAATACGAAATATTAAATCAACAAACCATCTTTGTAAACCCAATAAACTTGGATATGCTAGTTTTGTCCATGTATCTGGCACAAGATCATAAAACAATGAATTATCTAAATTTTCCATTTCAACAGTTATTGTTAATTCACCTTTTAAACCTAACATTAATTCTCTTAACGATCTTTTAATTTCTCTAATTAAAATATTCATTCGTTCACATTCTTGTAATGCAATAACAATAAATGGAGTTTTCTTTTCTACACGACTAATTAAATCGATCATATTAAATTCATCTTGTAATTT
The DNA here is from genome assembly GCA_963920725.1 of Rhamphomyia laevipes. Taxonomy (NCBI): domain Eukaryota; kingdom Metazoa; phylum Arthropoda; class Insecta; order Diptera; family Empididae; genus Rhamphomyia; species Rhamphomyia laevipes. The sequence continues at coordinate 5,724,108 of OY987257.1, forward strand.
ATCCAAAAAATCATCAATCATAATTTTAACTAATTCTTCTCGTGATGCACCACAGTTATTACTTAATTCTGATTCGCGTGGTTGTAATTCAAAAATTGTTTTTAATAAATTTTCTGATGTTGTTGTCAGAAAACCAATTTCAGCATTTGGATGTAAACCGTATAAAATTGGTGATTCATCTGGTAAATAATCATTAATAAATATATGATAACCATTAAAATCTAAATTTGGTGGTGCTGGAAAACCAGGACATAATTCAATATCACCATCAATTAAATCTTGTTGCATTAATTCATCTAAATATGTCCGGCATAATCGTCGATCCCAATCATCTGTAATATGACCACCATACATTATTTCACCAAATAAATAACGTAAATCTTCCCATGGTGTACGATTACTACCCTCTAAATAATTATATAATACATTTGCACTAATTGTTAAATCACCAACATTAAATGGATATATTTTATTCCATCCTTGTGCACCAAATTTACGACGTTCTGTTAGAACAGCATGAAAATAACATAATGAAAATAATATTGATTTAAATTCAGCTTCTTGTGTACATGTCTCAAGTGTATCCTGATTAAAATTATCCCATGCTTTATGTAAATTAGCTGACATACCAGTTGGTGGTTCATTTATAATTTTCATTGATGATTCTAAAATACCTTGTGGTATAACATGACATTCAGGATCTGGTGCCGGTTCAGCACTAATAAATAAACGATATGATGTATGTGCAATTGTTGATGTTTTTTCAATTAATTTGTCAAGTGTTGGTAGCCATTTAGCAACTAAATGTATATTTTGTAATATTACCCAATGACCATATTTAATAGCAATTTTAATAGCATTCTCAGCAATATTTTCTTGACCCTGTCCCAATGAAATATTATGATAATTCGAATTGTCTGATGTAAAATTTAATTTACGACCTAATTTTTCAACATCACTTACAGGATCAATACCCGGTGATAATATGAAAAAAACTGGTGTCGATGATGTAATTTCATTATATGTTTCATCAAATGTGATTATTTTTTCTTGAATATATTGTTTGCCCATTATCTGTTCTATGAATAATCTGCAGGAAATTAAAAAAAATAATTAATCTCAAAATCTGGAGCCTTTTTTCTTTCAAATATTTAAATTCCAACATGTAAACATATTCAAGTTAATATTAGTCAAGAGCCTGTCTAACCCCAAGTACATGAATTTCATTTTTAAACAAAATCGGATATGGAATATTCTACTGTACTATAGGTAATCCGGAAACCAAAATCTGGGAAGGTCAACTAGAGACTATGTTAATTTAAAGTTCTAGTCCTTCTAGTTTCGATCGGAGATTGTGATAACAGACAACCGGACAAAGTCAACGAACCTTAAGGCATTTTATACAGAAGTGTTTAAAAAATAAAAACAATAAAATAAATGACGACGCACAATGTTAGCTGAAGTTGTGATTTCTTTTTTCACAAGCATAAATAAATTGTTCTTATTTACATACATTTTCGTATGTTGAATTTTTATTTAAATTATCGCTAACAACCATCGCCCCAACATTGCGCTTCGGACTTCATATAAAAATAAAATAACAAAATTCTGTAATTTAAAACTTACTTCATAGCATATGTCATACGATCCGGTCGCAGTGCACGTATAATACAAAGTTTTTGTAATGGTGTCCTTAATTTCCATTCACCTGGAAATATTTCCTTTTCAATTGTTTCGCTAGTTAAAAACTTTTTCCATCTTTTTGTATAATTTTCAATATCTTTATCAATACCATAAAAATATTCCATCATTGTTAAATTTTTGATACCACCCCATGAACTTCGTGATATAAATTCATATGGTGATAATGTATTTGGATCATGAGGATATCTTAATAAAAAATCAATTTCATCACGACTTACTTGTTTTGCATTTATCATAATCCTTAAAATCATATGTGATGTAAAAATTAATTTATCTTTTTCAAATAAACCTTTTGTGGTATATAAAAATGTTTGATATGTAATTGAATCTACTAAAGCATTAACACGTTTCTTTAAATTTTCATCATCATTATCTTGCTTACAATTATTTTCTTGATAATGATTATCATTTATGTTAGCTAATGCTATAGAACGTTTAAATACAATCATAAATGATTTTAATGAAAATTTATAAATTGGATTGATTTTATGTAAATCCATTAAAACAAAATATAAAATTGATGCACGTTTTGCAGCTGATCTATATATATCACGTGTCTGATCAATTTTCATTGTTGTTATTTTACCTTCTGATACTTTTAGTTCAATATCATTAACAGTTTTTTTTGTTGCTTCTAAATTTAATACCAGCGCATGTTCTTCTAATACATTTTGACCAGCTGATGCTAATCTAACTAAAAGTTCATCTTCTAATGATTTTAATGATATTTTAAATTTATTTTGTTGTATTGTAACTAATGTTTTCATATCCTCTAAATCGGGACGTTCAATTTTAACAACTTCAGCTAATAATTGTTCTTCTAAACCATCTCGGGTTACAGTGAAATTAATTAAATTTGTTTGAGCTTGCATTTCGGGTTTGTAATGTGGATTTGGTAATTTTGTATGTAAAATTAAACGAAAATTTATATTAAAATCCATTTCTCTATCACCAATTTTTATATATTTGCCTTTTTTAATTAATGATCGACTTAAAAGTGGTTCTAAAACAGCATCTAATGATTCACCAATTTGTTCAAATAATATTGTATCACCAGATGCCATTGCTTTTTCAATTATATCCAAATAACCTTTTTGTGATAAACGTAATATTATTAATTTATTACCAAATTGATTTTTTATCCATTTCAATCCTTGTCTGTCCAGCATATGAAAAAAAAAGAAACAATGAAAATTTTAATTCTTTTTTTTTTTTATATAATAAATTTCCAAAAATTGCTTTTACTAATTACAATTGTGGATCAATCATAAGTGGCCATCGTGTTGAATTTGTTAAAATTGTAGCATTTTCTGTAGACATTCTATCCATTGGTAAGCCTTCATTATTCCACATTGCAATTTGTGCGTCATCTGATATTAATGTCAATGCATCAACTGCTTCTGTATGTGGTATAATTGGCTACAATACAGAAAATAATTTAAAGAATTGTGAAATTTGTTTTATTTTGTATATGGAAAATTTTGAATGTAAAAAAACAAAATTCATAAAATAAAAGAAAAATGGAAAATTGTTTTTTTTACCTCAATTTTTTTAAATGTAGGCATCCACATTTTATTCTGTAATTCTTGTCGGTATCTTCTGGTAAAACTGCCAACATATGACAAAAACGATGAAATTAAAAGTATATCACCTGGCAGTGTCATAATTTTTTCCTTAAGGCTTTTTTGTTGTTGTTATTGTTGTATTTTGTTATGTTGTTGCGTTATAAAAGGAAAATTATGTCAACATAAAATTTATATAAAATATGAGCGAATATTTTAAAACATTTTATTTTTCCTCTTGGCATGGAAATAAAAAAAACTATTCAGGAAAAATAGAAAATATTTACTTTTACTATTTTTCACACACATAAAAAAAGGAAAATTATTGGTCTCTAGAGACGAAAAAGATCTCGCGCGAATGAAATCATATACAAGATAATGTAAAAATTTGTTTTCACAAAAATTTAACATAAATTGAACATAAAAAAAAGATAACAAAGGATCAAAATAATAAAAAGATTTATTGTCCAGTTAAGTTGCCATAAAACTTTTTTAAGGATCAAAAAAATGATTTTGTAACTTAATAAAATTTCTGCATGAAATATGATTTTTTATGATAATTTTGTTACTGAATGACAATAATTATTGTTTTAAAGGGTTTGCAGTCATATGGAGAAGGTAAATGTATCTTGACAGAAAAATATATTTAACTATTAATTTATAGAAAATCAATTTCCTTTATATGATTAAAAAACCAATTGAAAATTTGAAAATTGAATGAAATTTATTATTTTCTTATTATTTATTTAATTCGTATAAATCATAAATTATTTTCTATATTTACTGTTGGCTATACACGTTTTAAACGGTTTCACTTGAGTAGCTCATATTTAACATAATTCGTTTCTTACTATAATTTATATAATTTGTAGGGTACTGTCTCGAAAATCATGGAATTATGAGTTATCTGCTCGCCCTAATGGTTTGTTAAAAATGTCACGTCTTTTAAGACACAGAGAATGTTTTGTGTATCATTTGGAGTTTTGATAGGGATTACTGAATTTTTGAAACTGGCACTAAATAGACGTAATCATGTGTAACAGTGTACAGAATTTAATAAAATTCGTATAATTAATTCAGAAATAATAGAATCAAAACTAACTGAAGGTACCAACATCAAATTTTACTGACACTAAATTTTAATCAAATAATTATTATAGAATTTGTAAATTTTAGGATCGCCTTTAACAAAATTATGAATCGGCGGAATCTTTTTACCAAATATCAATAAAATCGGATAAAAACTACTGTTCCAAGGTTTGAAATGAGTAAGAATTAGTAAATTGTATATTTGGAATACCTCAAAAATGCACAGAAAAATAGTTTTATACTAAATTTCTAGAAAATTATTATTGAGTCCTATAAATTAATTAATTTACAAATGAGTTTGAATTTGATCATTCTTTGAACTTTATGATCACCCTGTTTAATAGACACATAAGTTTATATCATTTTTTTTGGTATGTTGTAATTACAACTAAATTTCAAATAAAATAATAATAAAAATGAAATAGTTTATGAAAAACGGATGCAAACAATTAATCAAAATTTTCTTTTTAACTGAAAAGTTGTAAGTATTTATGATAGTTAAATTTTAAGTTTCCTTACATAAATTTTAACAATAATTTCTCTCTTATACTTAAATGTAGATAATTTTCAACATAAAATTTAACTATACATAAAATTATATACAAATCTGATAAATTATGTTTTGCAATTTTAAAGAATTGAAAATTTTATTTGTATTTTCTTTGAAATTTCATTTTTCAATGGTTTGTGGTTTAATTTATTTCAACACATTATTTTATAAATTGTTTTCATCAAAATCTCTTCAAGTACATTATTTAAAATTTACTATTAAACTATTTCGAGTAGGTAAATTTATTTTTTATAATCATTAGGTAAATATCCTTCAGGATAAGAATGTTGAAGTAACGATTACTCCTTCAAATAGTAAATGTATTCCAAATCTTTTTAAATTAACTAAAAAAAAGAATTTTCCTAAACAATTTTTTTTTTACATTTATTTCGTCATTTTTTAATTATAAAAATAAAATTGTATTTAAATAACTAATTAATTTTATTTGGTAAATCGTAAATTTTCTATAAATTGTATAAAAAAATTCTTGGAATATTTAACGTTTTTCAAACATTTATACAAAAATAAATTAAAAAAAAACAATTTTTGATCTTAAAATGAAGACATTTTATTTTACTTTTATTCAGTAAATTGAAATTAATATAATCTTGACAAAATAATTGAATAACATTTTGAATATCAAATTATAATAAATATTAACCTAAAAAATTACAAAGAAATTTTCAATCAAAATTTTATTTTGATGTATAGCTAGCAACTTTTAATTGAAGTTTCAAATGAAATGAAATTAAATAAAATTAAATATAAAATTTTTTCATTTAAAATCTATAAATAATTATTCGAATACATAGAAATTTTATTTACTAAAAATATTTAGGTAGCTGAGTTTAGCATTTACTCATTTACTACTTTATTAAAATTTTATGCGTATGTTATACAAGATGAGACAAAAGTCACGCACGTCCAGAAGACACAAAATTGTAGAGTTTTACTTTTCGAATGGATTTATTTCTAACTCAAAGATTCGTCCCGAAATTATGCGTAATACAACAGCCCATTAATATCTTAATGACGGCTATGTATAAACAGAATACCGGATTTTAGGATGCTGCAATTTTCCAAGGTCTTGACCAGCGCCAATTGCACACAGTGTGCTGGCGGATTCACATCGTAAATAAGAATCGGGTAAATCAATTAAGGTAGCAATCCACTGACGGTGAATGGTGCTGACATGTACCGTGGTATGATTAATAATTTTGTATGCCCTGTGACAAATAACATGTGTTGAATACGCATCATCTTTTGGCCCAATTATTAATTACTCATAAATTTATTTTTAAATTTTGTATTACAATTTTATGAGATATAATTTTTCAAATAAAAATGTTGACTATTTTTGGTGTCACTCTGTATTATAATAATATTATTAATTCATTAACTAAAGTCTAAATTAATATAAAATTATAAAAATTTATATAAATTCTGTAGATATTTTCAAAAATTACAATTAAATATAAATAATTACCTTCAAAACAATTAAAAACAATTTTTAAAATACATTTCAATTACGTCCACAAATTTAATCTAATACTTTTCTACAAAAAATTCTTTTAATTGCTACTTAAATATCAAAAAGAATATTAGTATTTTTAATGATATTTCCTTTTCAAGGATTTCCCTTTGATTTAATTTAGTAGTAGTGGTCCTTTTGCCATCAATTTATTCAGAAAATATAAAAGAAAACACTAAAATATTCTTGAAAAGTACTTGAAGAAATTGTGGCGTGGTTGGTGATCAACAGAAAAATATTTTTATTTTTATGTTTTTTATTATAATAAATATTTTAATGAATGTTTTTTTGTTTTTACTAATTATTATTATCATATTTTAATTGACTTCATTATATAGGAAGTTTCCAAATTATTAATAAGTAATTTATTTTAATAATCAATTAATTAACATGAAAACTTTATGTCAAAACATTCTTCACTTAATGATTTCAACACTTTCGGTGTTATATAATTCATATTTTTCAATTTTATTTAGTTTTATAAAATTTATAGGTTTAATTTAATAATTTTGAGCATATATAGATTATTATAATGGGACCGCGACCTAGTTTAAATTTTGGAACATAAAATTAAAAAAAAAATTGCAATGAAATTTGATTTATTAACGTAAATAAGGTTGAACTGAAGGGTAACGAGAATTAATTAAAAATCGTATAATTCAAATTCATTCTATATGATTTTGCGGAGTCTTCTAGGGAATGCATTTATTAGGATGTCTAATGTTATGTTGGAAATATTATCTCGGATAGATTTTTCCAATTCAATTAAATTCCTGCGGTTATGTAAACACGGTCTTTTAAATATCCCCATAGAAAACAATTGCAAGGATTAACTTCAGGTGAACGTGGTGGCCAGTGAAATCCGTAATTAAATCCCTCAAGATGTGGGTTTGAAATAACAAAATCTATTTTGTAATTTTCATTTAATTCTTGAACTTTCTGAATATAACCTAATATGTATAACAAAGTTTTGGGATGATTTTATAAATGCTTAATGGTGAAATTATCATAGTTCGTGAAAGTCGTTCTATTGACATGGTATACTTATAGGTAACATTGCGACGTAAAGTACTAAAACACATGGTAATCAATTACCAAACGATATAAATCCATTTTGGTTGCTGTTACTCATAAGACTAATAATTTAAAAGTTATATTTAATATTGGTTTAAAGTTACAACCATGGAAGCACTATTTCAAACACCCTGTATCTCAGAGGGTGAAAGCTGAACCTTTCTTCACTGATATGAGATTTTAAAATAATCAATTATTAAATTAGTAGCAAGAAAATTAATAATATTTTTATATAATTGCAACGTAATTTTTAATTATAGTTATTTTTTAAGGTTTGTTAACCACAAACTGTGTAATTTGATCAACATTTCATAACCTAAAAAAAAATTAACATCATGATGACCTAATTATTCCAAAATACTTTCGTAAATCATTTTTTTGACATTTTGTTGTTTCTGGCATACGATAGTAATTATTAATTGATAAAAATTTTAAAATTTATATTTTATTATAAATTTTAAATTTCCGCTTAACTTTTTGAAGCTATGATTAGCAAAATATTGATGCTTTTGTAAATTTGTAGAAAGTAAATTACTTTCAAGAGGTTCTTTCCTTTTTGATATTATAATAAAATATAAATTTTAAAATTTTTATCAATTAATTGTATACACTTCTAAATGCTTTTACCATAATACTATCAACGTTTGCCAAAGTCAAAAAAATATTTAAATTTCAAAGAATTCATTTTTTAATGAAAATAACAAAATAAGTTTTCTTTTTCTATTTTTTCTAAACTTTTCATTGAGGTTTTTGTTTTTTTGTTGTCCTGAAAAATAATATAAAGTATCAGTAAAATTTGTTAAAAAAAGAGCGCATCATCCCCATCCGTTGTTCAACATAAAGCTTATTATAATAGCTTTTAAATAAAAAAAAGAATAACAAAAAAAAAATGTTATAAAAACGCTTTCATGTCAAGGATCAGTCCTTTATAAGATGATTATTATATTAAAAGTAATGAAAATAGGATAATTCATTTTAATTTTTATGTGGTTAAAGGTTATATAAGAATTATAAAAAGGATTTTATTGAATAATATAATATAGAAAGAAAATTATAAAAGTAAGGATAATTTGTTATTAAACAATATTTCTTTGTTAATTATTTATTTTACTATTTTCATTACAAAATTATTATTAATAAAATTTATTTATATTTTGATATCAATATTTAATTATATTAAATCGTGTGGTCCATTTTCACATTTATATTTTTTTGCACGTTTTACAACCTCCTGAAATGTCCTAGGTAGTTTTAGTATTTAAATATATCAAGTTCCAAACAGTCGGAATCAAAATTCTGTCAAGATTTCGGCTTGACTTATAAATGTCTACATTATAAAACGAGGAAAATTGGATTGAGCAAACGGTCAGTACTAAGGAGTTTGATCTTCCGAGCAATTTCAAAATTAGTTTCAAATTTAATTTACAATATTTATGGGTTTTTTTAACTAATATTTAATATTTTTAAGATCCTAATATTCAATATTTTAATAATAGATGGGTTCAACATGAATAAGTATAAAGATCCAGCATTAGAAACACTGAAATTATATTGTGAGTAATATGAAATAATATACCTTGTAACTGATTCCTTCCAACGTATATTTTCATTAGCCAAACCATTAACTAAACGATGCGCCAAATCAATTGTAAATGATGTTTTATCAGCTTCCAATTGACATCTTTGTTTTTCAGCTAAAGCATCATCAAATTCAGATTGAATTTTTGATAATTTATTTTCTAAATTAATAATTTTGATTTTAAGATATTCTAAACGTTCTCTAGCCTGTTGTAATTCATTTTGTGAGTCCTGTAATGCTTGTTGTTTTGGTCCAACAATTAAAAACACTTCATGATATCGATGTATATTTATAACCCATGCACAAAGTCCTGCAGCAGCTACCGATTTTTGTACAATATTATCTGGATTAAATTCACGATCCTATGAAAAAAATAACAAAATTTATATTGAAAATAATTTTGTAAGCATAACATCAAATACTTTTAAATAATCTTGAAGTGCTTCAATTATATTTGGATGTATATTATCCTTATCATAATTAACTAAATCATTTAAAAACTGATCAACTTTGACCATCATTAATTTAGCCATTTTCCAACTACGATCTTTTGGTATTTTACCATTTCTTGCTAATAATACCATTACAGCTGAACAAACATTAATAACAGCTTTTGGTGGTGATCCAAATGATTTCAATTCAGTTAAATTATTTTTATTTAATGTATTTAATGCATCTTGTGCTGCAACTAATGCCGGTTCAGCTTTACGTAAATCTTCTTCACATAATTTCGTTTTAATACAAACATCTTCTTCAATAATTCTAACTCGTTTTTCTTCTTCAAATGCTATAAATTTTTCTTTTTTAACTTTATCATTTTCGGCACTAACAATTATAATTAGTTTATCTGCAGCTGCATTTTTTGCATACAATTCTATCTCTTGAATAGCAAGTTGATCCTTGATTGTAAATTTGAATTTTTTTTTTTACATAAATAGAATAAAAGCAAAAAAAAAAATAAGAAAATGAAGAAAATTATGGAATTTTTTTCAAGGATAAAAAAAAGTATAGAGAAAAAGATAGAAAAATATGATTATATATCTAAAAAGACATGACAGGATAATAAAATATGACATAAAAATATGAAAATGTAAATGACAAGAAAAAAAAAATGAATGAAAATTTTTGTATGTCAAAATATTTGTTCTACACGACGGTATATAATAAATAATATAATGTGTTTTTTTTTTAAAGTATTGTCCTTTAAGGAAGATATATTATGTAAAAAAAAATTACATATTTTTTACTAATTTACAAGTTAACATCTTGTACCTTCTTAACACAAAGTTAAGAAATAAAATTTTAAATAAATATTTCTTATTATTTTGAAAAGTTAAATTTTTTTTTTTTTACCTGAAGCATGTCTACTTGACATGCACATTCAGCTAATTTTGACATTCCACTATCCAAACGATTAATCCGATTTAAATGTTCCTTAGATTTGTCAGATAATAATTTTAAATATAATGAAATATATTCTAAAAATGTTTTTGGTGTTGTGTAATTGTAACGTTTCTCATTTTGTAAATAAATTTTTGATATTTGATTAACAGTACCATGTACATATGCCATAAAACTACCAATTGGATCTACAAGTTTCTCCTATAAATATATAATATAAAAATTATAGATAATATTAAAGACAAAATGATATTGATAGTATATAATATAAATAGGAAATAAAACATAAAAGCTAACAGAAATAATAGAAAAGGGAATCATAATATACATAAACTAAAACAAAAAAAAAACCAATTTGTCTTTTCAATTCGATTTATGTTATATAAAGACAATATTGTTTTTTATCTATGAAATGTATCAGAAATAAAGATATGCATATAAAAAAAATATCCACTAACTAAAATTTTATGATATTTACATGATATACATAAAATATTTATATCGTCACCTGAGTATATAAAAATAAAAACATAAAAATTATGAAAAAAACTGAAAGATTACATTATAAAATGTTAATTATGGAAAATATATGCCTCTCAACTATCTTTTTATATAATTATGTATTTGGGGATACCAAAACTTTCAAGGTATAATGTCCTTGGCGGCTTTAAAATTCCATAGCCAAGCAAATTTACCACGTTTCACATTCGCAAATGTTCCGCTTTATATTAGCTAGCCAGTATAACCCCATTCTTCCAATTTTATTCAGATAATAACTCCATGGTTCCTGGAAAATTTAATATATACCACGAAACTTAGTTTTCAGTACCTTTTTTGCTTCCCATTTTCAGAAAATATACAATCTATTTTCTCCTAGTATTAATCCTTCAAGAAAAAACTTTTAATTAATATCAAAATTTTTGATAATAACACGAAATTAATTAATTAAATTTGTATATGACAGACTGTATATCAAAATTCATCATTTAGTTAATTTCAACATTTAAATTCATCATTTAATGAATAACTGAGGTGACGATATATTCTACTAAAATAATACATTTTATGTATAAATTTTATAGCATAAAAACATAATATAATAAATATTATAATACTTACAGGAAGAACATGGATTTCCGATAAAAACTTTTTCGATACAGATTCTAATGCTGTTTTTGGCCATTCATGAAACCAATCAATACTAGTACGACTTATAATTGCTGGAAATTTTCTAGCTCTTATTCGTAATGTTGGACCAACTGGTGAAAAACATAATACAATTTTTAATAAACGACGAACTTTTTCAATAAAATAATTCCAACAATTTTCTTTTGTATCTAAAGTGCCATTTTGTTTAACTTCATTACGTACACCATTTATAATTGAGTCAAATTGTTCATCTGTATATAATTCTTGTATTTCACCAGATGCTAACATATCATTAACTAGCATTAGTAATGATTCATCTGGTATTTGAGCATCAGACATTAAAAATACTGATGAAACATTTTTTAAACCAACTTTTATATATAAATTTCCTAAATCAATTTTCATATCTGTAATTGAATATCCACGTTTTAATTGTATTTGGAATACACTTAATGATGATATAAATGCAGCTAAACGTGCTAAAGTTTGTTTACCAGAACCACCAACACCAATCAAAAGTGCATTACCACGAGGACTCTCTAGAATTCGATTGATTCTGTAATATAAAATATATTTAGTAAATTATGTAAAAAAAAATTTTTTGTAATATATTATTATATTTCATAAGAACGAAACAATTTAGTAACAAAGAGTTTACTTTAACGTTTTCAATGCAATAGATAGAGAGCTCACTGCGATTTAAAGTGCAAACATGTATTTTTTTAAGATATTTATCCATTGGATCCTACTGAGAATTGAATAGAAAGTCAAGCTACCATTCTTGCATCAAAGATTCATCATAATGTATAGTTTATCATATAAAGTCCTGGGTGGACTTTCTCCTCCCCATAGATCTTTTTTCCCGTATTTAAAATCATTTTAAAAACATTGAGATTAAAATTGATAACTAAAAGCTGCTATTTTTTGTGTAGAAACAAGTATTCAATGATAATTTAAATTTTAACAAAAATCTATGAAAACTTTGTATATATTGAATAGTAGTTTTTATAATATTTAAGTTACATTTTCAAAATGCTAAAATACAAAGCCTAAACTTTCAAGGCTATAGCTTAAAAAATTCAAATTTTTAAAAGCTAACGTGTAAGTTAAACTCGGCTGACGCATGATTACTAGATCTTCCATATCTCGTTCTGTATAACGATCAGTGTATATTGGCAAGCATAAATTATTTAACTAAAATTGCTATGGACTCTTAGGCTATAACGAATGTGAGAGTTATAAAAAAATTGTATTTAAGAACTTGATATCTATTCAACAGTTTTTAATGGAATTACTTAAAATAATACAATTTTAATAAAGTTTTTACTTGTAAAAGATTTTTGTCACGCTATATTATATTTTGATAGTAAAGGATTGATTTTAATTTTTATAGTGTAGAACTATAATTGGATATTTTTAAGCAAATTCACTAATATTAAATTCATTTTCTACAAATACAAAAAAATATATTTTTGGTATCAATTTCTTCAGACAGAAATTTTGTTTTATAAAATATAAATCACTAATTTACTTAAATTATGAATTAAAGCACTGTTATTATATTTTAATCTATTGACTTGATTGACTATTTCTTGTAAATGGGGAAAATATTTCCAATCAACTTTTAACTATATTCATTTTTGTTATTGAAATCACTTTATATTTTACGAAACATGATTAATCATTGAACTGTCTATAAATCATTAAAAAATATATTTAGATACTTCTATACAGGGTGAACACGAAATAGTAGATCGACGATATACAATGCTAGAAGCAAAAAAAAAATGAATTGGTACTTTTCGGAATTCGGTTCCCATATAGAAAATCTAGTTTCTGGACATATGCTGATTCCAAATCTTTGAAGTTACAAAATTTTTAATTAACAACGATCAAATCAATAGATTCAAATATATGAATCTACTTTTTTTCAAAGACCGAACCCGAAAATTGTCTGTAACCATAAATGGACACCGTATCGTTAAAGTTTCCACATATTTTTAGTGTCGACAATTGCGTCGATCAACTAGTTCGTTCCGATCCTGCTACATATTAAGTTAATCTTAAAAAAATAAGTTTTTTTTTTATATAATATATTTATTCACATTACCTACACACATGTATCATAGCATCTTCGAACATAACCAAATTCATGTATCCAACAATTTCATTATAATTACTCTGTGCCTCCATTAATAAATTATATAAATTTTGCCAACTTTTAATGGGCATATATTTTTGATCCAATAATGATTGAGCAAAATTACAATAAATTAATGGTTCATTAAATACATATTCTTCATCAAAATCTTCAATATCTTTTTTAAATATATCCTTACATATTGTCCGAAATGTTTTTATATCATTTTGATCAATTAATTTATCATGATAAACACGAAATGATTCATGTAAATAAAATCTTATTAAATCCATTGGTTTTGTACAAATTTGATTTGTTATATTTAATAAACCTTGAAATATATTTGTCATATCACGTAAATTAAATATATAATGAAATTTAACAGCAGTTGGTAAAAATATATTTTCAATACGTTTATGTAATTCAACACCAATTTTACATAAATTATTACCTAATAATTTTATATCTTTACCAAATTGATTATCATCATTATATAAATGTAGTGTTAATATTGATGAATATATATTTATTAAAATCTCTTCGGTTGGTTGATTTATTGAAAATATACAAAAATGTCTTTTTAATCTTGGATCAATTGTAAATGAACCAGCTGTTGGATTCATACTTGTTGCAAATTGACAATTTTTAATATATTTTAATATTAATTTATTACGATCATACCAATGTTGATAATCCATAAATTGACGTATTATTGTATGTGGTTGTACTGTACCATATGAATCAACTTCTGGCATATTTAAATCACTTACATAATATATTAATTTTTTATTACCAGTTGGACCAAAATAACGTCCAGATTTCTTTTCAATTGGCCGGTCTAATAGTTTTTGAAATATTTCGGATGTTGTATAAAAATTAAAATGTGATGTTTGTATTAATATATCACGATCATCGTAGCTATTAAATATTTCACGATATATTGAATTTTTACCACAACCAGAACCACCAACTAACATAACTGGATGATTTTTTGCCATTAGATATTTTAAGAAATATGTAAGTCGAACAGTTTCAATTGTTGGCACTAATATATTCTGTGAACAAATAGAAAAAGTATTAAATTATTTATAAATTCTTTAAAAGTTTTATATTTTGTAAATTAGTTTAAAGAGCTGGCAACAATTTTTCTGAAACTATTATCAAACTTATAATTTCTTAGGTATAGTCTCTTACTGAAAAGCTAATGAAAAACTATATCAGTTTTTTGAAAAGCTAAAAAAAAAATCTGAAAACATAAGAGAATATTAAAGTGGTAATGGTTCATACGCTATTGGGTAGTTGTCCATCAAATTACTGAATGAATATTATTGTTAGATTTCGTATTAGCAATAATTTATTTGTATTAACTAAATTTCAGAAGGATTTTTCTTTATTATGTCTCTGGGGGTTGATTGTTAAAGTGGTCGATGCGGCGTTGCCAAAGTTTCTTTTCAGTAAGAATACTTCGAAAAATTGATAGGCTCTTAGTTTGCAGTATTATTTGAAAAATAAAAGTTGTAAAACTAATTTTTATTGAAACATTTTTCTGAAATTATTCAAAATATCAAAATAATTATTTCAAGTATTTCTATTTTATTGAAATTGTAAAGAAATTTAATTTAATTTAAGACCAAATAAGTGAGAGTGGAAAGGCAAACTTCGGACAACATTATAAAAAAGATTTTTTTAAAGAAAACTACTGTAATAAGATGACATCATTATTACAGCATTTTCCATAATTTTGAAAATCTTGATTTGTTGTATATTTCTATTAATTTAAAATCATCTTTAAGCTAAACTGAAATCTAATATAGATTTACGTCTAATTAGCATATCAAATTTCCCACCCATCAATTTACATTTTTCGTATTTTTCGTACTTTATATACATTTTATGTATAGCTTAAATTCTATTTTCCAAATATTTACCTGTAATGGAATTTCTGGATCCATATAAAATTTTGGTATTAAACTTTCCCATGTACGAAATTTATAGCTGTCTAATTCCAAACAAAAATCAAAAATATAACCATTAGATGGAAATTTTATGTCTTTGAATTCACTTATCCACCACTTATGAAATTCTCTACGCCAATCAATTAAATGATCCTGAAATAGTCCTGATCCAAATCCCCATATGGCAGCAAATACAAAAATAATTTCTAAATTCATTTCTAATGATATTGCTGGTATTTTATGGCCATCCAGTAAACATTCAAGTAAAAAACAAGTTAATTGAATCATTGAAATATTACTAATTGATGTTATTTTCAGAAAACGTTTATGATTTTTAACTAAACTTGGAAAATATTTTTCAAACAGTCCTGTCAATATGCCACGTTCAATAATATTTTCACGAGTTTCTATCCACGATGATACATATCTGAAATAATTATTATGTTACTGAGATTAAACATTAATGATTTATGATCTATACTTACGGAGACCATCCCAAATCTTGCGGATTTATATATAATATTCCAGCTCTAGAAACTGTAGCTGGTGTAGCAGCTTTTAAATGACCAACTTCAAATAATAATCTCATATCTTTTTTCAATGTGATTCTTTCGTTACTAGCTAATGTTAAAACTTTATTATCATCCATTATAGTATTTAAACTTTCTATCCACATTGGATCGATATCACCATCTAAAATAATCCATTTTGGACTACCGTCTGGTAAATTAGCCTGATCTCTCATAATTGATGAAAATAATCCATCTTTCCATTCACGTGTTGTCGGATTTACAATACCAAACAGTTCGTCATTTGTCAATGCTTTTGGATTCAATACATTAAAATGTGGCTTTAAGTTTTGTAAACGATATGTAGCTAAAAGTGTTTGCCATATTCTAGTTTTACCTGTACCAGCATTACCAACTATAAACACTGAATGTCTTACATCCAATAATTCTTGTAATTGTACAACTTTTATAACAAAACCCACTTCCGGTTGTAATTTTATTTCATTTCCAGCTCTTCGGATTGTCTTCTCAAAATCTAAGAAACGTTTTCTTGGTACATCTAAAGCTGGAAATAGATCACCAATTAGACCCATAAAAATTGATATATCTTCAGTTACAATTTTCGGTATATTAAAATCTCTTAAAGCTCTCATTAATACTTGATCTTCAGGCCGTTTATGATCACTACGTTTTAATGCACCAGCCACAACTAATACTGATTTTATTGCTCTCAAACCCCAATCATAATGATCTTGTTTTGATAGTAATTCCCGGCATAAAGTATATAATGTTATGAATTTTCTGGCCAATAAACGAGCATTTTGAAAACCTTCAGCTACTAGCATTATTTCACATATCAATGCAAAATCTGGTACAATCATGGCACATGGACGAAAAAGTGTTTTTAAATTTTCTGGTAATTCTGTACGACCTGCATAACCAGGATTCATAGTAATAAATATACCAACGGATGGTATTAATGAAATTTGTTCACCCATAAATAAAAATTGTGATTTTTTGGCCTATAATAATTGAACCAAAACCAACAAGACAGAAAATGATTAAATTTAAATATTTATTTTATGATATTTCTATAAAATGTACTTACTTTTATTGCATCTTGTATAGTTTTCACTTGAACAGCAACCACAGATAATACTTCAACGGAAATTCGATTAAATTCATCAAAACAACCCCAAGCACCAGTTTGTGACAAGCCCTTATAAATATTTCCACAAGATTTATAATCCATTTGTTCAGAACAATTAAATACATATACCATAACACCCAATGCTCTACCCAAATCTTTAGTTGTTTCTGTTTTACCAGTACCAGCCGGTCCAGCTGGTGCACCACCCATAACAAGATGTAATGACTATTGTATATATAAATATAGAATTGAACAAAATTAAACTTTTTACAGAAATTATAAAAATCAACTTTTAGGAATGAAAATTATCGATAATCGATGATATTTTTGATTAAATAATCGAAAAATTTATTTTATTGGTTACACAAAAACAACAAGACCTTACGGGTGGACCGATTTACCCTCAGGATGGACTCTCACTATCATTATACTATACTACAACAAAAAAATCTTTATGTAATTTTGTTTATATATACAAAAATAAAGCTAGCAGCAAAAAAATTTTCAATTTTATTATTTTTTTTTTCAGATAAGAATAATCAATTCGAATGGCACGTGTACCCTAGTGAATATATATAGTAAAATGAATTATGAAAGGGAGAAAATTTAATATTTTAAATTTATTGAATTATTGATAAATACAAAATTTGATTGTTCATCGTTTGTATTTTATATAATATCCTTAAAAATTTACAATATTTATGTTTCCATCAATATTTATTATCTGAAAGTTTTATCTAAAAGGCATATCAATGCTACATAGTATTAATGGAAATTATAGAAAATAAACTAATGTAAAAAATTTTTTTTTAACTGAATTTTTTAAATTGTAATTTTCCTTTTCCAAATGTTTTGTTTAAACAATTTTTGGTGGAAAATTTTAGGCAAGACACAACAACAAACAAACTTGATATAATTAATTGTAGCTAGTTTTATCAAGTAATTAATTAATGTTTTCCAGCTTTTCATTTTATTTTAATTCATTAGTATGCAATTTATGACTTACATAGGCCACTGTCTACTGAGGTGTATGAAATTTATGATTTATATAGGCTACTGTCTACTCAAATATTATCAAAACTAAATTGGCATGTTAGTTTTAAATGGAAGTGGGAAACAAATGTAATGTATTATCAAAATTGTGTATCTAATGTCCGGTAAAATTTGTGTTACTACAGCTGTCAAGAAGATTCTTGAACTATGGATATTGATCTAAGTGAAATTGTACACAAACGATATTTTAGATTGGTACCAAACGATGGAGAGAATCATTTTAGCGAATTTATAATTAATTCAATATAATGTAAGCTTATTTCGATTATGAATGTTATGAAGTTGAAATAGAAAATACTATGATAATAGGGAAACTGAGTAGTACATATTTTTTCCAGGATTGATTTTTTTTTTTAAATTAGTTTATGAATCCTCTTGGTCATACCAAAAATAGACTATTCTAATTTTCACAATAACAACGTGTAATTCATAAAATTTCAATTATGTATATAATTTTTTTTTAAAGCGACCTCTTATAACTGACTCTGTATTTTATTTGCTATTAAAATATAAGCTTAAATAATACTTCATCAAAATTTTGAAATAGTCTGTTAAGTTTTCAAAATTGATTTTATTTTCAATTTTTTTTATTTTTTGTTGGCTGTGAGATGATTTTCTTCTTTATTTTTACACAGTTTTCGGTTAAATGGGATGTGTTGAGTATTGTTGTTGTTAAGACGAAAGGAAAACTTTAAGGATATTATTGGTTTCTCTTGATTGCGTTTTGATGGCTAATACTTTGCAGTTATTTTGTTGTTTATTCTTTTAAAAGAGCAATAAAATTGATTTTGGTTTTTCCATTTGCCGAATCCATATACCATCAGACATATCAGGCCATTTTTGTTTATTTGAAAAGCTTTAAAAAAAAAGAAAATTGGAAAAATGGAAAACACTAGATAAAAGTTTGTAAATACGAAGTATTAAAAGACATTATAATTTTTTTTTGTGGTGTTTTTCTTTGCTATTTTTTTTATCAAATTAAAGTTAGTTTCTGTAGCTCTTGGATCGGTCATTAGGGATTATTTTTTAGTTGTATAGAACTTTACAATTTCTATAAATTGATTTTCTTATAATATTTTTTTTTTGTTGTTGTCTGTAGGATATAAATTATTTATATATAGCTAGTATAATATTTGAATAGTTTTTAAAGATTTATTTTGTTCAAAAAATTAATTGCTTGTTTAATACTCTCTTTCCATGTCATTGAAAGTTTTCAAATAAGAAAAATAATCTCAGTAGTTTTAAAACAATATAATATAAAAATAATGAATTAGTTGAAAAGTAATAAAAATTTATGGATTTTGAATTATTTAACTTCTTGAAGAAGTCAATGGTTTTTATGTGATGGGTTTTTAAACAGTTAAAGAACAAAATTGAGTTAATTAAATTGGACAATTATTGCAGATGATATAAAGTGTAAAGATAAATTTATTAATTATTAATATTCCAAATGTCCATATTGATTAATCAACTTCATTAATCTTCTATTTTTATACCCCAATTTAAATAATTCCTCCAAAAATTGTTAAAAACTAGTTTTAGCTTTCCAAAATTACCTTTTCAAAGGCTATGCCTTCAAAAGTTATGCATATTTTTTTGAAATTTCTTTTAAATATAAACTATAAATTATTTTCATCAATGATGAATTTAAAAAAATGAATCAATTACATCCAAAATGGTTAGTAAGATGAAGAACGTGACGCGAATTAACAATAATAGAAATAAATGGTGAAATGAAGTAATTTTTTATTTATCAAAAATATTTAGTTATATAAAGTAAAATTACCTGTGTTAGTGTTATATAACATCTATCTGTTAATGGTGTTATAACTAATCGAGTTGTATTACCTAAATATTCATAATCATAACGAAATTCTGCATCACAAATATTTGCAAAACAATCATCAATATTAAAATCCCAATGATGTCGTAATTGACTTTGCCATTGAAATGTCATTGAATTATTAACTTTTGATTGTATTATTTTCATAACAACATCCCTACAATGTACATCTATTGTACATATTGTCATAATTTTTTGTCTATCACCTGGACTTAATTCACCCAATAATAAATTTATTAATGAATTCAATTGTGTAATTTGTTTTTTATGAAATTCTTTCATAGATAATTCATAGCCTTCTTCTAACCATTCAAATGTACAATTAACATCAGATGTCCAACATATTTGACTACAACATAAAGCTGTTTGTGCTGGCCAATCAAATAACCATTGATCTCGAGATTTTTGAAATTTTTGTTGATTATTATTTTTAATAGAATTTTTTTTCAATGGTACTGTTAATGATTCAACTTCCATTAGGGAATATTTAAATAAAGATTTTAAAGTTTTACGCATTTCATTTATAACTGCATTCAACCATAATTCAACACGACCGGAACATTGAAAATTTTCAATAAATTGTACATATTCATCATTTTCCTTTGAATACATACCAATTGCTTTATATATTTCTATGTTCATATCATTTGAAATAGAATTTTCCTTATTTATTGATTGTACAAGAGTATCATTATTATTATTGATATTGATTTCTGATTTATTTACAATTTCATATTTCAATTTTAATATTGAATCAAAAAGTTTTATTAAATGACGATCAACTAATTTTGGATTATTACCATTTGATAAAATATCTAATAAATCTGCTGATGATATAAAATAAAATCTTGGAAATGCTAAACGTTTTGTTTCTAAATAATTATTTAACGATTTTTCACATATTATTAATTTTTGTAAAATATCATTTAATTCTATATAAATTTCATGTCGTTCAAAAATAATTCTAATTATTTTCTTTGATTCATTTATATCAATAAGTAATTTTGTAAATTTGGTATCAATATATTCAAAATTTTTAGCATCATCGGGTAATTGGGATCGTATATCAATAGAACCAATAAATATACTTTCTAAATAAATCCATTTTCTTTGAACTTCAAACCATAATATTATTAATGTATCAATATTTGTTAATATATTTTGCCATTTTTGTATTTTTGGTAATAAAAATTCAATATATTTTGTTGTTGATATATTTTGTAATTGCATTTGATTATCATCTAATTGTTCAACCAATTCTTCAGAAACTTTTAATAATTTTATTTTACGATGATGTACAGTATCATCTAATTCAAATTCAATATTATACCATGATGTTTTTATTTCATTTAATATTTTCATTGCATACATTTCCTTAATAGCTTTATCGACAGTATTTTTAACTTCTTCCTCAAAATGATGTAAATTTAGAGTTAGTAAATCAGCAAGAGTTGTTGATATATTGGTTTTATAACTAGCCTATTTTTTTTTATTATATAGTTAGACATAAATACTTAAAAAAAGTTAAATTTATAAGATTTAATATAAAATACTTTCCGAAATGTATAAAGTTCAGTGTTGATTTTGTTATGAGTTATTAGTTTTATTTTAATATGAAATTTATTGCTGAAAATCGTCACCCCAGTTCTATGTAGTTCAATAGATAATTTTTTTTTTATTAAAATTGTGTTATAAGTTGTTTAGGTTTTACCCTCCACTGTTTGATGTTATTTGTTATACATATTCTACAATTTTCGATTTTTTATAGTAGGGTAGAATTTCATTCATCGATTAGCTTGTACAACGGGCTTTTATGTTGGTTATTTGGTATAAAACTTAAAAATCTTTTTATTAAAAAAAATTCACATTGATTAAAAAACTGGGGTGACGAAATGTATTTGTGTATTACAGATTATTGGTTTTATTTAAAGCAATATTGAGTTTCTAGTTTTAAAAGAAAGCTACGTTAAACTTTTAAAGCATATGGTTTGTAGTTGCTAGGAGTAAATTAAAAAAATGATATAATAGCTGATTAAGAAATCTGTACGAAAACGTCTGTTTACAGATAGTAGAAGATCAATTTTAAAAAAGCAATTTATTATTAAGATTATTTTGAATTTGGGGAAAATTTAAGTATAATACGGAATTTAACCATCTGACAATGAAAGAGGTTTACTAACATTTATACAGCAATTTCGAACTATTAATTTGATATATATTCCGAAAAAAACTAATAGCTAATAGCTTATTATAGCAAAATATTTTGTTGTCAGAAAATTGTTTAGCATTTTTGTCAATTAAGAGCAATCTCGATGCGTTCTGTAGGATTTGAATCCAGAACATAATTCATAGCTGCATTTCACACTACCGCACTTACGCATGAAGATAGAAATGCTGGAATTATCGTAACCAGAAGTGTATATTGATATTTGTATATAATTCAGCAGTCCAAAAAAGTTTATAAATAAAATTTAAATGTAAATAAAATTTGTAATTTCGTCTGTCGTTCGTTACCAATGTATTTATAGTTAGATTTGATGTAGTAATTGAATTTATGAAACCTCAATAAAAAAATAAATATTCAAAGGTACCAATCAGTTTAATACTAATCTTAATTACTTCACAACATAATAATTCAATTTGTTTTCCTATACAAAATAAAAATCATTACAAGTATATTTATGTAAAATTATTGCTTTATTGTATATTATCATATAATTTCTAACTCTCTGTCTACAATAAACTTACCAGACATTCCAAGGACATAATCTTTGATAGCTTTTATGAAAATATATATGAAAAATTGTATATAAATCTTATTATTATAATTTTCTATATAAAATATTCTTTTCGCCTTTGGATATAATATAAATATAACCAAAAGAGTAAGGTTTATAAATTCCATTTTGTTTACTTTTTCTGATCCTATATTTTAATGTCTGTATTTATAAATTTTTGTAAATATGTTTTCGAATTTTCTGTAATGTTCGTTCAATATTTAATTTTATTTATAAGTATAAATAAATTTTTGGTATTATATTACCTTTGTTATATGCATCAATTCTATCCAATGCCTTTCTGTTATTGCTGGATTTTGTAATTCTGTAATAGCACGTAGTGATGATACTAAATCTTTTAAAATACCTTCCATATAAATGTATGGTTGCCAAAGACGTACATTTTTATCAAGTGTTCTTAAATCTCTTGTAAATTTTCTACATTCATTTTCCATATCATCTGCATCAATTTTACGCCAAGGTGTGCATTTCCAATCAATAATACATGATTCAATGACTCGAACAAAATCCCAAAGTTGCTAACATTAAATTATTTTATTGAAAGAATGAAAATAATGTTGTTAAAAATAATGTAATCTTAATACATAAAAATTCGAAGAAAGGTTTTTGTATTTATTTTATGGTTATAAATTTTTTTTCGACTGGAATTTTATTTATCGAAATAATGGAATTTAATTTTTAATAATTCTGATGAATTTAATTTGAAAAGGAAAGGATTTAATGTTACTATAATGGTTATTAAATTCTTAGAAATTTGCTGTCTATAATGTCAAATATGTTAATTGTATTTTGGATGGAATTTTTTAATATTAATATCGGAAATTTATAATTTTAAAAAATTCTTAATTTAGCATTAAAAGTGGAAAATGATAAAGGAGAAAATTAATTTCAATAAAAAGAAAATCATACTTTTATAACTATTTTGATTGCGGTTTTGTTATAGTAAAAAATTAAATAAAACTTCTTGAAAGATTTGCTAATTTTGCAATACCTATTTAATAATATAAATCAATTATTTTTAACAATCTTGGAAATTTGAATATTCAGTGATTTTACAGAAGCAAAAATTATATAGCTTATAAAAATTATATATTTTTGCCGGCTATATAGCTAAAATATTAGTTTTGAAAAGCAATCAAACATTTGAAATTATCAAAATTTCAAAAAACTACTTTAAATTCGATTAAAAGGCTTAATTAGAATGCTTAAATCTATTCCTCAATTTAAGAAATTTTCGAGCTTATAAGTGATTTTGAGGTGATAAACACAACAAAATTTATTACGATCAAATAATAACGATCATTTTAATTACAAATGGCTATACATGTTTTGCTGTTTAATGTTTAGGGTACGAATATTTGGAATTACGTGAATTTCCATATTTTTAATTGTATTTACATGTTTTTTAAATATATTTTTCAAACGAAATTCGCTCATATTCACCAAATTTCTTTTACTATACAATAAATAGAAAACCAAATTAGCTAAAACATTTTAATTTTCATTTTTTCCAAACAATATTGATAATTATTTTTTAAAATTGAATAAGTATAACATTTTAAAATACCGACCTGGAAAAGTTTGTAAATTGTATGCTTCCGTAACCGACGATATGTCAAATGGTCATAATTTTAATTATTATTGATTTTTGTTAAAAAATAAACTTACTTTAATTTGTTTTATTTCTTTATAGCAAACTTTTAAAATACTTTCATCGGGTGGTATTATTGATAAAAGCCGTGCACAATATATAAGCTTCTGCTGTTGTTTCTTAAGTTGTTTTAGTTCATGATTTACTTTATCACATAAATTGTATACATTCTCACAAGGCACTGTAAAGAACTAAAATATAATATACAAAAAATTAATAAATAATTACTCAGTTTATGTCAGATGAAAAACATAATTGATTATGTGATAAAGTATTTATGTACAAGGAAATTTAATAATACTTGTAACATCATTTTCATATAGAAATATAATTATGATTATTTTTTGCACTCTCGATATAGTAAAATTGCCACTTTAGGTTTGAATAGTTCTAATAATACTTTATAGTGATAAAAAGCTCTATAAAGTATTATTAGAACTACTGAAACCTAGAGTCTAAATTGAAAATATTTGAAATAGAATTTGAAAATTATAATTTAGAAGCACTTTTACTTCTGATAATGCTACAAATACCATATAAAATATGTGATTAAAGTGTCTTTTAACTCTTAGTAATAGTATTGAAACAAATTCAACACTCGGAATGAAATGATGTATTTGTATTTCCTTGGTCTATAATATATTACCACAAATAAATAATTTAAAAATAATAAAAATGTATTAATAATTACCATTATTTTAACAAATTCATCACGATAACAATTTAATCGACAATTAAATAAAATTATATATTTTTTAATAATATCACATTGATAAACTTGTACATTTAATAAATTTTGATTACATTGTTGAGCATAATTTTTAAAATTTAACCATAATTTTGGTAATTGTTCAATCGTTTTATGAATTTTCATATTAAAATCATAATTATATTGTTTTAATAAATTTATAATATCTTTAATCGGTTTAAACATGTTATCAATATCAGGTTCACACTCTTTTATTTCCAATTGAATTGACATAATCCTTAACAAATTATTTAAATCATTTTGTTTAACCTCTAACGTTAATATTTTCATACCATTATCAATAAATGCCTCCAGTGACTATAATATAAATAAATTATATAAAATATTATAATCACATATTCAGTATCATTTAAAATAAAATAATAATTAAATTATTAAAATTATAATAATTTATGTATTTATAATAAATAATTTTTGTGATAAAAATTTATGAAATAATGTTTGGTCTAAATTTCAATAAGTAAATAAATTAAATTTATATAACTTAAAGGGAAATTTTATAAGGATCATAAATACATAATATTATATATAAATTTTGTATATAATACAAATCTTGATAATATTCTGTGTTACCTGTAAGCTATCTATAACATATCGTATTAACCATTGTTTATATAAATTAGACCATTTACAGATAGTGTTTAATACAATTTGTTTTAGAGGATTGACGTTAACTGCTAGCCATCCATTAAATATTTGATATGTATCAAAATTTTCAATATCTTCATATAAGTCTTGATATCGATCAATCTGTGAATAATGTGAATAATATTATAGTTCATTGATTAAACAATATAAAATAATAAATATTTAATTAAAATAATATTTTATAAAAATAATTGATTTTATTAAAAATTTATGATTTAAATAATTTTCATTATTTTTAATATTTTACTTTACATTTTCAATGATATAATTAAAAATTGAGAGCTTTAAAACTATGATTTTCAGTTTTTCATAAGTAAACCACATTTAACATCTTAGTAAAATAGATTAGATAGTAAAAATTTATTGCTATATATGGGCCCAGTGTAGTATTTGCGAAACCCAGAAGAAAATTGTCTTTAATATTTACTGTAGCATAAAATCATTGTGAAAATTGAATATTTTTATATTTAGAAAAAAAAAATACTTAATGTTTAAATAACGTAAAATAACATAATAATAAATTATTAAATTCTTTATTTAAAATTGAATAACGCATATAAAAAAAGTATAATTAAAATATTATGTGAACAAAAAATTGATTATTTCTGAGCATTCAAAATTAATTCAAATAAATATTATGCTACTGCACTAACACTAAAATCTATAAATTCAGTTTGTTTAATGAATAATTATAGATTATTTTTGGTTTAATTAAAACACTAAATTTATTGTTTAAAGAATTTCTGTATAGTCAGTAACGTAGGAACAAATTTTAATCATCAAAATTTATTGTAGGATATCTACTGTAATTATGGACTGAAATCTATGATTTCGATTATGACTATAACGCTTACAAAGGTTTCTACGTCTAGCCTATATTTTGAAATAATTATACTTTAGAAGATTTATAATTAAAATAATTAAAATTTAAACATTAAATTTAATTATAAAATATTTGTCAACTATTAATTATCAAATATTTTGAAATTATGCGTGAATTTTCGATTTCTGTTCTGTATTTTACAATGCAGAGTTTCCAATGTCATTTATACTACGCCGCTGTACTGTATCATCAGTTTTCTCCACTGAAACCTATAAAAAATTTAATTATTATTGTTTTATTCCGGAATAATAACTGAAAATAGTTTATCAGAAATTTGCATAATAAAGCTTTTGTTAATATATTGAATTTCATTTTTACTAGGGAAATGATTATGTAGAAAGGAGGCCATTTTATTTTAGAATTAAATGGAAACTTTATACTAGATTTATTGTATTATAACAGCATTAACAAATATTGAAAAGGGTAATGCAATTCAGGAAATATTGTATTATGTATTAATACGCAGAATATAGAATTTAAAATATTTTATTTAATAATTATTGCAGTAAAATTTTAATATTTATTTAATTATTTTTTTAAATTTTAGAAATCATATATAAAATAATAATTTTATATAAGAAAATACTTTAATAAAGAATAAATTCAAACTAAGTACATAAATTAATTTAGTAACAAAATATAAAATAAATTTCCCATCAATTTTCTTTTTAACTTTAGATTAAAATTATAAGATTTCAATTTAACTTGAAATTTGAAAATTATTTGAAAAATATATAAAAATTGTTTTCATTCCATTTTGAAGTAAATTGAAAACTAACATTATAAAAGAAGAGTTGCAAATTGTGTCCAGTGGTCCAGTCCCATATATTTAGTTTAGAATACATTTCTGTGTAGTGTAATTAATGTATAATATTGAATGGAAATTGGTTTCAAATATATTTGATAATTATATACTTTAGTACATTTCAACTTTCAACTTTTCATATCTAAAATATCCAATAATTTAATATTAATTATTTTTTTTTTGTTAATTTTAATGCACTTGACAAATTCAGTTTGCATACCAAAAATTCCCAAAAAAAATATCACATAAAAATTTACTCCATTTAAAGTGGGATATAATTAAACAAATTGTATTGGGAATTGACACCACTCGAAAATTGATTAAGTTATATTTATATCGTATTTATATAATATTTCACTTGGGAGTGTATAGTAAATTTCTATTAAACATAATACCAATTTCGTGTAAAATAAATGCACATGAGTATTTATTTTACATCAATTTAGAAATCGATTCACCCCAGATATCGTATGAAAGTGCGGGCCAAGCTGATATGCCATGATACATAAAGTTTTCAATTTAAATGTCTTTACATCACTTCCAAAATGGCATAAATGACATTGACTTTATTATAAAATGGTACATTTTATAAATGGAACAGATTTGCATCCTGACACGCTTAACGAACACCGCACCACATAACTAATAATAATACTAATACTTTTACAATATTTCCAATGTGTTCCATGATGTGGAGTTAAATCATTTTAATGGAATTTTTCCCACTTCAATTTTGAGTGTTCTACTTAAAAAATTATATTAAATTCTTATTAAAAAATAGCAATGATTTGCACCTTATGTTAAGAAATAATTGAAATAATTTATCATTTGAGGTGGAGTAAATTGACATGGATTTATTTCCCTATACAACTAATTAAAGATTAAAAATGAAAATGCAAAATTCAATTTAAATTTAACTTCATTTTACTTGTTTCTAAGAGAAAATTTTGTATTTCGATTTATTAGAAAATACACAAATGCATAAACATAATTACAAATAAGAAAGTGAAATTGTAAATTTAAACTAAAATAATGTAAAATTGTTAATTATTTAACATGGAAGTATGGAACTGTGGTTCAAAGTTAGTAATTTATGTAATTTGTTATATGAAACATTAAAAATTTTCATCTTGAAATTTAAATAATGTCGTGAATTTTCTGTTTTCCGAAAGTATGTAAGGAAGTGGTTAGTAAATTTCACAATAATTATAAAACTATTTTTTTTATAATTATTATTGTAAGACTAATTTATATGAAGTTATATTGGATATCATTGACGACAACCTTTAAAATATAATATTTTACATAACATATTTAACTTGCTGACATTTATAATCCTTAAAAATATTTTCCATATAATTCGTAGTTTTATTAGAATCAGAGATTTGTGTTATCTGGAATTTTAAATAGATATAGTACATAGCTAAGATCTAAGATAGATGGCAGGCCATATTTAATATGATAATTAATCATACCCAATAAAAGATACACAAGGTTTGTCTTTCGTTTGAAAATAATCAGGTTACGGTCTCTGACCGCAGAACGAAGGTATAGGCACTTAGACACTTAGGTATAGGCCGGTTATCCTATTCAGAACTACCGCAACAAGTCGTTATGCTATGGTTGATTAACTTTAGTGAATCTGGTTACTGAAATGGTTGTGCCATTTAGTTCAACAGTGCTAGGTACAGTGGTAAATAAATAAATAAGGTAATTGCACAAAATATTGTTCGCATTATTAAATTTCTGATAAATTTCATATAAATTTTTTGTAAATTACTTTTATATATTTCGTAAAAATTCGACAACAAAAATTATTATTATTATCTGATCCCTATTTCTATATAAGTAATAAATTAAATTTAATTAAATTTCCATATTTTATTTATTAAAATTCAAACCAAAATTTAAATAAATTTTCTCTACTAATTAAAATGTTTTACGCGTAATAAAATCTTTTAATGTTAAATTACCCAAAATAAAAGTTTATATTTAAGCAAAATAAACAATCTATCAAAAAAGATCTTTGAAAAATTTATTAATAAAATTTATTTTATATTATATTATATTAAAATATTGTTTTAAATATGATAATTTATATTGTTAAAAATTGGTTAATATAATAAAATTATGTAATAGAGAGAAACTTAATTAATTTCATAATAATTTATATTTTTTAATATTTCAGTTCATCGAACCAAAATTTTTCATCTTAATTGTATATTTTAATGAAAATATTAAATTACCAGATAAAATTTTAAATATAATTTAATAATTTTTTTGTTATCATAATTTTGATTATATATAACAAAAATGAAAAAAATCGATTTTTATTTCTTTAAGATCTAATTTTCTGGAAAAAAATTTCATACATCAAAATTATCATGATATCCTTAATACATAACCTATACCTGGATATATAAAATACTATATAAATTTTACGATATATTCGGTATATAAAAATTATCTATGGGTAAAAATAAGTGATATACTTTGTACGATTCATATTAACTTATGAACCAGCCACATGTTCGAAAAACATAAATTCTGATGATTAGGTATATCGATACTAACCGTACTAACTTTATATTATGTTGAAATAAAAACAACAGTGTACCATCAGTGAAAGAGGATAAAAGAAGCATAAAAAGAGTTATTGGTTTATTATTTTTATGTGGCAAGAGCTGATAATAAAAGTTGTAAAGAAATTGATGAATACTCTTCAATATTTTCATATTTTATCCGGATAGTTAAATTGTGTTTATTTATATATTTACAAAAAATATGGAAGATTTTTTAATACGTATTGTGTATAGTAACAAATTTGCGGTCCATTAATTTTAAAATAAAATTCGATCCGAAAAATATTTACTAATATTTGTCATTGTCATACATTAAAGATAAGATTTATTTAATGTAGCTATTTATATATAGAAAATATTTCGAGGAGAACTCATTTTAGGGATTAACTCCATCTGC
Source organism: Rhamphomyia laevipes (assembly GCA_963920725.1). Classification (NCBI taxonomy): domain Eukaryota; kingdom Metazoa; phylum Arthropoda; class Insecta; order Diptera; family Empididae; genus Rhamphomyia; species Rhamphomyia laevipes. Next base: position 5,754,930 of record OY987257.1, read on the forward strand.
TAATAACCATTAAGTGGAAATTAATTCAATATTTTCGTAAGACTTTATAGTTCTACTTTTTAGAGTACAATTTGATAAATAACTTATCAGAAAAATGTGGAAATAATGTGTAGGTGTTTGTTTTGCAATTAGTAAGAAGGAATGTATTCGAGTTATCGGTCCAGTCCCCGTGTCGTGTTTTAGAATATACAATTAATACTTGTGTATATAACCGAGCTGCGTTCTAGAATCAGCAGTTAGTGTTTCCGCATTAAGCAGCGGTCTTCTTTCCCAAAAATGAAGTTTTATTTCCCATGTGGAAATTTTAACATTGTAAGACTCTAAATGAATATATTGTACACATAATACGTAATTGAAAATAATCATTTCCATGTGTACAAATTTAAAATTGAGAATCCTAAAAGCACCCTTCAAAGTTTTAGTGAAGTAGTAGTGAAGTTTTAGTCCCCTACCAATAAATATATTAGAATTAATGTTAAAATTAAATGATTTCCATTGGTTTTAATTTATGTCAAGTGTTAACTTGTTTTTACTAAGGTTTTTTTTTATATCATTAATAATTATTTCATCAAATATTCATATTTTTATTATCAATAATTATTATTATGTGTACAATTAACTAATTAATCGAAAAATTTGTATACAGATTTAAAAAAAATACAAAAATATTGATATAAAAATATTATTTTGCTTATATATTTCCCAAAATTAAATTTCATTTCAATAAATTCTTAAATTGAGGAAATAATTATTTTGTTTTTCCCAATAAAACTATCAATTTAAGGTTATCTTAATAAAGAAAAATTTGTTAGACAAATACAAAAATGAAATATAATTTCAAATAAATATTTATATTTCTCTACTAAATTTGTAATTTCAAAAATATTTTATTTATATATATTAGAAAATTTCATTATAAAATATTATGATGAAATGAAAGCAAAAATATCGTCAAAAGCAAAATTACATTTTACCACTAATAATTTTTAATAATTTAATGTTTACTCATATCTAGAGAAATATATGTAATAAAATGAAATTATAAATTTTGTCTATAATATTATTTATTCTCATATATCCAATATTGCTATTAATATATACATATATAAATAATATAATCAACAAAACCAATCAAAAGGACTTCGAATAGATAAAACTAATTAGATTTTATTAATGTATATATTTTACATTTTCATTTTGGAAATACAATTTCCATAAATATAATAAAACGAAATCTACAAAAAGCATAATATCAAAAAATTTATATTTGTTGTAACAAAAACGTCTGGTCAAAGCTGAACTTTTGGAAAAAACCATTCGAATATCATCCGTAAATTAAATATAAAGATTGGAATTTCAAAAAAAAATATGACAAACAAATTAAATAAAAAAAAGCAATTATAATTTTTATTATATTGATTTTTGTAAATCATTTTATAAAAGTGTATTTCTAAAATCGATAAAAAAAAGCTATATATTTTTCTAGCAAACTATTTCCTTGACAGAAAGTTTGCAAAAATTACAGGAAATTTCATTACGATAAATTTTAGTTAAATAATTAGATAGTTTGATATATTTCATATCCTTAATTTTACTATTGTTGCTGTAGGAGTAAACAAAAAGCTTTCTATTTTGCCGAATTTAATTCATTTTGAAAATATTACAAGCGAGAGCTCTTAAAGCATTAAATTTAAAATTTGGGGCAATTTTATTTGTTCGTTAGAACGCTATCGTTATAAGACATAAATGAAAATGGTCAAACAGATTTCAGATCGCCTCAAAATATGAAGAGCTGTCAAAAATGTTGATGGTCAAATTTCAGCAGAAAACATTACTTTTGAAATTTGAAATATAAAAAAACAGATTCTACACATTTATTATAAATTTATAGACGATAAAAGGACTAAAAGTTCAAATACACCAAAAATCTATTTTTATTTTATGCTTAACTAATATAATTGTAAATATAGGTTAGTAACTTTGAATCAAAGTTTGATATTAATTTAAAAATAATATTAGACATCGTAAAATAGATTAGTATTCAAGAGAGACTTATATCTACCAGTACCAGTACCAACACATGTGGTACAATTTATGATAATTAAAAAATATCAATTATTTTTAGGGTCATCAATAAGCTAACAGTTATGCTATCAATTTATTTGTCAACAGTACACTTAAAAATTAGTTATTTCATGACAAAACAAACATAAAATTCGAGATAGTCAAAATTCTGTAAGATTTTAAGGAAAAATAACAAAAATAAGAAATTAAAAACGCTTAACTCAATTTATCCGGTGAATTAATTTACCATAAATCTGAAATTGCGGAAAATCGATTGAAAATATTTTAATACTCAAAGTAATTTCAGATTCGAATTTGAAATCAATGAAAATATGATAAAATATTAATTTGGAAATTAGGTAAATTAAATTCAAGACTAATTAGTAAATATGAAGTATTATTGGAAATCACCAAAATAGTAAATTGTAATGCATGTGTGCTGACAATATCAATTAATTGACACAATGTCAAATTGAAATTGACAACGTTAACAAAGTACTTGGCAGCTTCTTTCTATATGTGTAAGTGGTCGCTTTTTTCTATTTTATAGTCTTATCAACCATATTAAAATTGTAAATTTCAAATATCTATAATTATAATATAAAATGTTAAATTAATGTAGTTACTTAAAAAACAGGACCTGAGTCGAAATTATACTCTCAATTTTTTAATTTCTATATTAATTGAATTTGTTGGAAAATTAATTTGGCTTACGCCTATCCCTAGATTTACACCGTACTGGATTTGCAACGTTTCGGTTTACACTGTACTTTTAGTGGAACGAATCTACCGTGTAAATCGAGGTTTAGGTTATAGGTTTTAGAAATTTATTAAAACTGTTATATTTGGATATTTTCTAATTCATTGTCTAATTCCATATTATCTGTCTATAATTTATGAAGTTAAAATTATAGATTAAAATGAATTTATATTATAAATAATAAAATTTAATATCAAATTTGATTACAGAATTTCCATCTAATAATAAAATAGAATATTAATTTATAAATTTTTATAATTTTTCAAATTAAATTTAAAATAATTTTTGGTTTTTTAATATTTAATTTAATTTAATTTAAAATATGTAAATTATATTATTATTTTATAATCAAAACAAACTGTCAATTATTGATTAAATTGCAATGCCAATTCAGAAATTTTCATTTTTTTTGTACTTACATAATCTCAAATTAAATTTAACAAAACCGAAAAAAGAAAATTTTTATCTTTTCAAATTGAAAATGTCATTTTTATTTTAAAAAAAAAAATTATTTCTGTACCTCTTCTTTAAATTTCTCCAGAGACAATGATTTACATTGAATACACGTTACTAAAGTTGAATTGGTTTTATCCTTATCATCATTATCACTAGAAACAGTATCATCATCAATAGTAGTTGTAGTATTATTTACATGAATGTTTTGTGTATTCTTTAAAAAGATTTTAAGGTGTTCATCCATATCGTCTAACCATACATATTTAAATTGATCGTAAATTTTCGAATATTCAATTGCTTTGTTCATAGTTTTTTGTGTAAAATCGATTATCCATTTGTATGACATTTTAATTTCTTCATCCTGCCAAACATATGCTAACCCCAATATATTTTTAGTTTGTGAATTAATGTTACATAAAAAATGGAAACAAGAGAAATATTGAAAAGCAAGATATACTATGTAGTTGTATTATAATAAATATTAAATAAAAAAAAATCCAATTTGATCTATTTGAAGATTATAAAATGAAAATACTAACTCTAACTATTGAATGTACAAACTTATATTTTCAAAAAATGATAATAATTTATATATAAATTTCAAATATATTTATACAAGCAAATGTAGTTTTATCATCATACAAAATATCAATTGTATTTTTTGTATTAATATTTGTATTTTGTGATATCATTGAGGTTGTGGCATCACTAGAATCTGTAATAATCGATATTTCTAATGGATATGACACTGATATTCTTGGTATATATTTGCATGTATCTAATATATCCAATAGTAAATTTTCAATCATTATATGAAAATTATATTCAGTATTTGGTTTAAATGATGGTATAAAATTGATTTCGTTATCTATCAATTCTAATTGAACTTCAAATAGTGGCAAAGTTGATGTAGATGAACAATTATTATTTGAATATTCCATTTCATTTTTAAGATATTGTAAACTGTTATAATAAGATATAAATTCATGTATGTCAGATATGGTTTTTATTAAGTAATTTATAATAGTTCAACAAAATTTGAATATATGAAGAATATTTAATGGCAAAAATATTGTAAAAATAAACAATTTAAATTTAAATTAACTTAAAAATACAAATTTCTTTTTATACATTAACATTATAAGTAAACCAATCCAGAAATGAAAATTAACTAATTTTTTAATAAGCAATTTTAATTAATTTACTTGTTAATATTATTATGGCTTCAAGCAGAAATTTCATCTTATCAAAACCAATTTTCCTTTGATCCAAAAAATATTTTAATTTTATTGAATTTTCCAATAAATGTTGTGCTTTCCAAAATATTTATATTATATTTTTTTGAAAGCCTAAAAGTATGCAATATAATAAACACATTTCTAGCAAAGCTGCATATTTTATAAAGAAGATTTAAAAATAAAGTTAATAAAAAATAACGAATTTAAAAATGATTTTATTAAATTATATTTTATTGCTCTTAAAAATATTATTGAAATAAGCATCAAATTTAATTCTAAAATGAGTCACACCTTATTTTTATTGAATCCAATAATTCATCACCAATTATTTTATCAACAAATTCACGATATTTTTCGAAAAGTTTAATATGATCTTCGGAATAATTGTTATCGGAATTATTTGGAATCTGGTAAATAAATTGAAATTTTAGTTTGTTTTTAAAAATCATTTTTGTCAGAAATCTAATAATTTTCAAAATTTTAATATGTTATCTCAAAATTAACTAAAATATTTTATTGACATTTAAAACAAACCAAATCTTCAAATTATACTTACATTATTTTCGGTATCATTAATCAGATTTTCTTCAAGTGATTCTGCTTCAGATTGTTTGATCATATTTGAATAACCAAAAAATAATTGAAAATTCTTCAAAATCATATCATCAATTAATGTTTTTAATTTTTTACAATCATCAATTCGATTTCGTAGTCTTTGTTTTTGACAATCAATATCTAAAATTCCTTTACTATTTCTATGATTTAATGGATCCTTAATCCATTTTCGTATATAAACCAAAATTAAATTAAAATTATATTGAATTTGATTTAATCGACTATAAATATCTTGTAAAATTTTGAAGATTTTTTCAATTACATTGTCATCTAACAAACAAATAAATAAAAATATGATTTTAAATAAAAATATCTTGTAATTTTAAAATTTTACCATAACATCGCCATGTCATTGTCCTACTTATTTCTTCTATTTCCAAATCCACTTGATTTAATTCATTTTCAATCAAAATATATTCACAGGATCTACAATCTTTATGAATTTTATTATACCAATCTTCTATGCGTGATAATTTTATTATACGATTCCAAAATTCATTTTGATTTTTATAAAATATTTTAATATTTTCTGGAACAATATTAAAATCAATAACTACATCAGTAACAGAAATATCAATATCATTTCTATTACTACTGATATTATCATCATCATCATTGTTACTATTATTATGATTATCATTATTATTGGTATTAATAAAAAAATCATTGAATTTCATAAAATAATTGAAATTCTGTTTTTGTAATGTCATCATTGAATTCAAACATTTCAATTCCCTTAAAGTTGATGTAAATTCACATGGAATATTGATTTTCAATATAAATTTTAATTTTGAACAATCATTTGAATTGATTACAATAATATCATCATCAATCATAGGTGTTTGTAAATTATTTTCAACATTTTTATTTGTCATATTTATATCTTTATTTTTATATTGTTGAAATGTTTTATTTTTATTATTTTGTTGTATTGGAATCATTGTTAACAATTCAAATTTGAATATATATTGATTTAGAGCATAATCAATTTGTGATTCTATTTGATTTATCCAATTAAACCAAATTTCTTTCTTAAATTTCAAAAGATTTCCAATTAAATTCTCTTGATATTTTAAAAGTATTTTATTGTTTTCAGTTGTAATAAAACTGAATTTTATATATAAAATAAATGAAAAAATAAAAATTACATAAATTCTTTTGAATTATAAATTAATTAAATATTTATTCGTATTATTGTAAAATGATATAGAATTTTGTGTTTTTTATTATATAGTAATACCAAAAATTCTATAAATTAGAATTTTACTTAAATTTATTGAAATATATTTTATATTATAGAATATTTAAAAATGAACTTACCGATAATCTGGTAAAAGAATATCTTCTGAATTCTTTAATATTCGACAGCATAGTTTATAAATCCACATAAAAATACCAGCAATGTTTGGAAAATTTATATCCTTTGGTATTGCATTTAAATTCAGTGTACGTTCATATTCATTGAATACAATTTTATATAAATTTTCAATTTGTTTTAAATCATTTACAAAAAAATTAAAAATATTTGGTAAAATTTCTTTTAGATCTGGTAAAATTTCTGATCTTTTTAAAATATTTCCTGACATTTGAATCAACTTTATTTTTTGTATGTGTTTGAATTTTTGAAAGAAAATAATTTATCATTAAATTAGAAAAGTTGTATATTATTTAAAAAGTTTACAAATTCATTGTAAAATAAAAAAAAAAAAAAAAAAACATACCTTAATGAATTGTTCTGAATTAGAGCAATCTTGAAATGCTTTTACTAAAATAGTTCCTAATTTTTTTTCAATTTTATTGGAATTTTCAAAAAATCTTATTTGTTCTTTTTGAAATTTCTTCCATTTACCATTTTCATTAAGTAAATTTATTTCAATAAATGTCCAATTGTGAAAAAGTTTTTTAAACTCTTTGTGAATCTAGTATTTAAAAGGAAATATAAAAAATATTAAATACAAAATATTTAAAAATATAATAATGTATAATAAAATTATTTATTAGTTATACTATTTTAATAATTGTACTAAATTGAAATTGTAGACGAATTTGCAATGCTATATCAAAATTTTATTCGTTGTTATCGTTGAGATTTTCATATTTAAATATTAATTTCAATAAAAATAGTAAATAAAAATTATATTTAATTTAATTTACTATATAATGTAACCCTCCATTACTAAAGTGTGGGGGAAATACATAAAATTAAAAACAGGTAACACAAATGCTGGTACATAGAGTTTTTCAGTATATTTAAAAAATTACTATTCCAAATAATATTTCTCAAAAAATACGCATCCGATATGCATTCTGCCGATGGAGTGTTTTTGATTTTTTTATATTGAAATGAGATTTTCTATAAAAATTTTCTAGTTTATGAATTTACTTGCAATGAGGAAATTGCTTAATCAATGAAAAAATTCCTTAATATTTAGTTTGAATTCAAATAGATTACATTACACCCACGGCCAGAGAGAACGGAAAACGAGTTATCGATTGTAATGGAGGGTTAAAAAATGTTAGATTATTGCATTCACTTATCAAAATCTTATTAAAAATAAATTCTATGTCAACCCAGTTTTGCCTTGTTCAATTTGTAACTATTGTGTCAAAATTTAGTTGATTATATTTAACTTTATTTTCGAATTATCTAATTTGTTCTATCTTCATTCAGTTTTAAGTATAGAGAAAATAGGATTAATTTACACTAATATTTTGTTTATTGAATATTCATTTCCTTTCATTTTAAGATCAATATTTTTTCGTGATGAGTAAAATATATTGCATAATATTAATTGAATTTGCTTTCTATTTTCTTTCTATTTTCTTTCTATTTTATTACTTAAAAACCAGATTTCCCGAGTAATATAATATGAATATTCAATATTGATTGAACAAGATAAGATTGGTATGAAAATATAACTTTATATTGTATAATAATGATAAATTTCATATAATTTTACAATATTTTATTATTATTTATACAGATTTTCGCCATTAAAATTTGTTAACTCAATTGAAGCAAGACAAGTTTCCATGAATATTTTTTAATGGAAATTATTATTATATACATAATCCTATTATAAAATATTTACCCCATAAATTTGATCTGTCAAAAACTTTCCTCTTAAACCACCAATTTCTAAATTCTCTAAATTTTGAAAGCAAACAGCAGTTTCAAATATCCTTTTCAATTCTTTAAGTTGTACTAAAAATTTATTTAATTTAATAAAAACATCATTCAATTGAAAACTCCAAGATGAATTTGGTAATATTCCAGTACCACTAACATCAGCAGCATCATCATTACTACCATTATCCTTTTCGTTTTTTTCATAATTATTATCATCAATTTCATCAACATTTAACAGATTCTTTGTTCTATATTCACCCACTTCAAATCTATATATAAATTAAATATTCAATTTCATTAAAATCCGACAAAAACACAAAAAATTAATTAAGTCTATACATAAAAATATTGAAATTCTAAGAAAATTGGAAATTTTCAGGAAAAACACAAAAAAAAAAAAACCAAAAACATAAATTCTAAATCAGAAAATTACCCAAAAAAAAAAAAATCAAAAAAAAACCTACTTGAAATATTCAAGGATTTCAATTGTTCTTGTTATTTTCATTAAACCTTCATCAGCTTCACAATGAAATAGCATCGTTGTTTCTAAATCATCATACGCTCTACGTACTAATAAATTACAAATTGTCCTTAATAATATTAAAATCCTTTTCATAGTACAATAATATTTTGATTTAATTGAAATAAATTGTACGATATGCAACAATGGTTCAATTAAAATTTTCGAATTGATAAAATTAACTTCATTAAAACGTGATGTAAATTTAATTAATGGACACAGCCATAATGATATATCCTGTGCTTCATGGATTGCTAATATTAATTCTTTAAAGATTTTTGTAAATATTTGTAAATAAACTGAATTTATATTTTCTAATATAATTGCAATTGATTTAATTGTTGGTGAATTGATTTGTTCGTAAATATTTTGTAAATTTTCATATCTTGTTGACCAATACGTAATTTCATTAGCTGGTAAATAATTATCATATATATCAATATTTTTTTTAATACCAGTAATTTTTGTTGAATTGATTGGTTTATCATTTAGAACATTGTGAATTTGTTGTGTCCAATTGATAATCATACCTTCAATAGTATTACGAAAATTTGAATTGCACGTGCTCAAATCACTATGAAATTAATTATATTTTTTTAATCTAATATCCAATTTCAAATATTTGTTATAAATAATTTAATATTGACGTACCCCATTAAAATTTTTGCTTCCACTTCAAAGATAATTTTTGGTGCTACTGTAACTGATAGAATCGTTTTGTTCGATATATTTCCTTTTACCTAAATATATAAATAAAGTATTAATGAAGATAGGTAAAGGGTCACCCAAATATTTTACAAATATTTAATATATTTAGTTACTTATGACGAAAAGCTATCAATAAAATTACATAATTTTTTATCAATTGGCTCAACCTTTGGCCCATCACAAATTTTGATATTCATTCATGGAAAATTAATTAAAAATTATATTGAAAATGTATATAAATTTTAGATACACCTTGTCTCATTATTAAATCTTTTGATTATATCAGAATAAAAATGAAGAAAAAAAATTAATAAATAAAACACCCCAAGCTCAAAAAGTTCTCTGTGCCCTGTCTAATATTAGATATTGAAGGATAATAAGAAAAAACAAAAAAAAACTTTTTTTCCTAAATGAAAGAAAGAATAAAAATAAAAACAAAAATTTCTTTTTTTTTAAATTTCCTAAAACTTTTCACCAGAAAAAAATAAATATCTTTTGTATTCCGGTTTACATTTTCTTCTATATCTTTATCATATTTTATTGCTGACAGAGGTCGGGTAATTGGTATGAGCAATAAGAAAATTCTATCATGCATTAAATAATAAATTATATTTTATTACACCCACCTCAGTTAAAATATTTTTTAGTTTATTTGTTTGTGCCTCAAGGTCCTTCGATACGATATCCGGCCACAATTTCCGATTGAATGGATTATTTAGTAATGGTAAAAATATTTCATCAACTAATATTGCTAAACTTTTAACCGTATATGTTGGTAAATCACCAAATAAAATTTCTTTATGAAAATTATCAAATGTTACCGTACATAGAATTTTCTTAATAAAATAAACTGATTTCCCTTTGGCAACAATTTGTGATGATGTAGATGATGTTAATGGTAAATTTTGTGATTTTGAAGATGATATTGTTGTTCCTGTTGATGTTGATGATGATATTGATGTTGATGTAAATGGAAAATTTAACATTGGTATAAGAAAACCAGCTGAATTCAAAGTAAATATCAATATTCTTTGTGTAGCATTATTAAGCCAGTTTAATACAATGAACTGGAAAATTATATTAAACATAATTTTTTTTAATAAAGAAATTTATATTTATATTATTTTGTTTGTGTTAAAATATTATATTTTTCTTATTATATAATATTCCAATTACCCCAAAGTTAAATTCTAAATAAATATTATGATATAAGTTGATATAAGTAGCTATAAGATTTTCCTAGTAACGATTATGTAATAACCAAAAAAAATTGGTATTTGCTATTTTTATCATTAATTGGAAGATTTTTAAATAAACTATTTATTCATACTTTTCGGTAATAAATTAAGGATTTATTGATAGGATTATATTTCGGTGAGAATATAAATTAACACAAAATCTTTTTTGGTAATGTTAAGAGCTCTTTAGAATATTATGAAATGTGTCGATTTTTATGTTTATCAATTTTTGATCTTATTCGTAGAGTTCAATTAATAAATTAGTGTCAGATCAATTTATTAATTTATTGTATACTTTTCTTATTAGGAAAATATTATTATAATTATTTTACGAGGAGTTATATGAAAAACCGATTAAAAAATTTAATTTCAAAATTAATTAAAAAGAAAATAATTATATATTTTTTAAAGAAAGTTCTTAGTAACAAAACAACCGAGAGGTTGATTCAGAGTATAAGACAAATTGCGATATTCTCACTTTTCACTTGCCCAAAAATAATCTATTAATTTTTGACAGATAATAATTTATTTAAACATACAGGCTGGGATAAAAGTAACGTATATATGTAAACATTGAATAACTCTTTTGTGTATTTTTTTAAAAATATAATTTGAGCTTTGTACGTTTTAAATGTTAAGTATAAAAAATAATATCTGATAGATGTCCACCATTTTCCTCTATGTACTATTGCGCTCTTAAAAAGGCGCTTTGTGAAATACCATAGAACGTATGTGGCTGTATCGCAGTGATTTTAGCTTTGATATTGATTATTGTCTGATCTATGGCTTCAAAGCTTGTTTGCAAACATCTGATCTTTCAGTAAACCCTATCGGAAATTAGCAGGCGTGATTAATCATGGTCAAATCAGGTGTACATGCTTAATTCTTAATTTCTTAAAATAATTCGTTCCCCAAGAATAAAATACATGTATAGTCCATCATATGCCATACAAAATCACTTTTCATATCACGATATGTCTGCGCATTCACTGTCATTGCATTTTCAACTTCATTTTCAAAAAAGTAGGGTACGATAATCCGATAATTAGAAATTTGCAGTACCCCAAATCAAGTATTAAATTTAGCATTTTGTTATAACGAGGTCTACTTTCTATTAACAAAATCCCGAAAAACTAAATTAAATAAAAAATAAAAATGTTATTTAATTTTTATATACTTGCGTGATTTTTGTACCACCCTGTTTAAATATATTTTATAAAAATATTTATCATTTTTTAATTAGGTATTTTTAATTAGGTATAAAGTGGACGCCATTTAATTGCTAAATTAATATTATTACGTTTGTGAAATTGGCTAAATTTTAATCGGGAATTTAATTATTGATCAAATTAAATCAATAATTGTTTAATCGTGAGTTAATTTATCAAAAATATACTAATTTATACTAAAAATTTACTAATATATTAATTTTGCCATTCAAAATGACATTACTCTATGGATTACCCAACAGTTAAAACTGTTATAAATACAAAATATTTTTCAATTTATGTAATTAATCTTATAAAATTATTATTTTAATAATTTAACTATAACATAATAAATTTATCAAATATAAAACTTAATTTATTTAAAATTATAATTTGATTTAAAAAATAAAATATCATTTTATTATACCTTCAGGTCATCAGTTGTTATCATCTTTTGCCATTTCTCTTGTTTAAGTTTTAATGTTGCCAGGACATAAGATGAAATTCGTTCTAAACGATAATCTTGATCATTTTTAGATTTAACTAGTTCACTATGATTTTCCTCTGTCATTTTAATTTAATAAAAAATGTTCTCTGATTTGTTGATATAAATTTTCTAATATTTGTCTTTAAAATATAATTTCAACATAGAAATGTAAAATTCAATTTAAAATATTTAAAAAAAAAAAAAAACACACATACGACATTTTATGATTATAACAAAATATTTAAATTCAAATTTATTATAAAATAAATTATTGATAATTTATACGCTAATTTTATACTACGTAACATTCTGTTTTAATAGCAGAATTGATTCTAAAATATAAATTTAAGGGTGAATTTTTAATAGGTCCACTTTTTCATTTAAATATGCCAATATCCTGAAATATACGTATAACAACTATATACATATTATATACGTTTACGTTATTAGTTCGACAATTTGAATTAAAATTAAATTGGATATGGACTTTATATCGATCAAACTAAATGCAATCATCAAGGTGCTAAAGAACTCTAAATTATTTGATTATATACGTTTTTTAGGGTGTTTACTGAACAATGCATATAAAAATAATAATACAATGTTTTAACGTATATTATGAAATTCAATTCTTTTTATGTTCATATAAGTTTTTATTTGTATTTTTGTAATTAAGGCTTTTTCGTTTTGTTGGAAAATAAAATTTATTGTAGATAACACTAAAATATAGAATGTTTATTCCACTTTCATGTAAAATTGAATGTATGAATATATAGATAATAATGTGTGGACGTGTCTCTCATTAGAAATTTTACCTTTTCTAATTATATTGACACATCTAATAAGGTAACTGACGAATTCATCGAAAACGAGTTCATCGAAATAATATTGTTTTTTAAGTTTTTAACTATAAAAAGCGTGTTGAGCGATCAATTGTATGATGAATTAGGAACGTGATTCCAAGAATTTTTATAAGTCGTTAAGTGATCGCAATTCGACCATTTTTAATATAGTGGATGTGAAAATATAAGAATTGTAACGTCAATTCTTATAAATATTATAAGAATTGACCTTACATTTATTGTTTTACAAAATCTTCACTTTGAATAGAAGATTTTTAATGCTGGGAATTCCCTGCTCCTTGTAAAAACGTTTTTCAATGCAAAAGTTAACTTCTCATTTATTCTCTTGTTTCGGGGAGTAAAGTGCTAATTTTCCTGCCTGTAGAATTAATATTTATAAGAATTGTTATTTTAATTCTAAATACAGGATTGAAGTAAACATTGAATCAGGAAAAAATAATAGATCAAATTAATTTAACTTATTTCTAATTTTTCCAATGACATTTACAAAAACTAATTAGATAATTTTTAATTAAATTTAAGCTCAAACTATTTATTCTGTAAAATGGATGAACAATGTGCATTTATTCCCGGGGTTGAACAGTACCAAACAAGGGGTTAACTGCCTCTTCATCTTTCGTGATAATATTTCCCTAAAATTTTCCACTCGAAACGAAAAGAGGCACTTTTAGTTCCTTGTGTTCTAATGTACTAAATTAAATTAAGTATTCGATGATATTGTAATTCGGTAAATTCGTTTTCGATGAATCGACTGAAATCATATAGTACCAACAATAATTATAAATTTATTAAGAGAAACGAGATAGTAATTATTATTACAATTTGAATCCAAATTATTAAAGCGTATATAATTAATAATATATTATTGTCAATTTATTTGAAATTTAATTAAACTATGTACTATACAAAATTTTCAATAAAATTTGTTTCAATAGTTATTAAGAATTAATTTCAATCATTTTTCTGTTCATTTGTTGGAAATTGGAAAATTATTGGAATTTATTGCCATTTACTTTTAATTAAATATTTATTGATAATATTATTAAACAGCTTTAAATGTTAAACCAAAAATTATATAAAGCAAATATTTGTGGGTAAAATTTAATATATTAAATTTTAAGATAAATATTTATGCTTAATATACAATAAATTTAAAATATTTATAATTTAATTGTAATTATATTTAAGTTTAAATCGAAAATTCTTAGCATTTTGTCAACATAAATGCCAATTAAAAACCAAATATTTTTCCGAACATATAGGCTTAGACGGGGAGCTAGCAAAACGGATTTTCTTTGGTTAGTTTATGAAAATAAGTAGGTGAGGCCATATGAACTTACTACAAACAGGATATGAAATGTGTCTATACATACCATTATTTATCTCCAATACTTTCTAGGGTGCTTATTTGCAATTTCTGCCAGAGATAATTTTTCTATTTTCAAAATGAATCAACCTTTACAAGAATTTAGCTCAATTGATGTAACTAAAATTCTTTCCTTTTAGCTTTCTTTGAAATGTAGAGTTGCCAGACCTTGAAATCAATATTTACTGAGTTCATAATACCCTGATATCTCAACTCATTTTCATGTCTGCTAAAATAACCAAAGTAAATCCTCTACTAACTTTTAGTCCAATTTTATTTAATCAGAATGTGAAAAACATTTTAAATTTTAAATATTTTCATTTTATAAATAAAGTTTTAAATTTAGAAATTCAAATTAACAAAGGTTCAGTTACCTAATTTCAAAGGTATCGAAATATATATATGAAAATATTTTATTTATTTTAGAATTAATAAAATATTTACTTAAAATGAACAAGGATAAAAAAATATTCAAATAATTAGATGTAAAAAAATATATTTAATTTAAACGCAAATGTTATTTAACAAATATAAATATTGGTAATTAAATAAGTATTTAAAAATTTATTATTATAATTTAATTTAAATTTTATAAATAAATTTAAATTGAAATCAATATTTAAATTGATAAATTAAATGATTTATTTTCATTAATTTTAATAACAATTATAATATTTTGTGGGCAGAGATGAAAATTTCGTAATTCGTAAATTTCATTTATGAGTCTATTCCGTCTCATCCCGTACCTTTCACTGCAGGCAAATTTACTGCAAACATTCGCGGTGTACATATTCATAGTACAACCGGTTACGTTTTTAAATATAATTTGTATTAAGCGGTGAACATGTCCGTTAATTTGTTTGCGGTAAATTTATACGAGGTGAACATGCTCGCGATGAAAATCTCGTGCGATGATAATGCTCGCTGTAAAAAGACGACTGCGATGAATACTTTATGGTGAAACGACCGGGTACGATTATAAACTATTAAATAATGATTTCCGTAAATATTCACTAATTTGAATATCATTTAACATCCGGCAATTTAGAGGAAATTGTAATAACTTAAAAAAGAAAAATCTGAAAATGTATTACATTAAAAATTAGAGAAATTACTATCAAAATTAGAATCAATATAATAACTAAAAGTTATCTAAAAGAAAAGTATCAATGCAATTTTCCTATGTAATTTAAATATATTTCTCGGGTAATTTGACAATTTTGAATATAATACGAATAAAAAGTTAAAACTTTACAATTTTGTGGAAATACATAGTAAGTGGAAATTATGTTTGTATCTGTATCTATATGATTATCATCTCCTTTAAACCACTTCCGTTTATTCACTTCAGAACGATGTCCTTAGGGAATCCTTTTAACTTTACTTAAAAAATAATATAAATACGAGAATTGTAATATTAAGAGTACATTTTTTTGTTATTTACTCTGTGGGTGATGGTGGCATTTCATAAAAGTCATTTTAAGAATAAAAATATATATATAAAAAAACTTTTTTTGACATTTTCTTTTAGCCATTAGGCGAATAAAATAAAATAAAAATTGGAAAAGAAAGTAAATATAAAACAAAAACAAAAAAAAAAAATTAAAGGAAAATTCTGTGATTTTTTTGTTGTTTAAAGTGGAATAAATTATTTTATTTATATATAAGTATACGATAAAAGCTGTGAACAGTACGAGGGATGTTCCCGATGCTGCCTTAAAGATATCGCAAAAATAAAACAAGATTTAATTTTATTTTCAATCGCATGCAATTGATTTTACATGAACACTTTTACATATAAAAAAAAATATCTACAAAAATGGGTGCCGTGTTATTGTTTACAGTATAGATCAACAAGTGAAATAACAAATGTTTCTGATCAATGTTTAGCCATGTTTAAACGTAACCCAAATGAATTATTACATCGATTCAGAATAGTTGTTGAGAGTTGAGTAAACCATTACACACAAGAAACAAAAGAACAAGCAAAGAATGAATAGAAGCTGGTTCAAGTAATGGTTACTGTTTTTTGGACAATTTAGCAAAGACGGCAAAGCATGCCTTTTTCACAAGCAAATTTTCAAAAATTCTGTTTCAAATCTCTATTCATCAAAAATGTCGAGGTTGAAATTCTAATGCATATTTTGCAGGCCTTGAACAAATTTATTAGAAAACATTAAATAATTTTTTTTCCCATTGAGATAGCCAGTAATCCTGAACAACTCTCGTATATTAATTTTATATAATTTATTTCTAGACAGATAAATAATTTTAAATGATTTAATCAATTTCTTTCCCCCCAAATCAGTTTATGGTTACTTGTTATTATCCAGCATTGGAAATCATCAATAAATTTTCTATTTTTAATATAAATATTTTTTTTTTTTAAATGAAATTTTCTTTATTGGTTTTATTTATTATATTTCAAATTAATTGAATGTGATAAAAATAAAATTGAAATTTTCTGATATTAAAAATTAAATATAATTATATAAATAATAAACCAAATTAATTATATAAATTACAAATTTTATGGAGAAATCACGTAATATAAACTATAATTTAATTGATTTTATTGATTTGAATTTATGCTATTCCACAAACTTTAATGTAATTTAATACCTAAAATATTGTATCACAAGTAAGCTATAAAAATTCATGTGAAGTACTCATCCTTCATAATTAAAGTGCTTGATAAATATATGACACATTATCTAAAAAATATTTAATGGTGTTGCGAATCAAATATCAAGATTCCTCGGCCTAACGTAACTATAACATTTGCCTAAAGGTCAATTTTGAATTAATTATTACAAAGATGTTTCATATCCGAAGAATTTATATTATAATAATAATAATGATAAAGGAACCGAAATTCTTTTAAATTATTCATTTCAGTCCATTTTACATTCCGCCACTAAATTTTCCACAAATTTTTCCTGCGGAAATATTTTATTATTTATACTTGTCATTAAGAGTGGCAGGCGTGTGATTTTTTTCACTAAATTTTCTTCATTTTCTTATTATTTTTTTGGAATATATAAATCTGTAAGCTAGAAGGTTTCCTTTACAAACTTGAAAATTGTATGTTTAAATATTTGTTTTGTTTGCTGTTGGATGTGTAAGTGTCTCAATGGAATAAAATAAATACCAAAAGTGTCGCAAAGACATTACGATTTATTATATTGAAGGTTCAAAATCTCATTTTTTATCGCGACGAATATTTTTTTTTTTATTTTTGATGAAAATAGAGTGGGATTTTTTTTGGGTTTTTCTTTTTTTTTTTGGTAATTGTCATGAGAATTAAATATATCTTATATCTTTTGTAGTAATAATTATGGAATGGTTTGCAAGAGATTGAACAAGGAATTTTGTTTTTCCAATATAAATATTATATAAATTATTGATTCATTTTCGTTTTAATTTAATACATTATAGAAGGCAATAATTTATATTTGGATTTTATGGATATGAAAAAAATGGGAAAATAGAGAAGAAAATTATATTTAGATAAATCAATTGTTAGTAATAAACGTTTGTTGTAATAAAATTATAAAATGTAAATATACACTGTGAAAAATTAATGTCGAAACCGCTTATATTGATTCGCAAAAAAAAAGGATTTTGTTTGATGGATTTATTGTAAGGACGAGAAGAATACGTGAGGGATTCATACAATCAGAGTTATAGGTCAGAATTAGATTCAGTGTACTACTAAAAATCCTTTATGTCACATGACTTCCGCATACTTGCCTTACGTACTTCATTAGGAATTAATATTGAGTTAGTACACAATTACAAGGTAAAACTACCTTAAAATGTATGCAGAACAGACACAAATTCCAATACAATACTAAAAGAATCTTTTAGACCATGTAGAATTACGTTTTAGGTACTGATGCGATCGCTAACTGAATTGTGACGTAAAATAAATTAAATTTGATAACTAGCTAACTATTAAATAATAAAATTTGTAATATAAAAATTGTCTGGATATTTGAAGACGGAAATTGAATTTAAATTATGATCACGAATACAAAGCGGCAAGCCCGAAATATAAATACAAATTATTTCGGAATTAAATTTTATAAAAAATTCTCAATTTCTTATTTAATCTAAATTTATAAATGATGGTTTTAATATATAAAAAGAACTTATTTTAGATTATTAGTTATAATAATAATTATTTTAGCTATCAAAATTATTTGTTATATAAATTGATTAGATTAGACCATGCAGTTGTTCAATATTGAAGCTCTATAAGTCTAGTTTGTATAAGAAGAAATCTAATACCAAAGACAATGAAATTTATCAGCTATTTTCATAAATGTAGTAAAAAAATTACAAAAAATCACAATAAAAATATGTATTCTAACATATTAAAAGTATAAATGTATAATTTATAAATTTTCTCGATAAATCTATTTATTCTAATTTTCTGGGAAAAGCCAATACATTTTCTTTTTTATAATTTTCTGTATAAAAGCACTGCAAACTCTGCATAGAACTTGTTATGAAACGCAGCATATATGCGACGAAGTGTCTAGCTGTCAAAAACAAAAAAGTGACACCACAGTAAAGATTCTTATAACATTTTAGTATTCGGAATCGAGAGATATATTTGTTAAACTAAAATGGGGTTATACTGAAAAACTGTGGTAACAAAGTTGAACGCAACATTTATTTTAAACTGTGTAATTTTAGAAAAATTAATATATTTCCGGATTTCGCTTAATTTTGAAGACATCCTTATAAGAACACTAAATTATATTGACAGTCGAAGGCACAAAAAAACCTTTTTAGGCATAATTTCTATATTATTAATAATTTACCATCCCTAAAATTAGATGAAAACCATAATCATAGTGTAAATGCAAATGATATTTTTCATATCTATCTACAAACAAAACTAAATGACTTTGTTATGCTCCAAAAAAAAAATAGATATTTTTGTAATAATATAGAATATTTTTTTATTATTATTTCGTATACTTCTTTTATTCGCTGAATGATTGCCTGTCATTAGTTTTATGATGCAAAACATTGCTAAGAGGGTGTTTTTATCTCGTGATTATGACAAAAACAGCATGAACAAAAAAAAAACAACAAATGAAATTTAAATTTCCTTTCCGGGCAAAAATAACAACAACAAAAAATGAATGGAAATGATTTTTATATAATTTTATTTTATTTTGGATAGCCCAGGTCAAGAGGAGAATAATTTTTTTTTCGTTTCTACAATTTTCAGTTTACTTTTATTTTATTTTTAAAAAAAATTATAAAAATTGAAGGAAATAATGAAATTAAGAATATAATGAGCTTCACTTTTATTAAAAAAAAAAAAAGCAAAAGCAAAAATTTAAGCACCAACGCGCTGCCATTAATATTTATTTTTTGATATAAAAATTTTTACATTTTTGTATAATATCTTTTTTTAAAATTAATTTTATAATGTTTAATTTTAGGCAAAGGTAAATATTGAATATATATTTAAATTTTCCAGGTTAAAAACAAAAAGAACAACATAAAAAGAATCTCAATTTTTTATATTATTGCTTTAGGAACTTTAATTTTTATAGGGTTTTGTAAGTTTTGTAAGGATTCTATTTAAATATTAATTTTCATATTAAGTTTATTTCAATTCATTTCATAATGATTTGATTTTGAATATAAAATTTAATTGGGTACCCAAGGATGTAGGAGATTTTATATTAATAAAGTAATGTTTTCCTTTTGAACTTGAAAATTTTATGTGGAAAATGTTGAAAATTAATTTTGGAACAGAAAATTTATTGTTGTTAAATGGAAAAAAAAAATTTGATACCATTTACAAGAATGTCGTTAGAGTGGAATTTCCAGGGGTTGGTTGTTGTCTAAAGAACCTGTAGGGACACAGAATACTTCAATATGCAAAAAGAGCAGCAACAAACCGAGTAAGATGGAAATATCAAGTGGAAGCACATGATATACAAAATAGTTGAATTCATTATTCTGTGAAGAACATTAGAAAATTTGTCGTATCGTATTTTAATATAATTTTCTTTGAATTCTCTATTAACTAATAAGTTGTCATATTTGTATATTTGATGGATCTATGAACTATATAGCGTTTTTGCAGCCCTCTGGCTTCAAACTTATACTAGCAGTTGATAATAAATAAGAAAAATGAAATAAAATAATTAAAATATGTTTTTTTATGTAAAATATTTGTTAATTCAATATTTATTTTGTAGAATTTCACTTCAAAAATGAACTAAAATTTATTGATTTTTTTTTGTTGTGGTAACGCTAATCCTTCTTAATAATTTGCGTATAGCTTGTTTTATTTAGTAGCTTTATATATACACTATCTAAAATTTTAATGTGGAAATACATTATTATAAAGATGCGTAAATTACATAAATTTATTTATTAAGAAATGAGTAAGTTAATTATTTTCATCTTTTTCTTTCTTTTTTACTAAACATTTCCAAAGCATTCATGATAGGCATTTTTATATTTTTTGACTTAAAACAAAAAATTCAAAATGAAAACCAGTCACGTCTATCCACCACGGAGAAATAGGAAACTCTAAAGGGATATAATTTATTCAAAAAAGAAATTTTTTAAAAATAAAACAACAAAGTATAAGGTAAAATAATAATTTAGTATCTCTTCTATAATATATTCAATTAAGATACAAAATTTTATGGTAAATTATACAACAACAATTATATAACAATTTTTTTTTTTTTGTTTTTCGTATTATATAATTTACCATAAAATTTTCCAAAGTTAAATAAACTTAAAAACATATTAGAATTTCAAGGTTGCAACAATAAACAAACACCGGCTAAAGTCCATTTCGATGCTTTCTCTTTTGTCTTCAAATTAAAAGTCCAAACAAAAGTTGGTCCTCGTCCTCTGAAATGTAAAAAAATAAAATAAAAAATTTAATTATGTAAGGGAAAGTTTTATCTTTCTTTTTTTATAAAAATATATATATTTTTATGGAAATAGATTTGATCCTTAGGGAATGAATTTAAGGGCTGTGTAAAATATACCAAAAATAACGTGAAATAAATTCATAATAAATTATAGAAAGAATAAAAAAAAACCAACCTAAATTAAATTAATATAATGTATAAGAAAAAATTCTGTATAAATATAAAAAATATTTTAAATAATTTAAATATTAATCAAACAAAACCAAAAATTCATTAACTAAAATTATCAAAATTTTGTAAATTTTACATACCGAATTTTATAAACTGGACATTCATAAATATTTTTAGTTTCTTGTTTGTCTTGTGTAATAGCTTTAATAAATATTACTGGCATCAATGGAAAAAGATCTTTCATAAAAGCATCTGCAATTGATCCAATTTTAGTATCCCAACGTGCACCTTCCATATATAAACCAGAAACATAAGCACCTTCACGTGGTGGCTGACTATTTAAAAGAAATTTAAATATTTTAAATAAAATTAAATAAATAATTTATTTCAATAATTTTTATTACCTAATTTCTTCTCGGAATTTTTTTGTAACATCACAATTTAAACACATTCGATCTAATGGCCATTCATTTTTACGTGCAGTTTGTTGCATAATTGCTGTTAAAAAACTTTGTGGATTAAAAAAACCACCTAACCAAACAGATGATGGTAAACGAAAATCAGCAACCCATGCTTCTAATTCACGTAAACGTATTAATAAATCAGCAAACCATGATTGTATACCTAATAAACTTGGATATGCTAATTTTGTCCATGATTCTGGTACTTGATCCAAAAATAATGATTGCATTAAATTTTCCATAAGTGATGATATTGTTAATTCACCTTTTAAACCTAATTCCAATTCTTTTAATGAACGACTTATTTCACCCATTAATAAATTCATTCTTTCACATTCTTGAAATGATACAATTATATATGGATTACGATCTGGTGCTTTTGACATTAATTCTGGTATATTAAATGGTGCTGAGATTTTATCTAATATATCTTCAATAATTAATTTAACCATTTCTTCTTGGGTTAATTCACCTTCAGATGCCCCACCAGCCATTCTTGGTTGCAATTCAAATACAATACGAAATAAACGTTCAGCAACAGTTGTTAAATAACCAATTTCAGCATTTAAATGTAAACCATATAAATGTGGACTCTCTGATGGTAAATTATCATCAATATATAAATGATAACCATTATAATCTAATATACCAGGTGCTGGAAATCCTTTACAATACAATAATTCACCATCAATTAATTCTGGTTGCATAAATTCTTCTAAATATGTACGGCATAATCGACGATCCCAATCATCTGTAATATGACCACCATACATTATTTCACCAAATAGATAACGTAAATCTTCCCATGGTACACGATTATTAGCTTCTAAATAATTATATAATACATAAACACTTATTGTTAAATCACCAACATTGAATGGATATACGCGATTCCATCCTTGTGCACCAAATTTACGACGTTCAGCAATAACAGCATGAAAATAACATAATGAAAATAATATTGCTTTAAATTCAGTTTCTTTTGTGCACATTTCTAATGTTTCTTGTGTAAAATTATCTAATGCTTTATGGACATTTTGTAACATACCAGTTGGTGGTTCATTTGTTATTTTAATAGCTGATTCTAATATACCTTGTGGTAATATATGATAAGCTGGATCACCAGCTGGTTCAGCACTTAAATATAATCTATAATCTGGATGTGATACACCTAATGTTGCTTCCATTGATTTTTCTAATACTGCTAACCATTTAGCAACTAAATGTATATTTTGTAATATTACCCAATGACCATCTCTTGATGCAACTCTAATTGCATTTTCAGCAATAACTTCTTGACCTTGTCCCAATGACACATTATGTAAATTTTGTAAATCCATTGTAAAGCCTAATACTTTACCCAATTTTTCAACATCTTTTAATGGATCAACACCAGCTGATAATACAAAAAATACATGAGTTTCAGCACTAGATTCTTCAAATGTTGTTGGAAAATCTAACATTCTTATACCAATAAATTGTGGACCTAATGTATCTTGTATAAAACCTTGTATAGCATATGTCATACGATCTGGTCGTAATGCTCTCATTATACATAAACGTTGTAATGATGTTTTTGTTTTCCATTCACCTGGTAATTTTTCTTTTTCGGGTGCATCGAATTCTGTAAATGCTTTCCAACGTTTCATAGATGATTCAATATCTTTATCTAAACCACGAAATGCTTCTAAATCACTTAATGCTTTAATACCACCCCAATTTGTACCTGTCAAAAATGAACATGGTGATGTTAAATTTGGTGTATACGGATAACGTAGTAAAAAGTCTAATTCATTTGCTTTTATATCGCCACTATTTAAAAATATTTGCGTTGCCATTTGTGTTAAAAATATTAATTTATCGGCTTCAAATAAACCACGTGCTGTATACATAAAACTAGTAAATGTTAATGATTCAATTAAATTATTAACACGTTCTTTAAGTGTATCAGCTGGTTCAGCTTTAATTATAGCTGTTGTAAATACAACTGTAAATGCTTTTAATGAAAATTGATAAATTGGATTTATTTTAAATAAATCATTTAATATAAAATATATTATAGATGCTCTTTCAGCAGCTGGCCTATAAAATTCACGTGCTGCATCAATTTGTATTGCTGTTGCTGTTGCCTCAACAACTTTGATTTCAACTTCATCTGATGTTCGTTTTGTTTTTTCTAAATTCATAACTAATGTAACATCTTCTAATACATTATCACCAGCTGCTGCTAATCGTTTCAATAAATCATCTTCCAAAAATTTTAATGTTATTTTGAAATTATTTTGTTGTTGTGTTAATTTAGCACGTAATGCTGCTAAATCTGGTCTTTCAGCTTTAACAACTTCACCTAACAATTGTTCTTCTAAACCATCCCGGGTTACAGTAAAATTAATTAATGTAGTTTGGGCTTGCATTTCGGGTTTATAATGTGGATTTGCTAATTTCGTATGTAATATTAAACGAAATTTCGGATTGAAATCAATTTCACGATCGCCCATTTTAATACATGTACCCTTTTTAATTAAATTTCTACCCAAAACTGGATTCAATACAGCATCAACATTTTCACCAATATTTTCAATTAATAATACATTACCATTTGATATAGCTTTTTCAACTTGATCTAAATAACCACGTTGCGTTAATCGAAGTACAATTAATTCTTTTGAGTATTTACTTTTAACCCACTTGATACCTTGTCTAAAATAGAAATAAAATTTTGTATATGGATCGATTCAAAATTGGTAAGATAATTGTTAACAATATTTTTATTAAATAAACTTACAATTGTGGATCAATCATTAAAGGATATCTTTGTGAATGAATCAAAATAGCAGCATTTTCTGCTGACATTCTATCACTTGGTAAACCTTGATTATTCCATTCAGCTATTTGTGCATCGTCACATATCATTTCAAATGGATCACCGCCACTAGCTGGAATCGGTTTCTATTAAAAATAAGCAGAAATTTTAATATATTTAATCATTATAACTAAAACATAATTAATGAAAAATAATTTTATATAAATTAGTATATAAATAAAAATTACATCCATAGCTTTAAATTGAGGCCACCATTGTTTTTGTTGTAATTCAGTTCGATAAACTCTTGTAAAACATCCAACATAAGATATAAAACATGATAATAATAAAATGTCACCTGGTAAGGTAATTAGACTACCTTTTAGACTATATTTAAAAAATAATACAAAAATTGAATAAATAATTTCTTAAATTTATATCATTATTTTTAGTATACCTTGCAACAGAATCTTGCCATCTTTTTTTATTTGATGCTAAACCATTAATTAATCGATTTGCTAAATCAATTGTAAATGCTGTTTTATCAGCTTCATCTTGACATTTTTGTTTTTCACCTAAAGCACCATCTAATTTTAATTGTATAACACTTAATTCTTCTTCTAAACGATTTAATTGTGATTGTAATGCACCTAATTTATCTCTAGCAGCTTGTAATGTATTTTGTGCATTTGTTAATGCTTTTAATTTCGGTTCAACAATTAACCATACTTCATGAAATTTATTTATATTTATTACCCATGAACATAAACCAGCTGCTGCTCCAGATTTTGCCATAATTTTTTCAGGATCAAATTCTGGATCTTTTATATATGGTTGTAATGCTTTGATTGTATCTAAATGTATATGTTCTTTATCATAATAAATTAAATCTCTTAAAAATTGATCAACATTTCCCATCATAACACGTGCTGCTTTCCAACTACGATCTTTTGGTATTTTACCTTTTGGTGAAAATAATACTAATACAGCTGCACAACAATTAACAACAGCTTCTGGTGGTGAACCAAATGATTTCAATTCAGTTAAATTATTTTTATTTAATGTATTTAATGCATCTTGGGCAGCTAATAAAGCTGGTTGTACTTTACGATAATCTTCTTCACAATTAGATGCTTCAACTGATACTTCTTCTTCAATTGTTCGTACTTTACGTTCTTCTTCCGTGGCATATGCTCTTTCTTTAGAAACTTTTTCATTTTCAAAACTAACAACTTTAATTAATTGATCAGCTGCTTCATTTTTTACTTTTAATATAACCTCTTGATCTTTTAAGACATCTTGCAATGAATCAGCTTCAACTGAACATGATGCTAATTTTATAAGACCATTTGATAAACGAAATGATTGATTTTTATTTGCTTTAATTTTCTCTTCTAATAATTTTGTGTATAAGCTAATTAATTCTAAAAATGATTTTGGTGTTGTATAATTATAACGTCTATCATTTGCTAAATATAATTGTGATATTTTATTAACTGATGTATGAACAAATGACATAAATTTAGAAATTGGAGTACATAATGTTTCCTATTAAAAGAAAAGATTAAAATTTTGTGATAAGTATACAAGAAGCGTTGAATTTTATGTTTAAAACTTATTGTTAATTGTATCACTATAAGTTTTAAACCTAAAATTCAACGCTTAAAATATAATCATTTACCTCAAGAACTTCAATTTCTGATAAAAATCTAAACGAAACTGATTCTAAAGCTTCTTGTGGCCATTCATGGAACCAATCAATTGTTGTATTATTAACTAATGCTGGAAATTTCCTAGACCGTATACGTAATGTTGCACCAACTGGTGAAAAACATAATATCACTTTTAATAATGCACGTACTTTCTCAATGAAATATTTCCAAATTGCTTCACGTACTTCCGGTATTCCTTCTTGTTTAGCTTCATTTCTCATATTACCAATTATATTTTCAACTTCATCATCAGCAAATAATTCATGTATTTCACCAGATGCTAATAAATCATTAACAAGTACTAAAAATTGTTCTTTTGGTACTTCACTGTCAGTTAATAAAAAACAACATGGTGTACTTTTAACACCAGCTTTTGTATATAATGTTGCTATATTAATTCTTAAATCATTTATACTATAATCTTTTGTTAATTGTATTTGAAATACATCTAATGATGATATATATGCAGCTAAACGACTTAATGATTGTTTACCAGAACCACCAACACCAATTAATAATGCATAACCGCGTGATGATTCAATTATACGACTAATACGACAAATATGACTCATTGCATCTTCAAATAATACTAAATTCATAGCACCAACTAATTCATTATATTCATTTTGTGCTTCTGTTAATAGTTTTAATAAAAGCGCCCAATCTTTTATACCACCATATTTCATATCAGTTAGTCCTTTTGCAAAATGACAATAAATTAATGGTCTTTCCATAACCGCATCTTCATTGAATGTTTCAATACCTTTACGTAATGATTGTAGTAAACATTTTTGAAATTCTTGAATATCTTGTATTTCGACTAATTTATCACCATAAACACGACTAGATTCATGTACCCACAAGCGTATTAATAAATCCGTACTGGGACATATTTCACTATTTGAATATAACATACCCTAAAAAATAAAAAAAATCTAATCTATTACCAATAAACGCTGTGAAGACTGAAATTTAACTTTTCGTTGAACTAATTTATATTTAAAAAAAAAAGTTTATGGATTAAAATTTAAATTCTCCGGAAAAAGTTAGAAGTTAATCAGCATATACAAGGACTGTGTCACATATTGCCTGTGTTATAATTACTTTATAATATTTAAAAACTAAGTCAAGTCTGATAATTGCGATAATCGTCTTTCTTATCGATAAAGCTTATAATCATAAAATTATTTAATAATTCTTACCGTAAATATATTAGAGATATCACGTAAATTGAAATTATAGTGAAATTTAATAGCTGTCGGCAAGAATGTTGAACTGACTCTTTGATGAAGTATTATTGCTGTTTGAACCAGTGAATCACATAATTTTATAACATCAGGTTTGAATTTATGATTTGGATTTTCCATATGTTGTGATAATATTGAATTCAATATATGATATAGGGCATCAGCACTAGGTTCACTGTTAAGTGCAAACAACATTAAATATAAATAATAAATTCACTGATGAAAATATAAATTATATAATTAAAACTTACTTAACAGCAAACGAACAAAAATGTCTTTGTAATCTTGGATCAATTGTAAATGAACCAGCAGTTGGATTCATTGCTGATACAAACTGACAATTATGTATATCTTTTAATGTCATTTTAGTTCTATCATACCAATGACCATAATCCATAAATTGACGAATTATTGTATGCGGTTGTACTGTACCATATTTATCAACTTCTGGCATATTCATATCATCAACAAAATATATCATTTTTTTACCACTTGGTGGTCCAAAATTACGCCCAGCTTTTTTTTCTAATGGTTTCTCTAAAATACGTTGTAACATTTCGGATGTTGTATAAAAATTAAATGGTACATTTGTAACAGCATATCGGTCGGGTAATGAATTTAATTTAGCATTCATCATTATTGTTTTACCAGAACCAGCTGGTCCAACTAACATAATTGGATGATTATCTTCAGTTAATATATCCATAAAATAACGTAATCTTGTTGTTTCTGATGTATTTACTAAATTTGATTGTAATGGTATATCTGGATTTAATTCAAATTCTGGTACTAATGTTGTCCATGGTAACCATTTTTTTGTTGATTGATCAACATAAAAACTAAATATTGTACCATTTGTTGGAAATCTAACTGCTTTAAATTCATTTATCCACCATTTATGAAATTCATTACGCCAATCAATAATTTGATCTTGAAATAATGTAGAACCAAAACCCCATACAATTGAAAATACAAAATATATTTCATACCAATCTTTTGGACAATCGTATGGTGTATTTTGTGGTGTTAAACAACAATCTAATAAAAAGCATGTCATTTGTAGCATAGCAATTTCAGAAATTGGTGTTATTCGTTTTAAACGTGATTTAAATGCTTCCAATAATGCCGGGACATATTTATCAAATAATATTAATAATATTGGATGTTCTTGTTTATTCTGTCGTGTATTTATCCATGACAATATAAATGGACTCCAACCTAAATCTTGTGGATTTATATATAATATACCAGCTCTAGATACTGTTGCTGGTGTTGCTGTTCTTAAATTTGATATTTCAAATAATAATCGCATTTCTTTAGTTAATGCAATCCGTTCATTACTAGCTAATGTTAATACTTTATTATCATCCATAACTGTATTTAAACTTTCTATCCACATTGGATCAATATCACCATCAAGTACAATCCATTTTGGACCATTACCAGATAAATTAGCTTGATCTCTCATTATTATTGAAAATAAACCATCTTTCCATTCACGTGTCGATGGATTAACAATACCAAATAATTCATCATTTGTTACAGCTTTCGGATTTAAATCATTAAAAAATGGTCGTCTTTTTTGATTTGAATATGTTTTATTTAATGTTTTCCATACTTCACTTTTACCAGTACCAGCAAAACCAATTATAAATACAGAATGTCTAACAGCAAATAATTCTTCAAGTTGTACAACTTTTAAGATAAAACCTTCTTCGGGTTGTAATTTTAAATCTAATGCTGATTGTTTAATAACAGCTTCAAAATCTAATAATCTTTTACGTGGTACATTTAATGCAGGAAATAGATCACCAATTAATCCCATAAATACAGGTACATCGTCTGTAACAATTTTTGGTATATTAAAATCACGTAAAGCTCTCATTAAAACTTGATCTTCGGGACGAAGACGATCACCACGCTATTTTAGAAAAATATACATTATAATTTATTTAAATACATAAATATATTAAGTGCTTTTCACGAGCCAATCCGATATTGAAATATCTTAAGATCCGCGTTTTGACAGAAGTTATTTCAAAAATTCAAAATACAAAGTCCATATGAAATATCGCGAAAAGCACTCTATAAATAAATTAAACATACTCGTAATGCACCAGCAACAACTAAAACAGATTTTATAGCTCTTAATCCCCAATCGTAATGATCTTGTTTTGATAATAATTCTTTACACAATGTATACAACGTAATGAATTTTCTAGCTAATAGCCGAGCTTCTTGAAAACCTTCTGCTACCAACATAATTTCACAAATTAAAGCAAAATCTGGTACTACCATAGCACATGGACGATATAATGCCTTTAAATTTTCTGGTAATTCTGCTCGTCCTGCATAACCTGGATTCATGGTAATAAATAATCCAACAGTTGGTCTTAATTTTATTATTTCACCAGCAAAATTAAACACTATTTTCTTAGTCTGTTTACAACAAATGATTAAAATTTAAAAAAATATGTAAATAAATTATTCATAACACGTGAAATATATAAACATTTATAAATACCTTAATTGCATCTTGTATAGTTTTCACTTGAACAGCAACCACAGATAATACTTCAACGGAAATTCGATTAAATTCATCAAAACAACCCCAAGCACCGCATTGTGCTAAACCCTTATGTATATTACCAATTGATTTATAATCCATTTGTTCAGAGCAATTAAATACATATACCATCATACCAATAGCTTTACCTAAATCTTTAGTTGTTTCAGTTTTACCAGTACCAGCTGGTCCAGCTGGTGCACCACCCATTACCAAATGTAATGATTGTGTTAATGTTATATAACAACGATCTGTTAATGGTGTTATAACTAATCGTGGTGTATTACCTAAATATTCATAATCATAACGAAATTGTGCATCACAAATATTAGCAAAACAATCATCAATTTTTAAATCCCATCTATGACGTAATTGACTTTGCCATTGAAATGCTGATGCCAATTCGATTTTTTGTAATATCATTTTACCAACAACATCACGACTATGTACATCAATTGTACATACAGTCATAATTTTTTGACGTTCGCCAGGTGTCAAATCAGCTAATAATATTACAATTAATGCATTTAATTGATTTACTTGTTTTTTATTTTCATCTTTTAATGCATTTTCATAACCTAAATCAAGTTTAGCAAATGCATCATTTGTTTCAGCTGTCCACCAAATTTGTGTTGCTACTAATGCCGGTTGGGCTGGCCATTCAAATATCCATATATGTCTTGGTTTTTCTTCATATGCAATAACTGAACGACGAAAATGATCACGTAATGTATCACGCATTGCATCTGTAACACGATTTAACCATACTTCAACTTTACCAGAACAATCACAACGTGTCATAAATGGTACATTTTCTTCTAATTCTTTAGCAATCATACCATTTGCAGATTTTGAATTTTGTATCATTGCCAATTTACCCAATGAATCATATAATTTTGTTAAATGCCTAGATACAGCTATTGGATTATTACCATTTGATAAAATATCTAATAAATCTGCTGATGATACAAAATAAAAACGTGGATATGATAAACGTTTTGTTTCTAAATAATCATTAAGTGCTTTTTCACATAATATCAATTGTCTTTCTAAATTTTCTAATTTCTCATAGAGACCAGATCGATTTGTTGCTCTAACAACATTTAATTCATTTGTCATTTGACCTAATAAATTTTTAAATTCTGTATCAATACCATCAAAACGTTTTGAATCTTCTGGCAATTGACTACGTATATCTTCTGAACCAATAAATATACTTTCTAAATATTGCCATTTACGTTGTACTTCAAACCATGATGATATTACTTGATCAGCATTTGCTAATTTATTTTGCCAATTTGATACTTCATCATAAAAATATGCAATATATTTTGAGCCTAATAAATTTTGTAATTGTCCTTGATGATCCTCTAATGTTTCAACAATTTCTTCTGAGACTTGTAATAATTGTAAACCAGTTCTTTCATGACCTTCAGTACCAAATGATGTTCCACTCCATACAGCTTGTAATTCTCGTAAAAATTTTTCCATTGCTTGTTCTTTAACGGATTTATCAACAATATTTTTAACTTCTTCTTCATAATTTTGTAAATTTAAATCTAATAAATTTGCTAATGTTGTTGAATCACCCATATCAATTTTAATATTTGTTTGTCTCATCAATTCAGCCCAATGACGATCTCTAATTGCTGGATTTTGTAATTCAGTAACAGCACGTAATGATGTCATTAAATTTTTCAATGATGCTTCACTATATATATATGGTTGCCATACACGACATTCTGGTTTTAAGGTACGTAAATCTTTGCCAAATTTTTTACATTCTGAATCCATATTTTCAATATCAATTTTTTTCCATGGTGTTTTACGCCAATCATCAATTGTTGATTCAATACCAATAACGAAGTCCCATAATTGTTTTAATAATTGTAATTCGGTACGACAACGATCAATTTTTGTACGATCTGGTGTTGGTAATTCAAATAATGCAGCTGAATCTTTAAGATGTTGATATTGACTTTCTAATGCAAATAATTCTAAATGTGTTGCATCAAATTCATCATAAACATTTGGGCATGGTACTTGAAAGAACTATATTTTTTTGTAAATAAAAATAAAATTAAACATAAATTTTAAAATATTATAAATTATATGAAACTTCACTTGTTTCGATAAGAATTTTCTACGGAATGTTGAAGCATAATTATCATAAAGTATTATACGTTTTTCAATTAAATCAACTTGATAAGCTTGAATTGGTACTATCATTTGTTTTGTAACGCTAGCCATTTTTTTTACTTTTAACCATTGGTCTGGTAATTCATTGAACTTATTTCATTAAGTAATAAATAAAAAAATAATTTAATGTAATTAAATATAATAAAATTATATAGTTTTAATAGAATTGTTACTTGTTGGAAAACTTTTTCTTCAAATTGATAATTATATGATTTTAATAATTCAACAATATCGCGAAATGGTTCAAACATTGAATCATAATAAAGTTGTTTTTCATTTATTTTATTTAAAATTGCCATTATCTTTAATAGGCCTTGAAAATCATCTTTATCTAAATCAATTTTTAATAATTGTAATGCTTCTGTAATGAAATCATCTAATTCCTGTTAAAAAAAAAAATTATTCAATTTACGAAATTAATAATTAATTGTAATTAGTTTCTAACAAACCTGTAATCCACCTTTGACTCGTGTCACTAAATCATCCCGGAACAAATTAAACCAATTATCAACTTCCACTAGAACAGATGATTTAAAGAGTTTTTTATTTAATCGAAGCCATCCAGAAAAATCTTGTGATTCTTTCCATGTTTTTGATATATCATCGTACAGTGCAATAAATCGATCCATCTATAATAATTGAAATTAAAATTTAAGAAAAAATCTTTCATGAAATTAATATTTTTACTTGTTCTTTATAAAGTGATAATGGTGGATAGTCTTCTTTAAGTGGTACAGGTGCATTTGGACCATCAAGATTTTCTCTTTCAATTTCATCTAATGCATGACCATATTTTTTAAATTCAAATAAATATTTTTGTTTATCCTCTCTCCAAATGTAACTTTTATCTTCATATTCATTTATGTAATGTGATTTTACTGCACTTAAGACATATTTAACTTTATGAAAAATTTCAGTTTTCATTTTAAAACAATTTAATGAATCAGTTAGTATATCTGCAAAAATTCAAGAAAAGTATAATAAATGAGATGTTATGTTAGTGCGATGGAATTACTCAAATAACTGGACAAAATAGGAATTAATTCCATAAAATCCAAATGAAAGTGGTAATTAATTCCACTTTTTATCGGGAAATGAATATACTTTTTAAGAAGGAAGGTGGGAATTAATTATACACCTAATTTTGGATGGGAAGTAATTCCATATTGAAAAGGATGCAAAAATAAATAGAATTATTTTTGAATAGGAAAACGACAGTAGTAGTTGTCTGGAAAAAGCAGTAATATGTGATTATTGATTTAAAATAACTGGTACAAAACAATGGTTATATTAGGTTATTGCGGCGGCCCCAGGCCACGTATATTTATACTACTGAAAAATTGATGAAGTTATTACCTAAGCAATATTAAAAAAATCTAAGGAAATTCCTATTAAACAGAAAAACGTCTATAATGGGAAATAGCTATACAGGAGAATTTAATAACATAACTGAGATTTATCCTTTTTTCAAGTACGCCGTCCTTTCACCTATTTTTAAATACCTCGACGAAAACGGAGGACACGTCTTTACCCAGAAACCAATGGTACAATGCGAAGAAACGAATGGTACAATGCTAACTTTGAAAAAAATATATGTAGCCAACTTTTTCATAAAAAAATGGGGAAAAAACATTTTTCTGCTTTTCCAGTATGTATTTTTCTTGTTTTCTAATATTTCCAAAGCTTCTGGAAAAAGAAAAAGCTTATAAATCCCAGTTTTTTCAAGCACTTTGTACTATCCTTTTTCTTCTTAAAAATTTACTAAATAAAATTCCCTCCTAGAACTATTTCCACTCAAACTTTTTTCTGTATTTACTACAATATTTTTAATCTTGCTAGGGTAATAAATCCAAGAATTTGTCACTGGCGTTAATTCCTTTTTTCTGTGGTAAATAATTCTACTTGGATTTTATCAAAAACTATATGCTTACATGCTTTTTGATTTTATAAAGTTATTTTATTGAGCTATTTCCTTGTAAAATTTTTACGTCACACAAATTACCTGAATAAGTATTCTCTGGATCATTAATTTTGGTCATCATAGCAGCCATTCGATATATATCTTCAGTTATTTCTTCAACATGATTATAAAAACCATAAAAATCACTTATATCAATATTCAATATAAATATAACATCATTATTTTCCAATTCCATTACAATTTCAAATAATGGTGTATTTGGTTTTTCCATTTCAGATTTTAAATATTTTATACTATTTGTAATAGCATTTATTAATTCTTCAGAAATAACACTATCCACATAATCTAAATATGTACGAAATTTTATTTTATCTACATCTGGTATTGTAGCAAGTAACTCTTCCGTATCTTGTAAATTAACTTCCTAAATTAATTTTATAATTATAAAAAAATAAATATAATAAAAAATCTCATATTTACTTTCATATTGTCAAGACCAATTATACTTGGTTGATGTTCTAAATCACCAACTTGTTCTTGTGTTACTAAAACTTGTGTTGCTGCTGTAACACTTTCAAATGGTCTTGTAGATTCATCTTCTTCACCAATATTTGCTAACCATTCACTTACTTCTGGTAAATTAAAAAATAATTTGAAATTCAAATTAACAAATATATTTATTAAATTTTTTGATTCAATGCATTTCATATATCTTTTTTCCATAACACCAATTCGATCATCAACAAATAATAATTCTTTATCATCACTATTTTTTCTTTCATATAATGGTACATCACCCCATGCCCGTATATTTTTACGTATTAATTCTAAATTTAATTGGGTACGTAAAAGACGTCTATGAACATTATGGATTGTATCATAACATTCATCAATATAAGATTGTTCTAAAATGAAATAATTACAATGATTTTTATGTTAAATTTAAATTTAAAAAAATTACCAAAAGTATTATATGTAATTGTACTTAAAGATGGATTTAACATATTATTAATATTTTCCATTTCACCAATAATTAAATCTAATTCACATGGCTCTGTTCTATCATAAATATCATTATACCATTCACTTATTCTCATTAATTTTAATAATGCCGTCTATAATATTTTAGTTAAGATTATATAAAAATTAATTTAAATTGTGTTGATAAATATAATATTATATTACCCAAAGTTCTTCTTCTCGGTCAAAAAATGCAGCTAATTTACTTGGAACTCGTAAATCAAGTAGCTTAATATTTTTAATATCTTTAAGGGCAACTTTTAGCTATCAAAAGAATTAAATAAAAAATAATTTTAAGGAAGTAGTGACAATTATTGTAAAATGAAAACTAATTTTTCAGGCATGTAAAATTGTGATGATAATAATTGTTTTGCGCAGCCAAATTATTCTTATTACAAATCAAATTAATGTTTCCAATCATGGTTAGTATATTTCCATGTTAAATACGTGTTCTTATTTAAATTATTTTTTCTCAATATGGAAAAAGACAAATCTGATTTGCAAAAAGTATAATTTGATTTGGAAAAGGATCAACCATAATTCAAAATTTCATATTTCATCATTTCGCAATAAATATAAGACGTAAATTTTACAATTCTATATAAACTAAATACAAACTTCATTATCAAAATTAACGAAAAGTATTCCATCTTCCATTCGTAAAAGTGGTTTTTTCATACCAATTGTAATATCTTTTGTACATTGATTTTTCCATATTTTTAAAATTAATGATTCAAAATTAAATAAATAATTCATCATTTCATGGTAACGTTTAAGAATATCTTCACCAAGTTCATTTTTAAATAAATCACTGTATATATAAAAAATAAATTGTATGTTAAATTTAAAAATAAAATTATTATTATTTATATTACGGAAATTCCATAAATGGAAATTCTTTATATGGCCATTCGATACGATGACGTACTTCTGATATCCACATCAGAATGCCAGTAATTTGAGTTAAATTTTTATCAACCGGAATTCCCTTTTAAAATTAGTTTTTTAAAAGTAATAAATTATTTTTAAATGTTGTTTGTACGAAATTAAATTTAAGTTTGCCTATAAATTTACCTTTATGCCCTTTGATTTATATAATGCCACATTTTCATCATATAATAACTTAATTGCATCAAGTTCCTCAGCATATTTATGTAATATATGAACAAGATATGCATATGTTTGTTGTTTAATAATAGGCCGATGTAATAATGTACCTAATAATTCAACTAAATATATTGCTAAACTTAAATCATGTGAATCATCAAGTGCTCTTTCAAATTGAAATGCTAATTTTCTTTCTAATATATCAATTTTCGATTTATATTTATTAGCTGTTCTACGAAAATTTTTATCATTTGCATCTAATTCCATTGGATTAAATTGTATATTATCCCATTCATGATAAACAAGATTAAATTCTTCATAAATTTTATCAACAGCTGTTGTTATTTGACGTCCTTTAAATGCACCAAAATTCACTTTTTCTAACTTAATAAAATCAATACCAGTTTCAAACATTTCTTGTAATTCATGAACACGTTCAATAAATTCATCCATATAACTAAATATTGTTTTTGGTTGCCATGTCCAATCTTGGGCTTGTTTATTTGCTGGTGATTTATAATTATCTAAATTTTGTCTTATATCTTCATAAGTTTGTCTGTAATAAAAAAAAAAATGGAATTAAAAAAATTAAATCAAAAATTAATTATTTAAAATTATTCGTTACCTGTAATGATTACAAATATCAATTACTAAATTACATTTATTGTAAGCTTCATCAATTTCACCTTGAAATATTGTATCTGCTTCTAAAAGTCGTGATGCACTATCAAGTAATGAATTATTTACCAATATAAATAATAATGACATATTATCAGTAGTTGAAAAATATTTTGAATTTGACCATACTAAAGTAACAACTAATAAAAGTGGTCGTATATTTTTACGATTATCTTCTAATGAACTAGCTTCAAATTTATCTAAAAACTTTTTCTAAAGAAAGAATTACAAATTACAATATATTTCAGAATTATTAATTGTAAATTTTATATTATACCAATGGTGTTAAATTAGCTATTACATCTCTAGCTTCAGCTAATGCTTTTAATATATCATGAACCATATTTTTAAATTGTCTTACAAAAACTGAATCAATACTTTCAAGTACATAACCAATTGTTTTAATTTGTGCTGTACCCAATTGTTGGGTTAAATCTTCAATATTTTCAAGCCGTGTTTGCCAATAACTAAATAATTGTGATGGCATTGGATGTTTATCATGTTCGAAAACTTTATCAGCTGCTTTAATATGAATTAATTCAATAACTGAATCAAACCATTTAACAACAATTCCTTCTAAAGAATCTTTATTTCTTGTTGACAAAACTGACGTATCACTTAATTATTAAATATAAATATTAATTATAATATTATTTAATTAATATATAAAAAAAATCTTACCCTGCAGCTATTTTTGGTGATATTGCCATAACTTCATCAATACAAATTGGTAAATTTAATATTGTTTTATTAATCATATGACCTTGCATTTGTGCAATATAATTACGTAAACTTTGACATTCAGAACGCATATCTTTAGACATAATTTGTGTCCATCCTTCTTGATTTTCTGGACTTTGTAATATTGGTATAAATACATTATCTATTAATGATGAAAATGTTTCCATTGTATTTGGTAATAAATCACCCATAATGCATTCCTAATATAATTAATATAGTAATTTATATGATGAAAATTTTATTGAATGGAAAATCATTTGTAATTTACATTTGTAATATCTTCAGGAGTTTTAAAAGTTAATGGTGTTGTTGTCCGAATAATATATGTTAGTTTTGTTTTTAATTTATGTGGAAATTCTGTACAAGGAGTTAATGATCCTCCAGATGATATATAAAACATTAATCGTTCCTTTTTTGGATCTTCAATAAAATCAACAACAATATCCTAAAAAAAAAAATTATAATTTCTAAATAATAAAAACATTAAAATAAAAAATAATTATGTACACAATTTTATTCATTTATGTATATAGATTTATATTATGGTTAAATCAGTTCAAGGTTAATAAAACAAACTTTACATGTTAGGCATTATTATAAATTATACAAACCTTTGGATAATCTACAAAAACTTATATATACTATTCAAACATTTAGCTGTCCTACCGCGAAGTTAACCTAACAAGACAATTAAAAATTATATTCTTCTTTGTCGTAGCCTACAACTAAAATAAACATTTTGAATATATAAATATTTGAATTAAAATCAGGTAAGCAGGTTATCTTTTCCAGGTTATATAGTATATAAAAATAAATGTTATTTTTTGCCATTCAGAGCAAGGATATTTAAAGAATGACCACACATAATAAATTTTTAATTATGTCAACGATATAAAAAAAAATTGTTTTAATTTAATTTATTGTTACTGGGAAACCGACTTTGAATTAGGTTTAACTAAATATTTCCCAAATTTAAAATACTATGTAATGATTAAATACTTATAGGCTTTTTTAAATGTCAATATTTTTATATACTAATTTGCAATGTTTTATTCGTTGGTTCGTAAGGATGAAGAATAGATTCTCTCGGAATTTTAGGTACGTATTTTACACTTCCATCCATTTCAAGGAAACCACTTCCAATCATATCACCTCCGTAATAGTTTAAAATTTGTTGACTTTGTCTTACTCCTGATGAAGTCAGACAACTCTCAATCATTCTTTGACGGAAGGACGTTGCTACAAATCCGTCGTATATCCTAGAAGTTCATTATAGTTCCATAAAATCCCCTGTAGGAATATCAGTTAATGATGGAAGCAATTATTTTCATAGCATCTTTGATAAAAAAATATGAATTTGAATGAGCTTATTTTTAAATTTTCAATGTGATTATCATTTTTTTTAATAATTGGTATGGCAATAATGTGAAAAATTAATTTCAAAAGCCATACGATTAGAATCCAAACTAATTTTATATACGAGAATATTTTATATTACAATAAAATATAATATTCTTTACTTTAATAAGGATTATAGACTTAAGTTGTCAATAATTCAATCAGCATTATAAACTTAAGGTATCATTATTTTATAACCATGCAAAAGACTTTTATTCAGAGTCTGATTCATTTAACAAAACTATTTAAAAATAAACACTTAATATCTGGAAAGGTAGCAATGCATTTAATTGGTTTATTTCAGCAGTCATGAAAATGATTATGCACACTTTTATCAATTCAGAAATATTTAATAGGTCGGGAAACTATGAGTCGTTATGATTTAATAGGTGTGGCAATATTACACCCGCGAAATATATACGTACGTTTTTTTATTCCCACTTAATAGGAATTTTTTTTTCAGTCTGGCGCAGGGTGTTATATTGGATTTTTGCACCTACTTTTTAAAGAGTTCTATATGAAATCTTATAATTCAGTTAATATCGCACTTTTTGAAAATTATATGAAAAGACTACATTAAAAATATTGATTAAACTAAAATCATTTAAAATACTTTTAAATTTATGTTTTTTATAGTCAAGGATTGGACTACACAGTTAGTTATTTTGCTAGTCCTTATTGCAAATTTAGTAAATTCATAAGAATCTGAACTAATTCATTGCTAGCTCTAATTCTATAAAGGCTTAATTCAAAAATAACAATATTAATATAATTTAATATAAAAATTCATCCCACAATGCATTCTATATTTAATTTAATTACCATGTTTCTCATTTTTTTATGTAAAATTCGCGGTTAGTGCGGTTTTTTCATATAGTTGAATATAGTTCAATTAAAAAAGCTATTATATGTTGTATAGATTCTTTTTTTTATTGTTGTAGCATACAACAATAAAAATAGTGGTCATAAAATGTTATTTTTTCATATTTTTCTCTTATCATATTTCATTTCCTCGAGTTAAATAAATCAATATTAGATATTTTTATGTGCAAAATAATTTCATTTTTTGCAATTTTAGTTTATGAACAAAGTGCTGAATAAATTGGATTGTAAATTAATATGCACGAGGATTTATTTTATGATATAGTGTTATTAAGTTATTATTAATATCCCTCAGAAAAAAATCATTTTTATATTCTAACAATAAAAATATGTTAAATTTTATAATTGAAATCATTTCTATCCATATTTATTT
The DNA here is from genome assembly GCA_963920725.1 of Rhamphomyia laevipes. Taxonomy (NCBI): domain Eukaryota; kingdom Metazoa; phylum Arthropoda; class Insecta; order Diptera; family Empididae; genus Rhamphomyia; species Rhamphomyia laevipes. The sequence continues at coordinate 5,795,788 of OY987257.1, forward strand.
AATAATAAATTGTTATACAAAAAATATAAAAAATAATATAATTTTTATTAAAACTATTTCTCATTCATACTCTTAAGGTGGCACAAAGAAAAACGTCACATAGTAAATCGAATTTCACTAAAATCTCCGTCGCGACAAGGAAACGTCGAATAAGTAAATTTAAATTTTCAATCTGAACGATTATATTAATTTGAATATTGCAAAACTTGATTAATAAACAACCAAACTTTTACGCATAATCCGAATGTCGTGAACAAACTTGAAAAACTGCAACAAACAATTTTGTGTGAAAAATGAAGATTAATATTTTATGCGCGATAATCGATGAAATGTGGCACTATAAAATGCGTGCTTAATAAACACTTAGAAAAAGGAGAAATAAAAAATATTTAATTTATCTTAAATTTAAATTGTATCCTTGACATTAATTGTAGCATAAATTGGACTTAGTTACAAAACACATAATAGATTTGCTCTATGGAAGAATTAAAGGAAGTATGAATTTTAAACACCAATTTGAATTACATGATTATGTGCAGGATATCAGATTGTTAAATTATATAATTAATTTCTAGACTATTATAGAATATTGCAAAGTTAAAATTGACTTTCAGTGTCATAAATATTGAGCATATAAAGATATTAAAGTATGACCTATGTCACAATACAACCTAACCTTTAATTTACTTTACAACGATGGATTATCAATAATATTATGATAAATATTATGTAAAATGTTATATGACCTAATATCGACCTCTATATCAGTTTTCTTTGTTTAAGAGTTTATGTGGAATGTAAAAAATCTAAGAAGCATTAATTTTACATAATTATTTCAGATTTTTCTGACCAATTATTTTATTATCGAGTAAAAATTAATAAATAAATTATAATTTTCTAATTACCCTTAATTCTTCTGTTGTTATCATTTTTGACCATTTATCCTTTTTTATCTGCATTGTTCTCATTATGTAATCTTCAATAAAATCTAATCGAACATCGGATTTAATTTTAGCTTCGTCACCCATTTTTAATTATTATTCCGAGTCACCTACACAAAATAAAAGTTATTATTAATTCTATACAATTTTTTTTAATAAAGGTCCTTGCGAATGATTTATATTTGTTATAAATTTTTGGTGAACAACATTGCCGCAAAGCTGAACATTTAATTATTGCAATTAAGAAATTTAATAAATTAATTATTTTTTTTAAAAAAAACCTACAATTTAAATATGTAATTATTATAATTTATTTTTAACATACTTTTGCTCCTTTTGCGTATTGTTATATTCTGATTTATTCTATTTTCTTTTTACGGTTTTTTTATTTTCCTTAATTCTGTCAAAAGAAAATTTACCAAAAAATATTTTTTAGTAAGACTTATTTTTTTTTCTTCCTTTTCAAATATAAATTTTATTTTTATTTTCCTCTCGTTATTATTTTGAAAGGATCAAAATATTGACAATAAAAAAAATATTTATTTTTATATTATATTTTTTTTATGACACCCTTTGATCACTGAGTAGAAAACAAAAAAAAAGGAAAATATTTACAGGACTTTTTATTATAAAGTATTTTTCAGATTTTTTGAGATGGGAGTAAATGGTTAAGAACAAATAATGTTTTTGATAAGTCAAAAACGTATATACATAAATATAAATAAATAAATTGAAAAAAAATATTTACCTTCGTTCGTTGTTAGCGTAAGATTGAATGTATCAAAGCCGAGTTTAAGACTATATTGTACAGCAAAATTCATAAGTTTTGCGTCAGCTTGTGTACTCCATTTATTTTTGTGCATATCCTTCAGTCTGATTTTATATATTGGACGCGAAATCTAGTCTGACAATGTAGAAGCGAAAAAATTTAGCTGATTTTTCTTGTAACATTACTGAAAATTTTATATTTCCAAAATTTATGTAATGATTTCATTTTATTGTTAACCTTTCAATGTCCTTTATTAAATATATCAAAGTCAAATTACTTTGAAATATCAATGGTTTTAAGAAAAACAATTAATTATAATTAATAAAGACAATTCTGAAATTCAAAGAACTTGAAAGTAAATAGGACTAGAATTTTGTTTATATCTCATATTATATTATACAATCTGACAAATTGTATGTTCTAGGAATAAATTTGATTTATCTTCAATTTTAATATAAATTAATCGGTACTTCCAGACGGACTATTACGAAATTTAATGGTACAAACTTAAAATTAATAAAAATTATTAATTAAAGTTTAAGATAAGGATAATCCTTGGAATAATAATTAATAAAACTATTTTACAAATATATAATTTATAATTTCTTTTCATAATATAATAGGTTACGTCAGTGTGGGAACTATTTTGCCCACACATACCATGACAAGTCAATAGCATCTCCATTTTAAACTCCTGGACTAAGCGGTAGTAGTGTTGAATGAGGTGTCATCCTTACGTTATTATTCAAGTCGAAATACTTTAAGCATTCAGCATATTTGAGAAGGTTTCTCACACTGTATTTTAAAGCCTGAGAGAATTTAGTACCGTAGAGTTCTCAATCTCTTGCTAGCTAGAGCCGGACGGTGGCATTAGTAGTTGTTCCAGTATTTCTTCCTGTCCTGGTTTTATGATATTTTAGCACGCATGATATGTTATTAATCGAACATACCTGCCGAGCAAATAGTGTCCGGTTAATATACCCACTGCTTACTGCAATGCGTGCGTGGTTGTGGAAATTTTTTTTTTGACATCGTAGTCAAAATATTCGTTATTTTTCATGTCGGTAGCAACCTTGATTGGAACTAAAACAGATTACTCTGTAAAATATTAAGAATAGGAATCATATTTCATATCTTTACTAAGTGGAAAAATGGAATGACCTATATATCCATTAGATCATGAATAAGAAGAAGTATGTACTTGGAAGAAAAAAATACTGTATATTAATTTATACAATACAAAAAATATATAATTAATATAATTTCAATTTTATTTTTCTAAGCAATCTACAAATATTATGTAATTTCAATTAAATATAATGTCAATTAATAATTTAATAAAAAAAAATTTTACTCAATAATTTATCATAAAATTTTTCACACTAATATAAATTTGTTGTAAAAGTTTCTTTATCTTTTTTTCTTTATTTTAAATTTTTTGTGAATATATACGACAAAAAAACAAAAATATTTTTGCATAAATTATGAAAAATTATCCAGTTATTGGTGATCAAATTGTATCTACCACTTTAACAAATAAGAATCCAATAAAAAGATCAAAAATTTCCAAAAATTTAAAAATGAATAATAATAATGATAATAAAATCCATGATCGTGTACCAAATAATTCATCAATTGATTTTGGTAATAATAATAATAATAATGCAATAAATCCAATTAAAAAGAAATTAATACGTAATAAAGGTAATAAATTTATAAATAATATTACATCAAATTTAACATCAACACCAACAAAATTAAATCAACAAGATAGTATTAAAACTGTACAATGTTTAAATTGTGGTAATATGGCTAAGAATTTTTTATATTTAGAAGCATTTATTAAATCAAATTCATCAAAAAAAACATGTAATACATGCTCATCATCATTATCATATTTACAATATTTAAATAAAAATATTGATGAAGTATTTAAAAATATTAATGAAGCAACCCATAATAATACTGATAAATATATAACAACAAATAAATATGAATCAATAATGAAAGATAATAATAATAATAATAATAGTATATTTCCACAACAAATTCAATCAGTATTTACAAGTCAAAATGATAAATTACCACAATCCCACCATCAAATAACATCATCAACATTAATGTCAGCTGAAAAGAAATCACCATTATCATTAACATTAAGTGCAAGAAAGAAACCAAATTCAATTATTAGTAAAAAATTAAAAGTAAATAAAATTGGTAAACAAAAAACAATTAATTCAGCACGTCGAATAAATGCTGGTTCTGATTTAATAAAAACAGCTCGACGTATATTAAAAACATCAGCTTTAAGTCCAAGACGTCGACGTAAAACTAGAAATAATTTATCAATACCAGTTGATTCACCGAGAAAAATCAGATTAAGAAAAAATAAAACAAAATCAGTTAAACCAATTCTACAAGATATAAGAAAACCAAAATAATTTTTTTTGAAATTTTAAATAAATTTTTTTTTTTTTTTTTTTGATATCATAAATTCAAAATTTCTATAAAAATATTATTTATTTTACATAATAAAAAATAATATGATTTTTAATTCCGGTATAAAATAACTAATAGATAAATTGAAGAAAAAAAAAAAAGTAAAGTTAGATTGGTCACAACAATAATACCGTCCGCCATTTATAAAAAATAATGCATTTAATAAAAAAATGGAAAATTAATTATTTCATTTTTTTTTTTTTTTTGGGAAATTATAAAGATTGATTTTGTAATATGGAATCTGTGAAATTTAAGTTTTTAACATTCAAATTTTTTTTTTGAAATTTTATTAGAATTCATTTTCAATATATAAAATTATTATCAATCATTTAATGAAATTTTCTATGTTCATATTTTTTGTGTAACGAAAATTTTCGAAGTTTTTACAAAATTTATATTGTTTTTTTATATTTAGGTTTTCAAAAATTTATTGAAATAATTTTATTCAATTTGTCTGAAAATTAATTAATAAAATAATGTATCTTTTTAAAATAATTTTCATTTACAATCGAAAATGTATAATTGTATAATTTTTTTTGTAGCTTTTATATTTTCTATGATTATTCCCGTATAGATTGAATCTTTTTCAAAAAAAATTTATAACTTCATTTTAATACCACCTAAATAAATAAATAAAACATTACAAAAAAATCATACAAAATCTATAAGTAACATAGAAGATAGAAGTATCTCTATATATACATTAAAAATATAAAGTTGAATTTTATTTGGAAAAGCTTACAATAAATGTTTATGTGGAATTTATCTAAAAACAAATAATAATATTATAAATGTAATTGTTTAATATTATTGTAATTTAAAATGAAAAGATTTTACATACATAAAACAATGAATAAAAAATTTCATAATTCCAAAAATTTTCATTTAGTTTTATTTACTGGATTATTGGGAATTAATTTAGACTTAATTTGAATAGATAAAATAATATTATGTAACCCCAGCAGAGTATAGATAAATCGTTCAAAAATGTTATAATTATGAATTAAATAATAAATATTCTAATGTGCTACAATTCAAATCTAATTCTGATAAATAATTATATGCTAAATAATTCAGACGATTCGAATTTTCTGTTATTAATGTAAATTTGTAGCAAAAGCAACGCGTTCGTTGAATAAAATTCAAAATATTAACGCGGTCTTTAATATAGATCTTAAAACTAACAGTCTACCAAATTTTATTAAAATCGGATAACTATTAAAGTGTATGCTCTACTAAAAGAACACATCAAAATTAGAAAATTTCAGGATGAAAATTCACTGAAGCTGTAACGATCTCAAATATAGCATATAAATATATGACTTTATAATATGTATATAATCAATTTTTTCAATCACTATATTTACATTTATATTTAAAAATACTTAATTTGAAATTAACTATTCGTAAAAGTTCCTGAATGTATTTTATAATTGAGATAGCATAACAATTATACTATGGGTGCGGTCAAGAATTCAGCCGCTGCTCAGTTTTTGCAGTTAATCGGAAATTAATTAAGATTTGCAGCAAAAGCTGCAGTTGCAGATATTGTAATCGGCGACAATAATATATAGTATTTAGTGTCAAATATTGACAATTCGCAGTTGGTCGTATAATTATTCAATCACAATTTTTGCATATTGGCTGCTTATCAATATTTTGTGGCTGCATAAGCTGCGCAGCGAATTAACTTATCAGCAGAAGCTATGTCTTTCAACGAAATTCAATGGATGTACAGCTTATGCAGTCAATAAAAAAATTGAATTGTAGTTAGTATGCATAAATTTTGATTTAGTAATATTTGACACTTAACATTACTTTTCTTGAATTATTTTATAATGAAAAGTATTATAACCAGTCATCTTGAATGAAATTTACACTAACATAAAAAAAATATTAAAATAATACTAAATTTTGCAACCTATTTTCTCCGACTGCGATTACTGCTAAGACTGCGTTAGTATTTTTAGTATTTTAATCCACCATTTTCGTCTGCTTTTACTGCAAAATTTCAATTAATAATCACTGCGAAAACTGCGCATCAACCATTGAATTCTTGACCGCACCCTTAGCAATCAAATTTAAATTGTTATTTTATTATACTAATTACTAAAACTTACTTTAATATCTTAAGGACCAATAATTCAACAAATAAAAACAATAATTTTTAATAAAAAATAAATATTTATTAACCTTGTATTCTTATTATAATTTCATCCGATAAACATTCCACTTAACCTATATTTTCTCCATCATCATAAGACAAACACAATCAAATGACTTGGATAAAAAAGAACCTATTTTTCTTATTAAATATTTATCCTATATAACATTCCATTTATATTAAATTCATAATAATCATAACGAATAATATCATCAATCTACAAATTATTATAATGAAGCAGAAAAAACAGAAATTAATCCAAAACCTTCAGAAATCTAATATAGTAATGTAACTATTTAACATAAAATAATCATTTTTGTCTGCAATATGAAAAATTATAATAATTACAAAATTTACATAAGGTGTCAACATCCGTCCGCCATCGTACATTTCCATCATTTATAACATTTTTTTGTTTGTTTCTCTTTTGACCATGAATTATTACATAACCTACAAAACTTACGATATTACTTTGTATTCCCATTTTTTGTATATCGTTGTTATGTTATAATGAAAAAAATAAATAAAATTCCACGAATTAAAGCAAAAATATAAACATTTTTTTCTATATATTACAAAAAAGAAAAACTAACGAAAAAGGTCAATCAAAACTAGGTCAAAATTAATCAGAATATAGGATAATAATATATACAATAATGACGAAAAAAAATCCATTGTGGACACTATAATTTGCCTTGCATAAATATTTGTTTTAAATAAATTGATGGAAACAAAAATAGTTATAAAAATTCAAAAACAGAATTTACAAATTTTTGATAAAATTATCTTTAAACACGAGTTTCAGCAGAACAAAAAATGTCAGTCATTTTTTATATCACATGGTTATTAAATTGACCACTAACGCTTTAAAGTGACATAACAAACAAACAAATTATGATGAGTGTATATTTTAAAATGTAACCAAAGATGAATTAATTTATCATTTATTATAGTGGGAATCGGACTACCGAATTACAAGTAAAATTTTCATTACATCAGTATAATTTAAAAGACTATTACTAATAATGTGTTTACAATCTTACAACACATATTCAAATTATAGAATTGGACAATTTCCATTAACCCCTTAACACTCATGGAAATTGTAAATTTTAAAAGTTTATACACAATGCATTTGTAATATGTTTACAATGCATTTGTAATATGTTTAAGAAGTCTGTCCTAAAATAAGTATAGTTTTATTATCATAAACCAAATTGATTAGATTTTTCCGGTCTTAAGGGGTTAAAACATTAAAATGTGAAAGTAGCACTCATAACAATTTTACATATTTTTCCTATCGCTTCAAATAAATTAATGTAAATTTTAAAATTCGAAATTCGTTTATCATCTGGTGAGATATTATATGTATCAATGATTGTGATTAAGGAAAGACATTTCGATTTAAAAGAAAAATGTAACTAGTAAATTCATAAATTATAGATATCATAGGCTGAATTCTGTATAGCCACATACGTGATTTGCAGTTTTTTTAATTTGGGAACTAGGAAGTGATTCTTAGTTCTGAATACTTAAATTTTTTGTGTTTTGATATGGGTCACTTTTATATAGAAACTTGTTTATTTTTGAAATACTCCATATTATCCATACGAATAGCACGTAGATCTAAACATTAAACATGACCTTGTAAAGCTCCTTAAATTTTTGGAATTAAAATCTGATAAAAAGTCTTTACTTAATTGTAAAAGTTAAATGAAAACTGAGCGTGTAATTTTATGTTTTAAGATTAATTTTAATTTAAAATTAATTTTACTCGAAACTGAGTTGATGTCGTATTGAACTTTTCAGAACTAATCAAAGTTTTGTGAATTAAAAATTATATAATTTTGTTATTATATTTAATAAGACCATCTTATAAACGATATTTATGTAAATATGATTTAAATATTATGTAATGCACTAAAAATTATACCTAATATTTATTTTTTATTGATGTTTAAGTTAATCAATATAATTTCTATAAAATTGAAACTAACATTTTCTTATCAATTAATATCTGACATTTTTGTATTACATATTATAATTTCATTAAATATTTAGCTCTAGGATTCTTTAACAACTTGGCGGATATTATATCACACTATAAAATGTATTTTATATAATTTAAAATTAAATAAATATTAGGTATATAAATGGAAAATTTTGTTATAATACCTTAAATATATAGTTATAAAGTGGACAAAGGATACAATGAATACATAAATTTAATTGGGTTTTGTGGTTTTTATGTTAATGCTAAAATTATAATTGCTTTTTACATTATTTTACAAAATGTATATTAATATAGAATGGAAGAAAGTATTTTTAAAATGTAACGAAAAAATGTTAGATAATTTGCAAAAATCTAAAAGCTAGGCTTAATAGAGGATAAAGTTTTGCTACTCATGCCATATTAAAATATGTTGAAATACATGAAAGTAGATAAAACTGCCTTCATGACACTGGAAGCGGTTGTGTCACAAGATTTCAACTTTTACTGCTTTGATTTTTGAATAAGTTGATGATAATCGTTACAAAATAAATATAATTACAATAAGTGATAATAAAAAAATGAATACAAATTAATTTATAAAGCTGTGATAAGGTAGACATTTGAATTTTCTTTTCTTTGTATGTTAAATATATCAAATCCACGTTATTCGGTTTGATAGTATCTATACTCGCCAGCGGTACAAGCATAATCATTTTACTTTTCAAATATTCAACGATAAACCCGTCGACGTTGAGACTATATCCACCCAATTTACATTAATATATAAAATGCATTAATATTGTGATTCATAAACCATAAACATGTCATAAAATTCAATTTTGCTAAATGTCATTTAATATTTTTATAATTCGATATTTTTGTTTTATTAAAATCATTGATCTAGAAATTTAGGATCTTCCAGATATTTAATATTTTTCCATCTTCAAAGTTCTTATTAAAATTTTACAAAATTAATTTCTCTATTTACCTGGGTAAAATCTAAAAATCTATAAAAAGTATATAACGACATAAAAATTAACAACTAATTCTAAATTGTATAATAAAATTTAATCTGGTTTTAGTAATGCCGCCCAGCCCCTCTTAACATTATCCGAAAAATATATAATATCTACATTTATATAAAATTTCATAACCTGCAATTCACATCAAAAGAAACAAAAAAACCAATAATATTCAACCTACTTTTAAAATCATAAAAAAAAACATCTAATAATAACCAATTCAAACCCAAATAAAAAACATATGATGACCAAAAATAATAACCTGCTGACCACTAAAAAATTCGCGAAGAGCACGCGCGATACATGCAATCGTAACATTATAAATATGTATTTCTTAATTAAATATACATGAAATTATCCCTACCCTTCCCAAAAATTCACTTATATATATAGCTAATGTTTATAAAGAAAATTTTATTGAATTTTCCTAAACATAATATAGGTAAGAAAATGAAAATCATTTCTTTTTTTTTAGCAAAATATTTTCTTTAATGTGTACAAATTTAAATAAAATGGAAAATTAGTTATTCGTGTCCACGGCGATTTTCAATGACAGCATAACTTTTGACTATGGGGTTTAGTATAGTAGAAATTTTGCAAAAACTTTAAGAAAGTTAGTTTTCATCGAAATGTGGTACAAATAAGAACTTGAAAATTCACCAAAATAATAATTCACAATAATGTTAAAGTAATTTTATTGTTGTGATTCATAAACCAAAGTGTTTTGTTGTACGGATTTTTTACTTTCGTACAAATTACATTAATTTTGGTGTTGGATTACCAAAAAGAAAAGTAATTAAAATTACAGGATTCGTTCCAGGTATGTTAATTCGAATAGTAATTTTGATATTTTCATTTGTAATTTTAATTTTTTAGTGATTCTTATAAAAAATTTCATGTTTTATCTAAAATGAGAATTTGAATCGAAAAAAAAAACTTAATACCAAAAGTAATTAGTATTAAATTAACTTTTTAAAGTTTCTTGAATGTTTTCTTAATAAAAATCTGATTAATTTAAAAACTTTTAGATTGAATAAGGTTTTTCTTTTATCACTTGAGCCTATTTTGTTAATGTAAAAAGTTGTAATTTGTTTTAACTTGAAATTTACCTATAGTAAAACGCTTGTAGATAGATTAAACTTTATTTTTTATATTTACAAACTTTCAATAAAATTTTAAATAAAAAAAGTATTTTTTCACTTTTCCAAGTTATGGATAAATTGATGGTAGAAACTTGGAAAAATGTTAAATGTCTATTAGGAAATATTTTGTTTCAATTACACATTATGATTTACTATTCATCATAATGAAGATTTTTATAGTCCTGAGTTGATTTTAGATTGTTTCGTAGGGATTAATTCTTTATATTCTAATTTGGACCTACTAATTTTAATTTGGACTTACAATAATTTACTTTCAATTGCAACAAATTAATGGCTTTTAATAGTGAAACATTATAATACTTTCAACTGTTAACATAATATTACATCGATTCCTCGGTCCAGAGTTGATTCCCAGAACCTTATAGGTTATGTCAATAAGTGTTAAGATGAGTGTAGAAAACCCGAATGATAACTGCAGAACACGAGATATCATAATGGATGTCGTGTGTAGTTTGATGGTGACATCGTCGCAGCCACATAGGTTGCTTATTAAAACTTCAAGGTAAAAATAGTATGTCTGCCGATCATCAAATGACCTGTAAGAAGACCTATCAATCTGGTCATCGTTCCGCTTACAATTGAATATAAAAAGTAAACTGTGAGAATAGTTAAAAAATAAATTATATTATATGAAAAATGTTGAACCCAGCATAAAATATTCCAAGAAACTCAAAATTTAATAAATTTTATTATGGAAAACATAAAATGAAAAATATTATTTTAATTGGTATTATTTTCATACCTTACTGATAATTAATAAAAATTAAACTCTTTTTTTTTTAAACTCTAGATATTTCAACCCATTATAAAATTTTAAAGAAACTATTTTTAAACTCTAAACTTTTATGCAGATGAAATAAAATTTATTCCAATTTCAATATTTATTTCATTTTCTTCTTTTTTTTTTTCATTTTTCAAGAAGTAATCTAACTGCAGTAAAAGTTAATGAACTTTTAAGTTTTTCATTTTCTATTAATAAAGAAAGTTTTTAAAAACAATTCGGAAAAACTTTGAATAAAATGTTATACTTATATTTTTAATTTGATTAAATTAAAAATAAAAAACATACAAAATTTCATAGGAACAAAAATCATTCGTAATATAAAACAAACTCCATTTTTATTGTTGCAAGAGTTTAATTTGGATAATTGTCAATTAAATCATTAAAAGCATTAATTATTTTTTTCAAAAAAATCCAATTAAATCGCTACGATTTGTAAATAATTCTAGTTACATAATTTCAAGCGGTCTAAAACAAATTTTAACATCAGTTTCAGCTATTTATACATTATCAGAGTATTCATTATGCTTGTTGAAATGACGTATATATGTAACGCAGTTTTCAGCTTTCTAGCTTTAGAAATATTAAAAAAAGTAAAAATTTTCTCTTAATAAATATAAATTTTCTTTGTATTCTTTTCGCTAAATTTTTGTTAGATAGAACAAGAATTTTCCAAAAGTTTTAGTAGCGAAAAATGTTGAAAATGGAATGAGAAACTGCAATTTTAAATAATTTTAAAATAAAATTATAAAATAAAAAATAAAGTTAATTTTTAAAAGTTTTAAATTGTTTATTATAGATTTTTTTCTTTGTTTTATATATTTTCTTGAGGATAACTTTTTTCGATTGCACTTCAGTCCCGGACAGTATAAAAGTCAATATTCTTATTCTGATCGGGTAGGAAGGATATAGCTAGTTTTTTTTTTGAAAAAAAGTTAAAATAAAAATATATAAGAAATTAATTTTATGGAATGAACTTTTATGATTAATTTTTCAAAATACTAATTGAAAAAAAAAATCCATTTAGTTTGTATCTAATTTCGTTATTAGAAATATTTAAAATTCAATGAACTAATTTTTAAGTAAAACACGATTGTTTTGTGGATAAAACAGTGTAGTTTATGATGCATAAAAATTCATTAGAATATAAAATGATATAAGTCTTTATTAGTTTGAGTAGGACGTAGGTCGATGGTGAAACTATAAATACGATTATATTGGAAATCATGTCAGAGTATTTACCAATTATTTAAAAGTTTATTTAAATCAATTCTGGTTAAATTTCAAAAAGAATTCTTACATTTGTAGATATAAAATAAAATTATTAGATTTTCTAAATTCTATTTAGTTTTTTGTTTCATTATCTATATTTTTTTAAATTCAGATTCTAATGGTCGATTTCATAATTTGAACTTAGATGTGAGATACTTTTAAAATTTGTATTTGAATTCATAGATAATTCTTAACTAAATATGAAATTCTTGTAGGATAGATTTAAAAGAATTTTTAATTTTAGAGTATTTTTTGTTTAGTAATAATAAAAATTTTAATATTTAAATCAGATATGAATGAATATCTAAGAAAATTCCATTTAAATATTTTGTTTTCAAGAGTTTTCATATCGTTTTACTTGAAAATGGTTTTAAAAATATGTTAATAACGATTTACTTTTTACAACAATTAATGTGAGATTAGTTCATGAATTTAAAAAAGAAAAATTTCAGTCTCAGATAATCATCAATTAAATTGTGTAGTATTTATGAAGTCAGAAAGATTATAACTTCTTTAGTGTTAGCATTTTCCAGCTTAGAATTACGTAATTTGAATAAAAATTCATAAATAATTGTAAAATGTAATACTATTTAGATTTCCTGTATTATTTTGCATTTTCAGTACTAACTTACTGAATAATTTTCTCTTACTTAAGGTTTTATAAAACAACTTACATAATTAGAAGAAAATTTCATAAGAATATAAAATGTTGAAAGTTTTAAACATTTTAGTTAATTTAAATTCAAATACTAAACCATTAACATTACAACTTTTCTTCTTTTCATGTACATATATAAAATATACTCTTGAAAAAACATTTTAATCTAAATTGAAGAAATTCTGTTTTAATCTTTCAATTTAAAGATTTTTAAAATGAAAATTATTATCCTTCTAAACAAATTGTATTTAACAAAATAATAAAATTGCATCTTATAAAATTATCCTGCATAAAATTTTTATAAAGTAAAAATTATCTGTTGACCTGAATAAAAATTTACACACACCAAAACATTATAAATCAAAGTTAAACAAAAAATTCTTTTGGTAATTTAAATAAAAATATTTTTTATATAATTCTTTAAGTAAATAACAAAAAAATAAAAAATAAAAATAGATTTTATTTTTGTACTCCTTTAATATTTTCCAAGTTTTCAAAAAGAACAAAAAAATAGAAAATGGAAAAACTACATTGTTGAAATAGAAAATTTTTGATTTATTTATTTATTTTTCTGAAAAATGTAAATTCTCTGTATAAAAACTGTAGAAAACAGATTAATATAAATTCATATATAAATATTGTTTGTTTGTATATATGCATCAAAAACACACATACACAAAAAAATTGCAAAAAAAAAAAAAAATGGATGTCCTTTAACATTAAAAGTGTTCATCAACGATTGTAGTTATCCAGCTGTTTATTGCCCCGTATTGTTTTTTTTCTTGTGTTATCAAATCTTTTTTCTGTATTCTTGCAAGTTTTTGCTGCTCCTGCGGGTAAATAATGCTAACGAACATAAAATATTAGAGTTTGTTAGTTCACTACGATGATAAACAGAACAAAAATAAATAAATAAATAAATTGTCTGTTGATATTAAAAAAAATGTTATATAAAATTGCATGATATAATTTTGTTGTGGTATATCTTTGTAGCAGAAACTATTTTATATTAAAATTTGAATCATATAGTTTTATATATTCATTATTTATAATTTTAAAATATTGTGCGTACTTGTTTGCAACAAAATTTTATAAAACTTTGTATAATTTCATTTTATTTATTATTAAAAACTTTTTGTATATACAAAGAATTAAAATTGGTTCTTTGAACATATTATATTAAAATTGAATTTATATTCCATAAATATACAAATATTTACAATAAAAATTATATTTAGAGTATGTTAATATTTGATTTGTAAAATTTCTTTCGCAATATTGCTTTTCAAAATCAAATAACCTACAAAATGTCAGTTAATATGTTAAAAATATAAGTTTAAAATGAGTTTATAATTCTATTAAATTTGGTTTTTCCATATTTTGTATCGAATTATTTATCGATTATATGAATACATAATTTACGTTTTCAAGAGTTTAATAAACCAAAAAAAAAATTTTTATATGATAGACGTATGTAGCCTGTATTTAACGATGTTGAATATTGAAATAACACAAAAAAAATATAGAAATATTGTGCATCTTCAATATTGTTATAACCTGATTTGTATCGACATGGGGATGGGAACCATATACCGCCAGTGGCGTAAAATAAGGCGATTCTTATGTTAAAATTGAAGTTTCAAAAATGTTTGGAATTTCCAAAATACACAAAATTCCAACATAAATATTCAATTGTTATCAAATTCAGCTTGGAAATATTGTTATTCCAAAATCAACTAATAAAAACAGACTTGCATCAAATTTTTGATATATACTTTTTAGATTTGAAAGAAGGTTTACTTAACATTGTTTCAATAACCTCCATTAATTAAACATGTGGCATGGACAACCTGAACATACGTTTTCTAATTGTATTAAATCAAATTTATGTAATAACAATCTTTGCATGTTTAAATTAGGTCTTCGATTTTATGACTAAAGTGTTAAAAATATCTATATAAAACTTGTATATTTGATAATCAATTTCAAATACTGTCCAACTCATAAAACCTATTATACACTGTGATGCAGTGGCGACTCATGCTATTTTTTCCTAGGTATTCAAGAATTAGTAAAAGTATAAAAAAAAACATTTAATTCTAAAAAAATATTTAAAATTAAATACTAGCAGGTAATAAAATATAAAATAAAAATTTTAACATTGAAAATTTGCGGAAAACTGAAAATCTCTATATAAAAAATTAACTTATTGGTTGCAATTTAATATTATGAGCAAATTTATATTGAACGAACTTCTCATATTTATTTTAATATTACGATTTAATAACATTTGCTGCTATTTATTTGTTATTAATTACATGCAAATGAAATAAACCGCAGATAAATTTTATTTATATTGAGATGGCACAATTTGCAAGAGTGGAATACCTGTGCTAATAAGCTATAATTATGTAGTTTGCAGTTGTAAAATAGCTAACCAAATAAGTCTCCTAAGACCTAAGTAATCATAACACTCTAATAGGTTAAATTTGGTGGAATTTAACATGTTCATATCTAGCACGTTATTTCATAAAGCGTCCATGCACGAAATGAATAATTAAACGAGTCGCCTATGCTGTGATGTTGTGTTTATTTTACGATCGCTTTAATTACGTGATTATTTCTATACGTGTTGCCAAATTTCAATATAAAGGCTGCCAAATTTTAAGTACCTATATCAAAATATTGTCATTATTATGAGCGTAATTATTATGCTTTGGGAAATATTTACAATTTTTAAACTATAAACATTTTAACATTATTACTTTATAACCATTTATTTAATTCTTGTGGTAAATACTAGAATATTGTCGTGAAATTAAATTTATTTTCCCGATATTTGTATAAATCTCAGAAATAAAATATATTAAAGTTGTAAAATTAATTACATGTGTAATTTTTTAAGGTTTTAATAAAAAAGAAATTTTTCTCCTTGTTGAAATTCAATTTAACACATCAAAAACGTTTATATTCGAAATTCTTAAAAATCAAAAAGTAAATCGTAAATTATAGTTTGGCAAATATATCATTAAGAAACCCCAAGTAGAAAAACTTCAATTAATCCTAACATTTGTTTTAATTTTCCTTTAAATTTGGAATAATTTGGTACTATTTATTTTGAAAAAAATTTACCTAACTTGCATATTTTTCATAAAATTAAGTTAAATATTATAATAACCAATTAAGAATTAATCAAGAGTACAATTTATTTTTTGATATTATAATCTTTTACCATTGAACTATATTATATTTTTGTGTTCATTAATTTCTTTTAGTTCTAGTTAAAATTTATTTATCAGATGACCTCACAAAAATTTCAATTTCTATTTTAAGGAATAAATTGCATGATTTTCATTTAGCCGAAATATTCATTTTGAGGTCACCGAAAGCAAAGTTTTTTGGTCAAGTTTTTTAATATGGTAAATTATTTCTTCGTTCAATTCCATATTAAAAGTCTAATGAGTATTTGAAAGTCTAATAAGAATTAATTTAATATTAGGTAATACAAATTGAAAATATTCTAATAAAAATATATAAATTAAAATTATTATATTTATTTTTATTTAGGGTAATTCTACTTAGTATAATATGTAAATAATAAGTATAAATAATTTTATTAAATTTATTCAGATATTTATAATTATGTATAATAGTGTTTGGGCCAGAACATTAATTATACTTTGATATTAGTTGTTTATAGTGAGTTTACCTACGTGATTGACTTCTCTAAATCAATTTATTCAAATAATTACCATACATTTCAAGTATATAATTTAAGAGTTTCTTCTTATCATAGATAATTTAATTTAAATAATTAATAACTATTTATAATCTATAGTAGTTGATAGTTGTTAATTTAATAAAGTTATTTTGAAATTGATGTTTACATAATAATATTAAATATTTATTTTATTTTGTTCCATGTTCAACTAAACTTTTAAATTTAAATTATATTCTAATTAAAATAAAATTGGTATCATGAAATACAACTATATGTAATAAAGGATTTACAGCCATTTAGTTAAAAACAATTTATCACCTTTTACAGAAAATTACCAAAGGAATATGAATTTTAATATAGATTTAAAATATTGAGTATCTTCTCTGGAAAAATCGCAAAGTTTTCTGGAAAATTCAAAAAAGATAATTTTTCTAAAATATTTTTTGATATTTCCCAAACGAAATTATTTTAAAAATTAAGAAATAAAGTCACATGGCCGCTTATGGCTTTGTTGTTTAATCTGGATCCGAAATAACCAACATTTAACTTTGCATCGTTACTAAGAGGTTTCCACAATATTTTTCCATAATATCAAAATCGGTTTAGATGAACTACATAATTTTCTATACCAAATTTAATTCTTTCTATCAATGGCAAACACAAATTCAAGTTTAATATTTCTAATTATTTTGTTCAGTGGTTTACACGCTACCATATTTTTATTGTTACCTATAACATTTTTTCCAAAAACCAAAAAATTCAACTTAAAAGTGAATCTATAAAATTATACTATCAAAATATATTTTATTTATTACTTTTCTTATGGAATTCTATTAGTAATATATGAATAAATAATTGTTTTAATAAATAATGAATTTCATAAATACATTGATGAACTAAATTTATTTTTTCTATATGTATATAAACGTAACCTAAATAAAAATATCAAATTAAATAACAATTATTCTTATACATAAAATAATTACCAAAATTTTATATAAAAAACGTTATTTTATATCCATTAAAATTGAAAATGTTGCAAAGATTTATTTAAGTATTTTTTTTACCCTCTAAAATAAAATTGTAATTCAATTGAAATTAATATAAGTCACGATTACATTTCATAAAAATGCTTCAAAATTACAATTTTGTATAATATGTGAAAAATATGTGAATGAAAAAACCCACATAATTTCATAAAAAAATTATATTTAATATCGGTTTACATAATTTAAAAATATTTTAAAAATAATATTTCGACAAATAAATATATGATTTTTGAATTTCATCAGAAAATCTTAAAAATATACATAAAAAAAAAACGCTTTTTTTTAGTCCTTCCTATTACAATTTTTAATGTTTTGGTTTTATTACCATAGTAACATTTTCATAGATTTTTTTTTTATAACAAATACATCAATAATTATTACACTAATACAAATAAATGATATTTTTTATTAAATGAAATTTATAGATTATAGAAAATTTTCAATGTATTTTTGTGTAATAATATTAGTAAATTCAATATAAATTACACTTTTATACAACTTGAGAAATTCCTTTAGTCTATTTTAATTTAATACTTTAACAAATTTTCAAAAGTTTACCAAGTTTCATTAAAAACGTATCTGATATTTTGTTACAGGGAGAAATTATAAATAATATTTTTTTTTTATTATTTTTAATAAACGTGTGTTATTTATGTGGTTTTTAAATAATGTTTGTATTTTTAATATTAAAAATAATCTAAATTTTACAATTATTTATATATACATATTATTTTACACGTCTGTATATATTTTATAATTAAACCGCGAAAAATGTATAATTTTGGTTGACATAAAAAAGTGTGGTAAATAAATATCCTTCAAACCAAAAAAAAAAAGAAAAAAAAGAAAATTAAATTATTTGAAAATTGATGGCATGCTAATGTCATAATAATCAAAACACTAAATAGGAATAAAAAACTGTTAAAAATGTAATATTTAAAGTGTTTGATTATTAATATAAAGTGACATTGCGTGATTTTTTGCCATAATATCTAAATTTATCTAGTTAAATAAAATTAAATAATAATAAAATCTATATAAATATAAAAAAGAAAATGTTAAACTGAATATAAATAATCGTAAGAATGAAGAATTATAGAATTAGGCGAGGTCACAGACTTATTTAGATGTCCTTGTTTGTAATATTTTTTTATTTATTATAAATTATATTTTTATTTATTAGTCTGATTAATTTCATTTCGTTGTTTTGGATAACAATCAAAGTTAAGTTTAATTTTATGTAAATAATGGAAAAATTTAATGATTTTAAAAATTAAATTATAACCGAACTTAAAATAGAATTATTAAATTTGTTAATTAATTGATTTATCTTCTTATTATGTTCGTATCATTTAACTCTACCTTTGACACAACCTTATAACATTTTATTACTGGTTTTAACTAGACCACTAATTTGATAAGTAATTTCTAATATAATTGATGATTTCAAATCAGATATTTCAGTAGTTTTATTAAATATCTTTTAACAAAATTTATAATTAAAAATCTTTTTCGTTAATTGAAGGACTTTGTTACAAAAACTGATAAATTTGTAATTTCATATTTTTTTCATGAAATTTGGGTTGTCAAATAAAAGGGATCGTACTGAGTCGAAATGTTATGTAGACAATGATATTTAATGTAACAAATGTCAACTTATATGCTATCAGTTATAACGTATTTAATGTCCACTTTGTTCATTAACGAATACAAAAATCGGTTGACGAATACTAAAATCGTTTTATACGACTTAATATATTACAATTGTAAATTAGCTACAAACCTACCTAATTAAAATTATACTGAGAATGACGAATTTATATGAATAAAAAACAAAATTTAAATGAAATTAATTAAATATTTGAATTCCTTCGCTGAATTTTTATTAATAGTATAAACTACTTTACGAAATATTTTTTTACTCTTTTTTTGTATTCTTTACGTCTACATTGTCTACACAGAAATTTCACTGCGTATACAATGATGTAGTCTAGAAATGTAAATGTAAAATATTAAATTCTATAAATTTAGATATATTTTAATTTTTCAAACCCTTTCTTGATCTTATATATTAAAAACCAAAATTGAAGCTGACTGACTTTGGCATCGAGCCCTTCAATTTTATATTAAATACGTGATACGTAAATATTATTTGGTGGTTGTTGTTAAATTTGCTGTAAAAATAGAAATAAAACTTGCAATTTTTTTTGTGGTGGTGAACATAAAAAAAAACATATATCTAAAACCAACTATGTAATCGCGGACATCAAAATGTAAACGCTTTAAATAACACGTGATTTATGAATTGAGGTTATCCACCTTGAACTAAAAAAACATAAATGTATGTATAGATACAATGAGAATGTAAATAAATTTCACAAAAAGAACAAAATTATTATTTTTTTAGTAAATCCTTTTTTACAGTTTTTTGTAAATATGATAAAAGTGTAACTTTGAATACATAAATTTTTTAAAATTAAATAGTCACAAGTGTTTTTTTCAAAACTCTTGTACATAGAATACCAAAAAATAACGAAAATTATTGTTGTTTTTGTATGTTGGGTGTTATAAGAGTTGCGGTTTGTTAGCATAGTAATTTTTTATGTAATTTTTTATTATTTTTTGCAAAAAATTTATAAATAGGTAATTGGTTTTTTGTTTTTGTACATGTTTTAACAAAGTGTAAATTACCATGTTTTTGTTAAAATATTGTTGAAATATGCAAGAATAATAAATTTTAAAAATAAATAATAAAAAAAAATAACCTAACAAGGATAAACTTCATGTGGTTAATGTCATTTCGTTTATGTATTACTGTTAGCAGGATATTATTTATAATGTGTACATAGAACATTTGAACAAATAAAAAAAATTAAATATTTTAATCTAATTTTTTTTATGGAGAAATATTTTACTGAATTTGGCGTTTATATTTGTTATTTAATGATTAATGATAATAAATTTATAGTTTCAACTTATATATTAAAAGTTTGATTAATTTTATGAAAGTTTTAAGTTTTTGCTTAAAAAAAAAATTAATAATACTTTTTTATGATGATTTTTAATTTATTTTCAAGGATTTTTATTTAATTTTTTATAGGGAAAAATTTATGTAAAAAGTTAATGCTTTTAAATTTTTTTTAAAAAATATATTAAGGAAACTTGGCAAGCGATTCTTAGAAATTTATGTACTACTTAAAATATTTATTGCTTATAATTAGAGTATCTATTGCATAATGCATGACAAATTAAAGGTAAATCGTTGTAGCATTTAATCGATAATCGTTGGATACTTGCGTTTTTAAAACAAATCTAATGGTCTGCAAATGCTCAATTCTATTAAAAAAAATTATGGTTTCTTTCAAATACAGATTATTGTAAACTTTATTCCCAACCTTAACTAATTTTATTCCTTATTGTAAGTTTAAGTCTGTAATTTAATCTCCTAATTGTGAAGCTCAAAACTGAAATTTCACTTTATTGTTCAATCACAAAATTTGTACTAAGCTGAGTAAAATGTGAATTATTTATGTAAAAAACAAAAGCTATGACAATTGTACAGTGAAACTTAAGCTATCTATTGCTTAAGTTAACCTGTATTTTAAGAAAGGCTCATCTTAAAGCTTGCACTGAGAAATATATAGTATAGTTTTATAATAATATGTAATTACCAGTTATGTCACAAAATTAGACTAACTCATCAAGCTTACAATTTTCCTTCAATTTTTATATTTCAGTATTAAAAATATGTTCATATTTAAATATTATTTGTAGATGAAAATTATATTATAAAAATAATTCAATAATTTGAAATTATAATTTCATGCTTACGTCTAATATTTTAAAATCATAAATTTATTTTGAAATTTATGTTAAATATAAATCATTTCCGGCGGCAATCAAAATCGTCTATTTATTCTATATACAATAACGAACTATTAGGTAAATTTTTATTATGAAGAAATTTGTTTGAAATATATTTTGTAAAATTGTTGAAATGTGTCAGAAAATTGCGTTTTGGTTCAAGGTTTTTTTTTATATATAATATAAATCTTCTACAAATCCCTTTTACATATATTTAAATTATTGACGTGTAATTTTTTCCCTTAAATATTGATTATTTTTGTTGAAATTGAAGTGACGAAAACTTTTTTATACATAAAACACTCACTGGGAAATTTTCTTTTCTTTTGAAGTTAAATTGTTGCGGTTGAAATTGCATTAAAAATATAAATGAAATTCAATTTATAAACAAAATTTTTAATACTTATCCAAATACTTAAATTTTGTAAGAAATATAGCAACTTGAGACACAATTAAAAATATTGATTGCAAATGGAAAATTTATAATGCAATTTAAAATATTTAGTAAGTTTTGTTTAAATATAGTTTTAATAAATATTCTGTTTAATATAACGAAGAGGAAATTATGTTCAAAATCGAAAATAAATCAAAAATTTCAAATTTAATATAAACAAATTCAAAATTTTGGGAAGAAATTCAATGAAATTTAAAAAAATGATTTTTATCTTTTAATAATCTTTTAATAAAATTCATTAAAGATTAAAGTATATTCAAAAATTCTTAAAGTTTCCTTACGAAATTAATAAAATAATAAAAATTTCCATAAAAAAATTTCATCTCCTTTCCACTTCTTAAAGGATTAACTTAGCCCTTTAAAATGAATAAAAATATTTATGTATAAAACAAATATTATAAATAAAAACTAATTTATATGGAAATACACATTTTTTTGAACAAAGCTTCCTATTTATTGTAAAATATAAATCACTTAAAATATGATGAAAACTTAATAAATGAAAAGATTTTGAAAAGGTGATGAAGAGAGTGTGAAAGAAATGCGAAAAAAATTCACAAGTATTAAAGTGTTAATACCTCGCGTTTAAATATTCTATGCAAGCCTTTTTAAAAATTGTCGAGTGTTTGTATTTTTATATTATTTTGTTTTTGTTAAATACTTTTTACCTGTCTGCATTTTAAACTTTCTATATATTAACAGCCACCTAAACAACCACCAATAAATCCTACTATATAACATCGCACAATAAACTTTAAAAGGCCATCAAGACAAAAAAGCAAGCTATAAGTTTAAAGTGTTTATAGGGAATTTTATATAATATTTATTTTCTGAGTTCTTGTTCTTAAATAAATGTGTACATTTAAAGCAATTCCAGAATAATTTAAGTTCTTTTAAGGCATATTTATAGCTCAGTACTCAGTTATACATCCAGTAAAAATAAAGTAAAATGAAAAAATTCAATAAAAGATTTTGATTCTAAATATGACAAGTAAAATTGATTATTTCAGAAATTCTGTGAAAATTAATTAATTATTAAATTCGTTATCTTGTTAAAAATGTTCTACAGAAGTTTAGATTTAATTTGGAAATGCTTTTTATTATATTCATTGTATTCTTTAGTACAATATATTAGACTGGGTGTCTTTAATTTTCATTATAATGATTTACTTTTAATGAATAAACGAAACTTGTTATACTCATTAAAATACTTCACTTTCATATGAAATGAATAACACCTGGTTAGATTTTGTTAATGGGCGCTTCTACTAAACATGCTTACAAAAATTATATTATTTATTATTATATTAACGCCAGCAGTGAAAATCTCTACTATAATTTAATATCCTGTTGAAACGTGTAGTATATAGTGATGAAAATTGATTTTTACATAGCTTTTAAATTGAATTTCGTTAGATTGAAGAATAAAATTTTTATATTTCTTCATTTTTACATTGAAATTGGTGAAGTGAAGAACCATTAATTTAAATATATTATTTTTAAAAATGGAAATCTCTTCTTTAATTTTTATATAATAAAAGAAAATTTTGTAAAAATTTTGTTAAATAATCTTTAATAGTTTCCTGTGAACTTACAAATTTATTCACTTTTTTCTAGGTTTTTAAGTATAAACGCGATCTAAATATTTAGTTTTAATATATCGCGTGCTATTTTTTTTATAAAATATTAAAAACTTAGGTATTTTAAAGGTCACGTAATAAAACACTGCCAAGATTGTAAAAAATTTCCAAATTCTATTTAATTAAGCTATTTTTTAAACAATTTTTTTTTACATATTTTTTTTTTGTCTGACATTTGAACGAGTAACTTTAGAGTATGATTTAATTTCTTTTATTATTAAAAGAAATAAAAATCTCTACCTTTTCCATATTCTGTCCTTGCAAAATGTAATAATAGTAATTTCACATAATATTATAATTAAATGGAAAATAATGTGCACATCAGTTCAAAATTAGTAAAACAACTCAATGTGGAGTATAACAAATTATATGATGATAATTTAGAAAATAATAGTGATATGAAAATTCACAAAAATAAAAAATCAACGAAGCATACGACACAAACTGAACCAAAAATCAAAACGAAAAAAATCAAACCAAAAGGTAATATATATATATATAGAGTCATAATACTCCCCCGTTTCGTTGTGTATTCGGTTGTACATTTCACCCATACACATCTGTTATTATATTTATAGACACCGTAACACAATCATCAGATCCAAAAACTCCAGGTAAACAATTGCCAAAAACAATTGCATTTCGCAACGAAAATAGATTAAATAATAATAATGATAGTGGTAATGGTAGAAATGAAGAAATTGCCAAAATATCAACATCACTACCTACTACAACAGCAGATAATCAACGTACCGAAATCATAAAGCAGAAAAAACACAGTACAACTACAAAGAATAATAACAAAACAATCACCGGTGATAATTTAAAACAAAATAATAAAAATATTAGTTATATAAGTGGTAGTAAACGTCTAACACAAGGATGTACAAGCTTAATGTATGCATGCCAACAAGGACATACAAGAGATGTTGTTAAGGAACTAAGAACAAAGGTATGATATCAATTATAATGAAAACAATACGTATGCAAACTAAAAATAAACAATATCCCCTAATTATGTATGCATTAAAACATGTAAATTATGAAGTGCATTAATTTTAAGTATATATAAATGAACACAGAGGATCCTTAAAATATTTTTGTTTTGAATTCATTTTATATTTTCGGTATTTTTGTATTATTATTTCGAAACATTAACAATTTTTTTTTAAATAAACAGAGACTATAGTAATATTTTTTATGGCTTTGACAATATTTCATTGTTTTTATTGTGAACTTTTAGAAATTTCATGCTTATTTAAAGGATATTTACACATTTATCATATAATCTTTAGATTTTTTGGAAATTTCTACTGTAGAATCGAAACGTTTTTCATTAAATAAAAAATATCTTTTCAAAGTTACCAAAATTTTGTTTTCAAATTCAATCTAACAACATATTTTTAATTTATTCAGTAGATATTATATCGTGAAGAGTCCTAGAATGAAATGTTAGAAAGAAATATTATCTAAAACTTAACAGACATCGGACACATAAGTAATTATATTTAGGATATTTCCCTGTCATTGTAATAATTTTAAATAAGGTCCTGCGGTTCAATTATTAACCGAAACATCGATGTAGCTCTACATAAGTCTCTAAGTTGAATAATCTTTAATGTACTTGTGTAACTTTAATTAGGCTCTGTACTCTCAACAATCATAATTTATTTAGTAAACAATTTACTAATTAATTACCACTTCAATTACTAAAAATTTAATTTTAATATACTTCAAGTTAACTAATCTAACTAATATAATAAATAATTTTCTCGTTAATTTAAAGTTTGTTGTGGAAATAATTATTCGTAATAAAATATGTCAACGAAATTTTTCCGTTTTTTTTTTTTTTGTTTGTTGAAAATTATGACATTGTACACTAAAAGTTTATAATTTATTTTCACAAAACTGTACAAAATAACTTTACACTCAAAAGTTTTGTTTGTTCAACATTTTCACTCATACTCGTACCCATACAGAATTTTTGAAATTATATAAATGGCGAGGCTATAAAAACATAAGTAGCCCAATAATTAATTACAATGGTGTAATGGTGGTACTGACACAGAAACCTGGTATTTTAATTAAGTGAAATTTCTTATATTATTATCGTTTCAGTAATGCATAAATTTAATCGTATTCACACATTATGATTATTTTGTTTTTATTACTATTATTATTATTATTATGTATTATATTTATTTATTATTCAAATGCGTATAATATACACAAAATCTTAAATCATAATTCCAAATAAAGAGCAAAAGTAATTTGACTTTTAAATTAATTT
Organism: Rhamphomyia laevipes; assembly: GCA_963920725.1. Lineage (NCBI taxonomy): Eukaryota > Metazoa > Arthropoda > Insecta > Diptera > Empididae > Rhamphomyia > Rhamphomyia laevipes. The sequence continues at coordinate 5,822,068 of OY987257.1, forward strand.
CTAATGTTTTAAGAATTTAATATATTATATACTAGTATTAACCCTTTAATGATCAATGAAATGTGTGAAGGATATTCAATGAAAAAACTGAAAAGGTATTTCAGTCAAAACTTTTTTTGACTGGAATTCCTTTTGGAAGTTTGACTAGTTTGACAGGGCGAATAGTATATGTCAGTAAAATGTTTGATGTTTTATTATTATCGGGAAGAGATTTCTTTACACCCTTTTCAGAAAAAAGGCATTCCAGTCAAAACAAAATTCTAAAGGAAGGCTTTTCAGTGCAAATACAAAAAAGGCAATTCAGTCAATCTTTTTTCTGACCGAAATTCCCTTTGTTTTGACTTAAGTTCCTTCTTTAAAAGGCATTTCAGTCAAAAAATTTGTATGATTTTTTTTTTGACTGAATTGCTTTTTTTTAACTGAAATGTTTTTGACTGGAATTCCAGGAGCCGTATATGTACACGTAAAAAATTATTTTACTAATGAAATCATGACGTGTAAAGCTGTCAGAGATTATTTTAGTTTATATGGAATGTTTGTATTTAGTGTCCCACAAGAACTACAAACTTACGTAGCATGAATTATGTAATTCTCTGAATTGTGCATAATACAAGTCTTCAATGTCGATGAAAACATGTTCAGTTAAAAAAAGTGTCCCAATGGAAAGTCAATAAAATTATATTTATGATTTAGTATCATGATTTTTTATCATTTTATGATTAAATTACATTTATCTTATTGTTTTCAGTTTCCTATTGTCAGTAATGTAAAACTCCATGTGACGTTCTTGTAAATGTAACCGCAAAAGTGTTAAAGATACTAATATATACAAAATATTTTCATCCATATTTTACCCAATTTCTATATAGAATTATTATGTATTTGCACAAAAGCTTTTCTATATTTGTGATGTGATTTTGCAGATATTTTGTTATTTCTTTTATTAAAATTGTATGTATACAGATTTAATTTGAAAGATATTTAATACTTTTGCGGCAAATTGTTTTGGTAATCCGGAATAAGTAAGTAAAAATAAAACAAAAAATTAATATATAAATATAAAAGTGATTATATAAAATTGTTTGTATTTGTTTGACAATATATAGAAGAAAAGTTTACCTCTAGAATAATTATAGAATTATGAATAAAAACTTTTTTTTTTTTATTTTCAATTGATTACCAGATTACATATTTAAAAACGTACAATATAAAAAAAAAATATTTGAGACAGAATATTTTATTTTGTGGTAAATTTAGGCAACATTTTCCAATTAAATTTCCCAAAAAAAGAATAATGTTTACTATATTAACATATTTTTCATTCTTAATTTTCAATTTATTTCGTTGGTGTTATTACGCACCACTAATAAATCAATATAATTTTTAAATTTATCTCCTTCGTTTGAATCAAATTTAAAGGATATATATGTATAATAAAGGAAATTAAATTGTAATAAAAAATTCCTAAAATTTCCATAAAATTCAGGATTTTTTATAGAAGAAAATACAAAAATGGGTTTAAATTTTTAAAGAACAAATTTTTCAGTATAATTTTAATCTCCGTTTAACTCTAGGACATTAAAAAAACAACGTTTTTGATATAATTATTAAGTGTTTTAATGCTGGGTTCATCTTGGTCGAGAATGGAAGTTGAAACTGTCATAATTACATGAAGGTGTATCAACTATGGTTCAAGTCCATTGGTTTAAATTTGCGTAACTAAACTAAAGTTAAAACTAAAAACGAAATCCTTATCAGCATTTTTTAAGCAATGCTCTTAAAAATAAGATAAATTTTTCCTTTATATAAAAAGTATCCTTACTTACATACTATCTAAAAATTGTATATCTAAAATTTAAATATTTTGTTTATGAATAGCAATAATAATAATAAAAATTTGCAAATTTATGTTAAAGTTTCTATTCACTTAACAGAAAAATATAAGATTTTTTTTATATACCTTTCAGCTAAAATAATTATATTGTGTCAGCTGACAAAATTTCTGTTAAAGTTATACATCGATTCATATCAAAAGTAATACATTATATTTTTTAAAAAAAGAAATCATTCATTAAATATTCATATATACTAATAGATAATTCCTCGAAATATATTTTTGAAAAATTATAATTTTGGTTGTAAATATTATTTTTCTTATTTAACTGATTTCTTAATCCAAACTATGTGCCACGGCCCGGTATATTCGTGTGCCATAAAAGAGTTAAAAATGTAACCAGATTTTATTTTTAATTAAAAGAATTAGCTATTTTTTTTATAATTAATTAAACCTTTCCATTAAAATAAACCTTTCCTACATTTAGGAAAATAATCTAAACCTTTCCATTGAAATTTGTTTTAAATATCCCCTCGAACCCTACATTTAGTAATTGAAATGGCATATTGTTAATGTTGGATGATGAAATGCGATATGCGTACCAAAAATAGTAAATGAATGAATTTTAATTACAACCTTTAAATAAGCCCAATCTTACTGAACTGATGAAAATGCTATCATTTAATAAGAAATTGTGTTCTAACATATTTTTCTTTCTATATTTGTGACCTAACAATTTATTGAGTGCCGTGTGTTAAAAAATTTGTGTACCACTGCCTAATCAATACTTTTACATATTTTTATGCTTTGCATAAAATATAATATTTATAATAATCAATCGTGTTTTATGTTTAAATAAAATAACTTGTGTAATTCTGTGATATCGGTAAATTAAAATGTAATATATTTTCGCCATTGAATTTTATTTAAAGAACTAAAAACGAAGACTCCTTAAAAATATATCCTTATGCGTGAAATTTTATTTATAAAAATTCAATAAAAATCCTTTTCTTCACAAACACCACACAAACAAATAATAATGAATAAAATTATGTTACATAAATTTATATCCGATTATAATAAAGTGAAAAAAGTAATTTTTGTTATGGTGTTTTACTTTATTAAATTTTATTTTGTATATTTTCCACTTTTCTTGTTGTATATTACCGAAATATAATTGAAATAGTGTATATACAAATAACAATGAAATTGCTGATATTATATAAAAAATAAAGATATAAAATTCAATTCAGTCCTTTAACGAATTATAAATTAATATTGAGTGTGCAATTTTAAATATAATATTTAATATAGTATAGTAAATTTATTACTCATGCCATTTTTTTTATATAATTTATTATTAATTAAGTGAAAAAATTTTGGGAATTATAATTTTCATAACAAATTTAATAAAAAATTTGCTTTGTTTATCATTTTCTTAAAATTATTTATGGTAAATTTAAATATAATCAGCGAATAATTTACTTTTTATATAAAAGATTTTATGAATAATAATAATTTTTATATATAAAATTCTTTCTATTATAATTCAGAGTTCTTAATATTAAAGAAATTTATTAACGTATTACTTGATCGTATAAAGGGATTAACTTAATATTGATCCTGTATTGTATACAAATCTCATTCTAAGCTGAACTATATTTTTTTGGTAAGGTTTATTTATATTTTATTTAAATTCAGTTTATTAAATATTTAAATAGAACTTAAATTTTATCAGGATCAAATTATCGCAATTATTTTCTTCATTCAAATATATATAAAGGATTTCAATTATATATTCAAATATATAATATTGACTATTTTAATTTTTACACATACATATGGTAATTATCATCGAAAACCTCGTAAGTCTCATTTTATTGAAATAATATTTCTTTATATTTTTGCATTTGTTTCGTAAATATCCTTAACTGTATATTGACACAAATTAAATTTGTTGTTTCCTCTGCTTCTGTTATTAAATCGTAACATCATCGTAAATATTTCAGGCAAAACATTTATCCGTATATCTCGTAAGTCTGTACTGTCAAAGTAAAGTAACAGTAAAGACATTTCTTCTAATACAAAATTAATAAAAAATAAAAATTTTGTGTGTTCTGAACATTATTCATAAAACGACTTACGAGGTTTTCTTCGCCCACTGATAATATTTTTATAATTAAAAATTTAGTAAACATTATAAGCCTGGTTTTATAGTTATTTCGTTAATCATAGATTAATATAGAATAATTAATTACCACTTAAGAACGTAATTATTGATAAGTAAATAAACAGCGCCTACTTAATGCTGTTTAGTATCAAAGGATCAACTTAATTAAAAATTAATTATGTTTAGTATCAAAAGATTAGTAGGAAAATTGTGCTAATCTTTGATTTAATAAGAATACTTAATAATAAAAAATTTGTTAATAAGAAATTTGTTGTTTCGTGAAATCGGGCATTACAATTACAATTTCTACAATTCAAATAATTATTTCACATACGCCGATTAAATTCAATTTAAACACTTTTCATATTTTTAAATAAGATCCTCTTTTGTATAATAAATTTATATCATTTAAATATATAATTTCGGAAACAACAGGTGTAACCACAAAATCTGCTATTAAATTATTAGGTAAAATAAATAGCTTATTTTTGGTTCACAGTTAAAATACAATACCTTATTTTTATATAAGAATAGTATCAACAATTTTTGTAAGATAATATTATGGGAAGATTTTAATTTTTGATAATTAATGAAACTTCTTCTTGCGTTCTTACTAACCAAGGGTGTAATTCACTCATCGTTTCAAATTCACTTCTATGACGAATATAAAATTCAAATTTAAGAATTTATTCATTTGAAAACATTAATACTACAATACAATGCATAGAAACCAATGTTGCCTTACTTAATTTATTAATATTTATTTAGTTATAAAGATATTACTGAAATTAATTTAATTGGTAATCAAAAATATATTCAGTCCATCAGGAGAAACTTCTACCTTAACAGTTTTTAATTTCTAATGACTTTAATTGACTGGTGACAACGGAGGAAAGTAATAGAATTCTCTTTAGAACTGTGAACCACTTAATGTTAGTGTTAGCCTGTTGATTCAAGCATTAATGTTATACCTCTCTTTAACATTGTTTTCGCTTATCCAAACTAATAATCAGCTTCTTTTTAAAACAAACCCCATTTTCTTGGCAACGGGTTGGTAGGTAAAACTTCTTCTATGTAAGATTAGGATTAGATACTTGATTGTTAATTTTTTTCACCATATTTATATAAGCATGAGCCTTAATTTTGATCCAGCCTTAATTATGATCACGATACAGAATTAGATACAAAACTGTGAATTTAATTTATAAATCAAAACTTTAAGTTATGAATGTAGTTTAGTTTCGAACATTTAAAAGCGAAAAATATGTACTTGCTAGTTTAATTTGTATCGTGATCATAATTTCATAACCAAATTCATTAAATTCAGATCCCAGAATTTTAATATAATTTGAAAAGACTTAAAAGTCTATGCAAAATATCATAATTTGTATGTGATTAATATGATTCGCAAGAAAAGATTTTTATTCTTATATGTTTTAAATTATAAAAACGGTTTTACATGACTTTTTTTTATGTTAAAAAACAAAATATTAACAACGTAATAAGAAATATGATAATTTTGAGAAATTTATTTTGAATAAACTTTTTTATAGTAAAAGAGATGATATCAAAATCGGCTTTTAAATAATATTAAAAAGATTTTTTTTTTTCATTTAAATAAAATTGACTTCAATTTATACAAAAATAAGAAGCTTTAACTTTATAATTGAATTCAAATAAAGAAAGCTTATTATTTCATAAAAGTTAACATTACAATAGGACTACAAGCATAGATCATGATAACAAAAAAAAATATATAGAATTATGTCATGTAAATTTGATATTAAATTTTATTGTATTAATTTTCTCAAGGAAAAATTAATATTAATTTAAATATTTATTACATAAGTGAAAAATTGATACCGCAAAAATTAAATTATTACTAGTATTACAGAAATATTTAAAACGTTTTGCTTATAAAGAAATTAGTATAGAGAGTAACTATAAAGATTCTTATAAAATTATATACTTTATCATAAACTATCCAACAGCCATACAATAAATCTAATAGATTTCAAATATTCAATGTAGATGCTCTCTCCAGGTGTTCTAATAGAAGTAATCACTACCTTGTGGTCCACTATTATTTATAATGTTTATTGATTTACTTACATTAATTTTTGTTTCATTCTTCTCTATACTAACGACCTCAAACTGGTTTGATCTAATCGAATTTATAGAAGATTTCCAAAAATTTTAGGTTCATATTAATATCCTTGTCAAATGATAGGGTTCCATTATTTTTTTCTATATGTAAACTTATGTCTTTCTGTCGCAGAGTTAAAAATTTCAATTTACTTTTGTTATCTAAAAACATTGTACTTTTTTCGTTCAGGTATAATTTTCATAGTATGATCTCCTAATTATCAGGTACATTGGTTGGAAAGAGTCAACATTTGACATTATTTGTTATATAAATAGTTTTGAGGTATTACCAGCATTTCAAATTATATGTAAACTTCTAGACTTGGATCTAGTATCCAATAGAAATGGAATATTTCATGTCTTTTGTAAATGATGTTTTAACTGATAGAATTGATTGTTCTGAATTGCTAGTGTTGGATTAATGATAAAGTCAAGATTATTTCGTTTTTAATCGATCTTTTTCTATCTATTCCTTTTGGTACGAATAATTGTGATGTTATGACAAATTCCTTTATAAATAATACAATTAAAAGTAATTGATTTTGTAGACTTTCATCTCGAAAAAGAATTGGTTTTTCAAAATATCAAATTATATTTTTTACAATTAGTATACATATTAAATAAGTGTGAAAATTGTTAATAGTCTATAATTTAATTGGAAGACTGAATAAATAAATTAAATAAGAATTAAATTAATATATTTCTAATTAAACCAACTGTTTCTGTAATCTATTTTCTTCACGGGATATAATGGATTGAACTATACAAAATTTAACAAACTAATAAATAGTTCCAATAAAGAATCAAAACGCTTAAATAAGGAAATAGTTATTTTATGTGGTTGTTAGATCGTAAATATTTCGAAATGTCAATTTCATAAAGTCAAGCTCTATTACTATATCAATTTTTTATGTTATATACATTATATACTGTATCTATTGATAAATTCCAATTATAATTTATGTATATATTTTATGATATATATACTGAAAATCTCTCAATTAGCAGTTAACAAAAAACTATCTATAACAAAACTATTTATAATTTCCTTTAACAATTAGTTAATTGATTACCTTCAATAGAATCATCATAATGATTTTTCGGAGGGATTAAGTAAATACAAAAAAAAATTCTACTTTAATCTTAAATAAAAAGTAAATCAATCTGAAAAAAAAAAAACTTTAATTTAGAAATTTCATTATTATCCTTGAACAAAAACCATCAACACTATATTGTTCTATATCCACCGAAAAGGAAAAAAAAAAACAAGGAAGAAAAACATAAGAAAAATTATATTCAATTTATCCATTAATTTTGACCTTTTTTTTTGGTATCTAACAATTTTGTCCATTTTGTTTTTATTTTAAGGACTATATAATATTATATCTGTATATTTATATTGTTACGGGTCAAGTAAGAAATAATTGGGATTTACCTGGGTAAATGTGGTCTTTTACCAAGTTACAGATTAGGTGAGTCTTAAGTTAATTTAAGCTTTTAATTAAGTAAAATCTTATAATGAATAAAGAAATCTAATTTTATATAATAAATATTTTGCTGAAAAAAAAAAAAATGTTTATGATTACGGAAAAAGTAGAACAAGAAGCAGAGAAGAGTCAATTTTTTTAAGTTATATACCTTTTAAGTAATAAAAATGTTTTGTGAATTGTTCATTATTACTAGCTAAAAAGAAGTGTCAATTTTTTTTTTAAATTATAATTTATTAAATTTTTTTTCTTTACGTTTTTATGTCATTTTATCTTTATTAAACTTTTATCCTGTCTATAAACCATCTGTTCCTTTTGTTAATGTCACAATATTGGTTATAAAAAAAAGGATCTATATAATAATTTTATAAAATTTTTGAAGAAATATTATTAGCCCAAAAATTTTTTTTTTAATAGTATCCTAATAAAAGTTTCTTTTCCTGTTTTGTGTTTCTTTGTTTTTTGTTTTCAATGGCCTTAAAAGTTACTGAAAATATGGTCGTTCAAATAATTTATTAGAATACTTGGTCTTTTTAGGTAAGCTCTAACAAGGGTTTTTTTTAAACTACAAAAAAGATTTATTAAGTAAAGTATTAGATTTACAAAGTCCATTTGTAGTGTAAAAAAATAAAATAGCTACCTATATAATTTATTGTTAAACTTAATATCTACCAGAATTAAAAATTGATACTTGTTCATGTTAATTCAGTTCATTTTCCTGATAAATCTCTTTCAAAAACATATTTTATTCATATCAACGTCAATATAATATTATCTATCTATATTTGTAAATCACCCTGTTAATTTTTAAACATAATAATATTACATATATTTTTTTATATTTAAATAGGGTAAAAAAGTTCAGAAACATTCATTTTATTCAATGCCCATCACCTTCATTTTCTATATACAATACGATCAAAGCTAAATTCATATTATTCAATTTTAAGGTTATACAGAAAAGTGGAATGAGTACCAGAAGAGCTATAAAAAACCAAAGCCTAATAAACAAGTTGTCAATGAGTTTTTGTCAAAAACTTTTTCATAATCGACACTTATAGATTTTTTTTTTGTTTTGTTTTGTTTGTTTGTTAGTGTCGTTTTATTTTATAATATTTCCTAGAATAATAAATTTAATATCAAAAGATACCAAACCAAACCAAACCAAAAAAAAAAATACAAAAATTTTCAAACCTCTATCTACCACCCACAATACGAAAATTCTGCGTATTTTGTAGGTAGGTTTTTCTTTTGTATAATATTACAGGATGTACGAAATTTTTTTTGAAGAGTTATAAATTGAAAATTAACGGATTGCTATACTGTTTAACTTAAGCTTAATTTACAAATTCGTCGAAAACCCGTGACAGACGATTTTAACCAATCATTAATCTTCAGAGCGACGAAATTCCGAAACGACGCAGAGTTTGTTAATATGTATTCCGCCGAATAGGTCACGCATACACACTATGAAATTTGTTTTCGGAACTAACAAATTATTGACAATTAACAATTGTTAGTTTTCATATTCACATTGCATCAACTGTCAAACAAAATACTTATAGTGCATGGCTGTAAAGCGTCACAGAAGTAAATTACTTTATAAAAACCATCATAGAATTTGCCGAATGTCACGGTTTTTCGCCGGATGTGTAATTCAAGCTTTAGACTAAGGATCACCAACGATCACAGTATCCATTGTACGAACTAATTCCATTTACAATCCTAACGCGAGGTTTTATAGTGAATAAAATTTTTAAATTGATGTTTAGAAGAATTGTTATTAAATTTTTCCACTTTCTGTCATAACCAATCCTTTAAAACGATCTAGTGACTCCAACAAAATTGTCTTGGCATATTTTCAAATTCCTTTCTTAACGTGTTCCTCCTATACAGCAAAGTTCAAATAAATTTCTGAAAAAATATTAAGTTTTATACATATTTTTTGTAATGCCCCTGTATAACTAAAAGTTAGTTGATTTACGAATCTTTATTTTCAAAATCATTACAATCAAAATCATTAAATTTCTCATTCTTACCAGTCTCCTCACACTCCAATCCTTATCCAACTATCCTCGAAAAAAAAAATTGTTCTACAATATAAAAATAAATGTATATTTTTAGTAATTAGATAGGGGCTGCTGCTGCTGCTACTGATGATAATAATATTTTGAGGAATATGATGATTTTGGTTTTGCTCCATTTGAACCAATTTGATTTCATAAAACAAAATTATATTCTACAGAGAGAGGCCACAGACAAGAGGTATATATTAATGAAAATTATTCTATGTCATTTGGTACGTGGAAGATTTTCTAATTATGGACCTTTCTTATTATTATTATTTTTTGGGTTTTTTTTTTTTGTAGTATAAAATATTATTTTGGTGTTCTACTAATTATATTTTATGGATTTTCTTTTTTCTTTTTTTTACGTTATTAGTTATAAATATCTAGCTAGCTACGTTTATATATGAAATTTTGTATTCTAACTAAATGAATTAAATTTAATATTGGTAAAAATAAGAAATAATTTTATTCCTAATTTCATTTCTAAAAATATATATAAAGGACAATTTCAATTTAATATTATTATTATTATTCAGACTTATGTCGTTAGATAAATTTTCTTTAATATTTTTTTTTTTCAACAATTTTCATTCTTCTATATAAATTTTCCATTTTCTATACTGCTGAAGTTTTTTTTTTATTATTATTATTACGTAAAAGGTTATGTTTAAAAGAGCATTGAAACAACAATGAATGATTTTAGGGATCATATTGAAATTTTACAACAACTTTTCTTTATAGATGAAATTTTTTGTTTATTTTATGTAATCTTTTGTTATGTGTATTTATGTATATATAAAATAAATTATCCTATAGTGAAATGTCTAAATTTCTTAAAATTCTAAATGTATTGGAAAATTTTTAAAGGATCTCAAAGACAATTTTAATATAATAATTTTTTTATTTTATTTTATGTATATATTTACATTTTGTTGTTGTGTTGTCGTAAGGAAATTGCCCTGTGAACCACTTAGCATAATTGAAATCATTTTCGGATATTACTCGATTTATGTATGTTTTTTTTTTTTTTTTTGTATCTATAAAATTTATTAGAAATTTTCTCTTTCTTTTGTTTTAGCTTTTTGAAGATATATAAAAACACAAAACATTAAATAAAATATTTATATTTAAATTGAGTGAGAAATATACAATAGTGAGATAGAGTGGAAAATGTCATATTTTACGTACTTAGTAATATATTTGAATTTTCTTAGTCTTAATAATGAATTTGAAAGAAATATTTTCATTTTGGATAAATGCCGGTTAAAATTAATTTATTTTGAAAGATGTATGACAGATTGATAAGTTTTTAACTGATAGAGGTTGAGGAAAATTGTTGAACTAATAAAGAATATTATATAAAATGATACGAAAACGCGATTGGAATTATTACTTTTTCTTTGGATTTTTATCAATTTTAAGTGTATTGGAAAACACAGAGAGTAATGTAATGAATAAAGTTCTGATATTGTTGATATAATATTTTGACGTACCCACGTACCGTATATTAGGAAGTAAAATATTAACTGACTATTGTAAAACTTTCAAAAGTTATTTTCAATTTATTGAAAATGAATATTACATTTTTAGTACACAGATGTACATATTTTATAACTTTAATTAAAAAAAATGAAATTTACTTAAAATTTACACTAATAGAAGGAAGAAAAACGTTTGACAGATGAGAAAAATGCGATAAAGAACTTTCGTTCATGGCAGACACGTCAATTATATTTGGTTTTAAAGTGTTTTCAAGCTTGATTTACTCATCCGCTGATAAACTGTAATCATTTTTAATTTGTATTTTTGAATTTATGAATTTTGTACAAATTATTAAGTTAGGCATTTTTTGGAAAGAATTTTATAAATTCAATTATTAAAAACATTGAAAAAAAATTTGTTCAATTCAGACTATTGAACCTAAGGTGCTCAAAAGTAGTGTGTAGTGGTAATAATTTTAGCATTATTACCACTACATAATATAAAATTTTCATTACCAAAGTATTTCTTCTATACTTTATAACCATATAAATGAAATTCATTTGACTGAATATGTTTTTTGTTAGAAATAGTTTAATTTTAAAGCCAATTTTAATTACAGATTAATCTTTCTTGTCAGATTTCATAAAGGTTTGTTGATCATTATACTTAAAGTAACTCTGTGGTAATTCGGAGTCCTTAAAATTTGCATAATATTTTTATATACCATAAATGATAGAACTTACTTTACAAAATTATAGCTTTATTTTATTTCCTAGATTGTGAAGAGTTTTTATTGTTTGTAACATTAAAATCAAATCAATATTTAAATTTTTTATAGACTTTAAATGTTAAAATTAATTATTTATTACACACAAAATCCAAAAAGTATACAAAAATAAGTTTAATTGTTATGTTATCAAAATAGACAAAACATATTATTTTTATATACATAATAATTTAATAAAATTCTGTAATAAACATAGACAGAATTGACAAAAGAAAAAACGATAAACATAAAATTTTATGTCTCAACAATAATTTTATAAAATAATATAAAAGTGACCGTCACATTTTCACTTTTGTTGATATGATATTACTTCATTTTATTTATGATTTTGTCACTGTGATATCATGCTGGCATACAATTCTTCGTTAAAAGTTTTGTATAAATGTTTTAGACATTGCATGTTTATTATTCATGTTACAAAAAATAAAAAATAAACTGTTAAAGTCAATCCCTATCCCATCGGTTAACAAAATTGAATTTGGTTTACAGAAACATTTTCCATGATGATCATAACATTTAACATAGCGTTTCATATTGTTTGTATTATTTTCAATTGTTAAAGGATTTTCACATGCGTCTATGAATAATTTTTAGATAAGCCTTTAATGTAGTCAAAGTATTAATAAACGAAATACAAATAATTATGATGTAATATTTTAAAGAATAGCTATTTTGTTTGTTAAATCAAAGTTTTTTTTAAGTATTATAGATAACTTTTGTAGATTTAATAATACACAGGTTAATTATTATGTACAATTTGACATTGACAGCCTGTATATATCATATACGATTATATAACAAATTATCTTATGTTATTACTAAGCCTAATATATAATTGAAAGTTAATAAAGCATATAACAAATATTTGAAAATTCAAATAATAAATACCAATTTTTATTTTTGTATTTCATATTTTCCAATAGAAAAGTTTTATTTTAGATTTCATATTTCAATAAGTAAACATAATTTATATATATAACAGTAGCGGCCAAATAAAATTAACGAATCCAGATATTTTTTATATTACAATTTCTGATGTATTAATAAAATTTCCACGTAACTAAGAATTAATTTTTAATATAATAATTCATTTTTAAATTGGATCAATTTATTTTATATTGATAGAAATCCAATTTATAAAATTGTTGTAATTTTATTAACATTTAATTAGTTTGGTTTCAGACAATCATTTGTTAATAGTTAATAATAATATTTCTTCCCAATTCTATATAATCCTATAAATTTAATTTCTGACACTTTGATAGGATCAATAATGTGAAAAAAATTAATTCTATCAGTTAACAAAAACATACTTTTATAAAATTTCTAATAATTTGCAGGAGTTCTTCTTATTTGGTCACTAGTGTAGCTCTAAATCAAAATATTGAAAACTAAAAAAAAAAAGAAGAAAATCTTATTCTATTTGTAAATCCGCTGAAAAATTGGATTTCAAAAATTTGGATTTAATATTATCACTCAATAACGTATTCATCAGATAGTAACTATACTGAGTTATTTTTCAGTTCAGTGATGACATAATGCATGATGAATATATACATATCTTCTATCTAGGAATTGTATTATGCAGAAAATATTTTATAGACAGACGAAATATTATACAAAATACAAAAACCTATTACAAAAATTTTAATAAATTGTATAATAGTAAAGTACGTTACAGAATAGCTCATATTCTATATAACAATATCAACTTTTTAATAAATTCTTAATGAAGTTTTTAAATTTTTAATTGGTTGAATATTCTATAAATCAACTAGCTATAATAAAAAAATTGAATTTTGTCATTTTAAAAAAATAAAATCGAAATTTGATGTTTTATTTGTATAGTTTTTATGGATAATTTCAAAGATTTAAACTTTCAAGGATGCTTTTTCTATCCAATTTAAATTCAATTGTAAACTGACAGCACGCGTTCATTACATTTTCATATAACATGAAAAGTCCTTTATATTTAAATTGACTGAAATTACATTTTTTTTTGTGTTATTTGTCTACACTAAAGCTGGAATTACAATGCCAAAGTCACCGTGGCGTTAACAGCTGTGTATAATACACAGCTTTATATCGAAGCAATTTTACAATGGTAAACGAAAAAATTTAAATTTCAGTGCTGAAACACGGTTTTAACATAAATACGTAAATCCAGAATTGCTAAAAATGTAGTAGAGCATTTCTTTTAAACTAAAAAATAGCGTTAACTAGCATGAATTTCATAAAATGTAAGGAAACGGCAACTTTGAAAAGTTCCTTTACAATGTATTTAAGGTTACGGTTAAGGCTCGTTACCGGTGACAGTAACACTGTGTTTCCTGCTTTACCTACAATAGTTTTGTTCTGTTTTATAATTGATTTTAATGAATATTTTAATAAATATATAATTTTAAAATAATTTTAGCCAAAATGAAACTTTTTATTAATTTAAAAAAAATCATGCAGAAATAGTAAAAAAAGAATTACTATTTAACCCAAATAGAATGAAAATAAATAAATAATTTCTCTGTTTGTATCCTAACATACCTCAATAATTACATTTAGTTACTATAGTTTTAGTATCATAGTTACTAACAAAATAATTCTCTGGTTGTTTAGGAACTCTACTCTATATACTGTTTGCTACTCGTGTTTTGTATCTAAGGTTGATTTTTTACATATGGTCGAATTGATTGTAAACAATCTAGAAAATTATTTTTAATTTTGTTTTGTATTCATTTATTAAGAGAACTTCTAGTTCATTGGTAAATTTGTAAACAAAATAAAAATTCTCAAAAAATCATTTTTCATTTGGAAAACAGCATTAGAAAACATATTAAACTATTAATACTTGTTTCATAAAACATATAATATGTAACGATTTTGTTTCGCTACAATTTAATATTTTGTATAAAATTAAATTAAAATTATTCTTTTTTGTGTAATTTTTAATATTTTTCTTTTTAGCCTGAAAAAATTTATCATCGCGATAGAAGTAATAAGAACGCTTTACATTATTGCAGCGGACAAAATAACCTCGTGGCTGCTGCAAGTCTTACCGTTGCGGCTCCAGAACTTCTGGAGTCTGCAGACGAAGATGGTTTCACTCCACTTCACTTGGCCGTTATTCAGGGTAATTTGGCTATGGTCAATTTACTGCTTGCGAACAAGGCTGATGTGAATGCAGTGGACAATGAAGGACATTCAGTTGTTCATTGGGCAACTGGTAAGTTATTTATTTACTTTTTGTGTAGATTTTTTGTTTATATATATAAATTTTAAAAGTGTGTGGTGAAGTTGAAGCATTAAGGTCAGTTTTACAATCTGGTGCAAATATAACAACACCTGATATTAATGGTGGCAGCCCATTACATTATGCTGCACAAATGTGTGGTGCTAATTATGAGGGAAAAGTTGGACAATCATCTACAAAACTTGCTTTAGAAATTCTATCGTTACTTTTGGAACATCCAAAATCATCAGTAGATGTTACTGATAAAGATGGACGCCAACCACTTCTATGGGCTGCATCTGCTGGTTCTGCTAAGGCTGTGATAGCTCTAGTTAAAGCTGGCGCTAAAGTAGAAAGTTCAGATAAGTAAGATTTTTTTAAGTTAATTTTAAATTGTGTAATCTCATAATTTTTATTTTTGTAGGGATGGACTGACTGCACTACATTGTGCTGCATCGCGTGGTCATACCGAATGTATTGATACAATAATTAGTTTATGTGGAGCTCCAACTGATTTAATTGATTCTAATGGTTGCACATCATTGCATTATGCCGTTACGTTAGGACATGCTGATGCAACGTCACGTTTATTAGATTTAGACGCAGATCCGAACCGGCAAGATCGTAAAGGACGTACACCTGCACATTGTGGATGTGCTAAAGGGCAATGGGAAACAGTGAAATTATTAAAAGAACGTGGTGCAAATTTATGGTTACGCAATGCTAAAGGTGATTTGCCAATACATGAAGCTGCTACATCTGGAAGAAGGGAATTGGTTGAATGGTTGCTTGATATGAAACCAAAACAAGTTAATACAACCAGCAATGATGGTAGGACTATGTTACATATTGCAGCTGGTAATGATTATACTGATATGTGTAAAATGCTTTTCGATTATGGTGCCGATGTAAATTGTGTATATCGGAATAACAAAGGTGTTGTAATGACCCCACTAGATTGCGCATTACAGAAAGGGTTCCGTTCAACTGCGAAATTTCTTCAATCAAATAATGGACTTCCATCTAGTAAATTACGTCTTTCAGGAAGGCGACCAAATGCTTTTAATGACCAGGAACTCGTTAAACCATTACAATATGTAGAAAAGGAAGAAATTCAAGATTTGAAGACACAAAAAAAATATATAACGTATGGTGGTAATGGTAATACAGAATCTGATTCTGACGGTTGTAGTTGTTCAGAACATTTATACAAAAAGGAACATCGTGTTAATCATGTATGTCGTCATCATAGGAAAAAAATTCGAAGGAGGACAAGTAGTTGTGGTGAAGTTGATGATGGTGGTGGTGGTACTGTGTGTCGGACAAATGATGATAGCGATATTTGTCGATCAAAAAGTAATATTGAAATACGGAGAAAAAGATCTAGAGATCGAGTTTATAGTAGCGACGATAATGATTCCTGTGAAGTATGTTGTAAACATAAAAGGCGTATGCGAGTTAAGAAAAAAGATAAATATTCAAAAAGTTCTAGAGAAATTTTGCCTCATTCTGATGAAGATGATTTAACTAATAAAAGCTCTCAAAAAAAGGATTTAAAACGTAGTAAAAAAGATTTTCAATTGGACAAATATAAAGAGATACAAGTAGTGCAACAGCAAGAAGAACAAAAACAATCGTCACAATCATCACGACCGTCTTCCACTAACATTAAAAAACAAAGACCAACGTCTGCAAAAAGACGACAATCTATTAAAGAATCAACATTTATTAAACCAACTTTATCTCAAAATGAGAATAAAATTCTTCCAAATGCAGCTGCATTAGATTTAACAGACGAAGAAGACATTGTCAATTCTGAAATTGTAATAACTGAAGTCCAAGTTCACAAGGAGAATGAAATGCAATCAAATTCTGAAGAAAAATTTGATGATATTATTGAAAAGAATAATGTGGTAGAAGAAATTTCTAAAGAAGTTAATGAAGTTTTAAAGAATGCAGCTGAAACTGTTGAAAATTTATCAGATGAAAAAATTGGTGAAGAAGGTGAACAGTTATTGCTTAAATCATCTTCTGATGTAACTGAAAAGGAAAAAGAGGAATCAATAGAAGAAACTTTAACAGAAAATATTTTAATAGATTCTGATGCAAATAAAAGTCTTGAGCAACCGGCATCTGATATCATTGAACAATTACCTCCAAAACCCGCAACTCCCCTTCAAACAAAGGAATCTGAAAATAATGTTGATTCTAATAGTGCAGAAAATGAAATTGTCGTTACAGGAGTATTACAAGTATTAGAACAAAACGAAGAAGCATTACAATTAGAGGCAGCAATATCTCCCGAATCGACAGCAGTTACTCCTGATACAAAAACAGCTACGCCTGAAGTTACTCCTGATACAAAAACAGCTACGCCTGCGGATAACAAAGAAGAAGAAAATATTGACGATCACACGGCAGAAAATAAGGAAATTGAAGTAAATCATAAAGAAATTGAGAAAAAGCCAACATCTGCTTCAAAAAAAGAACCTAAAATATCAACCAATTCAATTCGCGAACAAGAAGGTCGCAGATCATTTACATTGTTACCAGATTCTCCAGGTGATATTAGTGTTGATGGCGACAAAACAGTACGAAAGAGTAGTTTTACTGTACTTAAAAGCGACGAATCAGTTGATGTTGAAGACGGTGTAGTTCGTTTCGATGATAGCGTTGAAAAAAGTTTTCAAGTTGTTGGAGACAAATCTCCTGATGATGTATATAGTTCTGGTGAACCTGATGAAATTGATGATAATGCTATTGGACCATTGTATAGTGATGATAGACATTCAGTACAATTAGGATCCGGTTCAGAATATAATGGAAGAAAGCGAAGGTTAAAACGTCGAATAAAAAGTGGTGGTAAAGCACGTGCATGGCAAAAACAAAATGATGATATCGATATTGCCCAACAAGCTACTAAAGACCAAGATTCTGGATTTGAGCCCAGTCCAAGAGCAATGAAAACTAAAATTCCATCACCACGTAGTATTTATACAGCTTATGTGCCACGAAAAACAATATACGCAACATTAGATGGACGTTCATGTAGTAGTCGAATAGAAGGACGAAAACTAGGTGATAAAAATTCATGCAATATGACTGCTGTAACAAGATCTATACATAGAAACATTAGAAGGTAATTTTGAAGTAATCCTTTATTTGTTTGTTATATTATAAAAATTCCTATTTTATTTTTAATCATTATACTTAAAAGTTAATTGACATAATTTGTATAAAATATATTTATTTACCTAGTTTGTAGCTTTTAATTCTTTGTCAAGGTTTTACTATTTACGTATTATATTATTTGTAGATTTTTTCATTTCAAAGAAAACCTTTAAATATTTGTTTTTTTTATATTCATAGTACTTGCTTGAATATAAATTAAATAGATTCTTTTTATGTAATATTGTACAAATACCAAGCCTATATAAAACTTTTAATGTATGTATAATTTGCCTTCTTATTTGCTTAATAAGAAGACCATTATTTTATTAAGGATAGACCACAGGCTTAAGGTTTCCATTAAATCATTTTATTATAACCTTTTATTAACTATATGAGTAAAATTGGTTTTGTTTTGACATCGCCCAAGAAAAATATTTACAATTTTAAGGTAAATTTTTATCATCATTGTGTTTTTATCTTTTACAATATTTATGCAAATTAATTTTCATTCTTTTTTTTTTGTGTGTATACAAATATAATAAAGGATAGAAAATGAAAGAAAATTTCAAGATTGTTTTTGTTTTGGGTACATAATAATCAGTGATAATATATTGCCGCTAATTAAATTTTTTGGTTATTGCAATGGATCAACTTAATTGCGGGTTAATTGAAACTGTCATCTATTATTTTGACATTTAAATAATGGCGAATTGTTGTTTAAAATATTATATATATTTTATAATCATTTTCATTATAATTATATATATAAATTTAAATGGGCTATTTTGGGAAATTACGTGTAAATTAATATAAATGATACTTAGCACAAAATTTTAATAAAGTTGAAGAGATTTCGAAGAAATATTAACTTTAGATATCTTTAGTGTTTGAATTAATTACCATAATTTCATTTTATACTTTTAAAATAATTGCTATTTTATTCTAGTAATTGCTTCAAATTTTTAAATATAAAATTAAAAGTGATTTTTACTATCAAAATCATAATTCAAATTATGATATATAACAATTCATATTAAATTTTGTTTTGGCATATATAATGTAAATTTGTAGATACAATTCAATAATTTTTCTCGAAACATAAAATTTATTTCATAAAAATTATAATCAAAAATATTTGAATGTGTAATAATAAGCTTTTCAGAAGGAAGTCGTAATAAACATTCACTTATGTTATTCAATCCATAATTTTGTAATTCAAATAAAACTGAAACTGTTTTCATACATATTAATATTTTTATTTGTTGTTTTTCTTCTTACTAAATATTAATTCAAATAATTTGTACCAGATAAAGCTTTTCCTGTGCTAAACGATAACATATTCACAATATTATTATACACTGTTAATTAAAAATTAATATTAACATTTTCTCTTCAAATTTCATATAAATTCATATTTGATCCTATCAAAAACATTAATTTTAGTTACTACGTTATTCATTTCACTGTTTATTTATCATTATTTTTATGGCTCTTTTATCATGTGGGTTGAATCCACCCAATCTGAAAAAAGACCCGTAAAGTAAATGGAATAGATTTCTAGGCCGAACGTATTTTGACTCTGCATGTCACTAGAAATGTCAAAAAAATTAGTTTATGCTATAAGGAAAGCGAGTAAGTTATATGGTTTCATCTTTCTAAAATTACTTTTCGAAATCTGGGTCACAAAATACGCGTCTAATATGAATTTTCTCGCTGGAATAATTGTGTTATTTTCAATAATATATTAATAAAAATATAATTGATAAATCAAATAAGACAAAATTGGTTCTATGCAGTGTAGTGTTAATATTTTCAAATGAATAAATTCTTAATTTCGAATTTTATGTTCGTTATCCAAGTGAATTTGAAACGATGAGTGGATTCCACTCAAAATTAGTATCGGAATATGAAAACAGACTTTTATTTATATCAACGGGTTTTGTTTCACTACTTGACAAAATGGAACCAATCACGATATATATATATTTTTCTATGTGAAAATCGGGTAAAACCACAGAATTAGATTTTAAAATTATGGTGCAAATTCACAATATGTATTAAATTTTTAACAGTGTATATATAAAAATATATTTTTCAAACTAAAAGTAAATCATTTTGAATATATTTATTTTAGTTTTTATGAAAATTATAGTATGGAACAAAAATAAATCTGAATTATAAATATAATATTTTTTTATTTGAATAAATGATAATTATGATATAAAAGGATAAGATTTTTACGTACATTTTATTATTCTGTTAGATATAAACTATCAATTATATCTATTCTGATAAATATAAACTATCAGTGTATTATGGAAATTACTTAACAACAAATGTATAACGATAATATTTTCACTATAATTCTCAAATTAATGATCATATAATTATTTGCAGTAACTTTATAAATTAAATAAATTTTGTTCATTTTTCGTATTAGTAAAAGAAATTTCAATATATTTGAAATTAACTTAATTATAATTAGATTTAATTATGTAATTAACTTTTTCGCTAAGAGAGCAAAAATATATAATATTTTAGATTCAAAATTTTAGGGCTAAAGAAAAATTGTTATTTGTAATATTATCCTTAAATTTCATTGAGTCGCTTACTATAAATAATGAATAATTCAAGAAAATTATGTCAATCAATTTCTTTCAACAATTTTCTTCTTATAAATAAAAAAGTCGTTATAAAGGATTAAAAAAGTAAATACTTCCTAATTGAGTAAATTTTTTTGATGGTATAACTAACAACTTACAAAATATAACACTGTACTCTCATCTTTTTATATCATTTAACGTGAAGTGATATAAACTGTATCCTTAAAGTGAAAACTATGTCTACCTTAAGGCAATTTTTTCTTAATACTGTAAAATACTTTATTTTATATACCGACACTGTCTTAAATAGCGTAACTAATAGTTATTTTGTGGATCAGAACATAAGAATATCAAGTAAAAAAGATTTTTTTTTTTATATATAAAATACCTTTTTTTTTATTATAATTTTCAAAGTACATTTAAGCACTCGCTATGCCTGTTGGCTAGAAATTCTTTTTATATAAATATTACAGTCTTTAAAATATAACAAATTCTAGGAAACTCAGAAGATAAAACCACAAGACTAAAAAATAAATTATTATATAAATTTATATATACTTATATCTTACCAACATAAAGCCTCTTTATCCAACCAACATATAAAAAATATTCTTAATGAATTTTTTTTTTTTACATCCTTGTATATCCTTTACAGATATTATATGGAAAGGAAAATATTTCAACATCTTTTAGAGTTAAAAAGCCTTCAAATACGTTCAAGTAAACTGAATGAGTCAGTATTAGTTAAACGTGCTGTTGATGATTATCATAAATCTTGTATTGCTTTGGGTGCTGAAACTGGTGGTACCTTAAGACGTTATCCATATACAGAATATACATTTAAAAATTTTGAAATGTTTTTATATGAAACATTAAAAGCATTACAAAAACCAGGAACAAATAATTTTCAAAATATTAATGAAGTTTACGAAGAGGTTTGATTATTTTCGTATTTTTTTTTGTAGAATTAAATTTTTTAAATTTTTTTTTTGTTTAAATGAAAAGGATTTGTAAATAATTAATTTAAATTTTAGGCGGAAAGACGTCTTAGTCCTGATTATAACACTTATGAAAAAGCTTTACAATGTACAACAAAAACTCATAGATGTTTACATGCTACCCATGCATATACAGGAATACCTTGTGCAGCTTATAGTGAGTACATGCAATATTTTTATGAATATCATTATTTGATAAAAAAAATTATAAACGGAATATAAAGAGTTAAGAATTTTAGTTGTAGAAATATTTATTAAAAAAAATCGTACATGTGAACCTCTGTACTATACGGTAGTATAGATAACACCAAAAAAAATATTTAAATAACTAAAGCCCCCAGACTCATAGCAAGTGTATAGTCGTTATTTGATTTTATGACAGAGGTTTAAATATTGACAAGAAGTGATATAAGCTGATACTCAATAAAATACTCAATGTGATATTATTATTCATATTATCATCGCTTTCAAAGAAGCACATTTAATTTTAAAATTTAATTATGTACAATGCTTTTCACTTCAAAAATATTTACTTTCTCGATAACATTAAAATATATATAGTAATTGTAAATTCCAAAAAACAGAACATATTTTTAAAATATTTTTAATTAAAATTAAATTAGAAAGTTGTTTAACAGCTGAAATTTATTTTTAACTCATAATAGAACGCTATAGTGACATTGTAGTAACCACTACTGACAAGACACATATACAATGTCATGACAGAAAATTGCATATAATCCTTGTTAAAAAATGTTACTTGATATTAATACTTTTTTTGCTGTTTGTGCTCCATTAACTCTTTAAAATTGTTTAAATAAAATTTTCCACACAGTTAGTTAAAGTATAGCTTTATTAAAATGTTACTCTAATGATACCAAAAAAATTTAATTACAATAATATTAGCTGAATACTATACAGAAAATATAGACTATTATAAATTTATAAAAAAAAAAAAAAATTGTTTTCTGGAATTTAAATGTAGAAATAAGATATTATTTAATTCATGGTTTTTAATGAGCTTACAGATCTTCTATGTTCTTCAATATCGACAACTAAATATTTTCATTTATGTATACATAAATAAAAATATATTTTCTTTTTCAAACTTTTTTAATAAATATAATTTTTTACATATATCGATGCTTTCGATCCATACTATTCTAATTAAAGTTTACAATTATAAAATAGCACTAGGGCAAATAACTAAAAAGCGTCAAGTAAATGTAATTTTATTTGTAATTTAGTAAAATTATTCTATTTCTCAATCCATGAATCTATTGTTGGGTCAAATATATTATGATACGTATTACTTACAAATTGTATTAATATGGATTTCCCTGAAGCTGTAAAAGTAATAAAAAATATTTGATAAAAACGCAATTAGTGGTTGCAGTTGCAGCTGATTCAACCTCTACAAATTCCAATTAGTTTTTTTTTCTTATTGCAAAAGCTCGTAAGTTTATTTATTTTTAAACTACAATTTAGAATATTTATTTGTAAAACCACGCGAGTTTCACTGTTAAGCGTGATTTAACAAACAATTTTGGACATAATTCTTTATAAAATATTATTTTTAGCATTGCTTAATAGTGTATTTATGAATTTTAGACTTAATAGTACAAAAAAATAATTTTTGAAAAAATTGATACTTATGAGTTTTCACATCTACACCTTTTCCAAGTGTAATTCAGAAAGTATCAATTTTAATTCAGAAAGTATCAATTGTAATTCAGAAAGCGTCAATTGTAACGCTTTCTGAAATTAAATTGATTAATCTGAATTACAATTGTCGCTTTCTGAATTAAAATTGACTAATCTGAATTATAATTGATGCTTTCTGAATTACAGTTGGGAAAGGTGTAGACCGACGATATACTAACTCAAATGTAACATATTATAGCTAAATATTGATTTCTATATAAAATGTTTCTTTGTTTTAAATTTAGTAGCAATAATGAAAGTCAACATTTTTTACATAGGTAACGAAATTTCGAATTATTTGTAGATTATCTTTTATTAATGTAAAGAGCTTCATCAATCACTCTTGTTTTTAAAGAAAATTATGTTTTATTCTATTAAAATTTAATTGCAACTATTCTAAATCGTCATACAATGATTTTTCCGAACTATTATGTAAAGTATTCTATCATACAAAAAGTATTTATCCGTTCTTGAGATAGTATGGACCGGGACCCTCAATATATTGTTTTTTAGTTGTCTGTATTTATTTTAAATTTATTATTATTTATAATTTCTTTTTGCTGTCTTAATTAGAATACCTATATAGATTTTTGCAAAAAGCAACAGAAATGAAACTTTTTTAAAATTTATTATTATATAAAATTAAATCTCGATTTTAATGAAATAATTTTTCCATTTAAAATTTTATGTAAATATAACTAACTACAAAGAAAAAAATTATATAAAATTTTCTGAAAACTCATAAAATATTTCTTTTAATTAATAAATTTAATTAAAAAAAAAATAATAAAAATAAAGTTTACAGAGACATAACAACTTATTTAATATTTAAATTCAATTAAAAATAAGTTTATTTTAATTATATATATTTACATTTTATATACATATATTTCAGATATAAAATAATATATTTTAAAAAGAAATTGTAAAATTAAAATCAAAAATTAATGAGCTCATTAACAAATTTGTTAAGAATTTTTAGGTATAATAAGATATTTGACCCAATAATAGATTCATGGATTGAGAAATTTCATAGGAAAATATCAAATTATCATTTCATTAAAAAGTCGTAATTGATGAATTGTCGATTTTACATTTCGTTTATATACATTAAATACCAATTAAAATTAACTTTCTAATGAATAGAAAACCTTTACCTAATTAAATTTTAAATAACCTTTACCAAAAACATTACATAATTTAATTTTAAAAAATAAAAAATAATCGAAAATAAATTATAAATAAACATTAATTTATGCAAATATTTAAGTTCTGTGTCCGTACGATAAATTTAAAAAGAAAATCCTTGATAACTTTTTACATGAAATTTTATATATACAAAAATTTTAATGTTTTTTTTTTTTTAATGATAAATTTCGAAAATTAATTCAGATATTTATTTTGTAAATTTGCATAATCCTTTCAGATTCTACTAATTATTAATATCATTATATTTGTTAATATTTAATAAAATTTATCTTTTAATCCATTTTCGCTATTATTATTAAATTATATTTTTAAAATTACATTAAAAATTTATTATCTCTATCAGAAGTAAATGAATTTTCTTATTTTAAAACATTAATGAACAGCTAATATACAATCTAGGTGAAAGCAATACTAGGTGAAAGCAAAATTGAATCAATTAATCGGTGGATAGAAATCACAAAATAATAAATTTAAAATTATCCACCATGATTATTTAAAAATAGTAATTTAAAAGAGAATTCCAGTTTAATTTTTAACACCAAGCCACTAAATCATAATAAATCATAAATTTCATTAATATTGAATGACGTCTTTGATATCTTTTTAGAAGAATTTTCCCTCAAAGGTTAGCTTTCTGCTACTCTTTGGCACCTTGTGAACAGGGGTATTCTGGCTATAGCTATACGTACCAGAATTGTGCCCTCTAGCTAGTTAATTCCAATAAATTTCAATATTCATAATTTATTTCTCAATTTTTGGATGTTACCAATCTTCCACTAAATTCATTGCTTTTTATGTTTATTCAATTATGTTACCAATCATCTACTATACTATATTCAATGCTGTCAGTTCTGTGAACTGTCAAAAAGTAAATTAAAATAAATATTAAATTATTATATTCTTATACATAAAATTTCAATAAAATGTAATTTAAATTTTATGTAATGGAATGTCAATCAGTCAATCAGTTTAAAATTTATAGAAAAATTAAAAAATTAAAATAGTTTTTTATTTAAAAATTCAAAAAAAATTTAATAATATTAGTACGAAATCTAAATAAATATTAAACCAAATTTTCTCCAAATTTATAAATTGTCTATGTAAATTTAAAACTTAATGATAAATTTCATTGGAAAAATTATTGAAAATTTTCAATACATTTAAATAAATAAATTTTTATCTGTCAATATTGACAGATTGGGAGTAAATGAAAGTGACAAATGTAGCCAAAAATTACATAATTTGATTAAATATTAGTCACTACCAGCTTCCAGTATTACTTATAATACTGTACAACGTAAAAGTTGGATTCAATTTTACTTTGGCGCCGTCGTTACTGCTTAAATACGGAGATTATATCCAGCTATATTTTAAAAAATTTATAAAAAGTGAATGATTCTGAAACTTAAAAGACTTCCACCATTTTTTTTGTACTCTATAAATAGAAAATTAGTTACAGTTTACGAAACTGATAGCGAAAACTTTTATAATTACTTTACAATTAAAATTATTTAATTCAAATCTAAATTAAATAAATTGTAGTTTTATTAAAAATCAAATTTCTTATTATTATTTTAAAAACCGAATTAAATTACATAAAATCATTAATCATTTAATTAAGTTTTTATTAATAATAAATTTTTAAATTGCAAAATTGTTGATTGACAATTTCATTTAATTTTAAAGAAGAAAAAAAACATTAAATAATTCTACATAATTTTAATCTGACAATAGAATAAATACTAATTAAAAACACGTCAATTATCCATCCATGATGTAATAACGAATGTGGTAACATTAATAATATTAAAAAATAATTTGATAGGAAAACGGAATTTAATAGTTTGTTATGTAATTTATTAAAAAAATTATTTGTAATTCGAATAATTAGATAAATAATTGTAAATATTTTTCTAATACATAATTATTTATTTAGTTTGAAATTATTAAATAAAATACGAAGTTTTTAAAAGTCCGATATATAAAATTTCTTATTCTATAATTTAAAATTAATAAATTTTGGAATAAGCTTGCATACTTTTACAGCCCGTTGTTATTTATTTTATTAATTTGTGAGCCGGTGGTTCAAATTTATTCAAATAATTTCATTTAACAATACCTTATCAATATTCAATAGCCTCAAAATATAATATTTAATTAAGAATTGTTAGGTTATTTCGAATAATGATTCGCAGAGCTTGCAATTGTAGAATAAAAATTTTCTTTATTTTATTTAAATTTTTATTTACTCATAGATGTCTTAAAATAAAATATTATTATTCAAATTATTCTATAAATTATACGAACCTGTTATTAAAAACTCAATGTATATAAATGTAACCGAACAAAAATATTTTAAATCTGCGAACCGGAATTCCACTACCTACCACTTCAATGTCCTGACAATAACTAAGAACCAAGCTAGCCATTTTTATTCAATGTTGTAAGAACCAGTTTTTTAACCATTTTTTTCAATACTGATATTAGTGCACCACTCATGGACCAATTATTATCACTAAACCAGTTATTCCTCTGTACAGATATTAAAACCCGCGCAAATACTGATTTAAAATCCGCACTAATCGATTATAATTACCCGCTAAATTAATTTCCATGCAGTATGGAATCAAGTTTATCAGTGACGATGACATTGATTTTATGTTTCGGTCGGTATGGTATCCAATTTTGTTATGATATTATAGATTAGTATAAAAATGTAACAATAATTTTAAATAATATACAAAATTATATATAAAAGTAAAGAAATTTTACAAAAGTTTTTCACTTTTCTTTTAAGCTACGTTTCAACTTTTTATGATAATAATAAAAATAAAAATTATATATTTTTTGTAAAACAGGACAACAGAATTGTATAATTTTTGTATAGTACTTGTATAATAAAAGGAATCTCCGTAATGACTGTAATAATAATAAGTAAAATTTGAAAGAAATAATAATAATAATAATAAAATTAAATCAGGGATGTGAAAAATTGTAATAATAAATCAAATGTAATTGAAATTTTGAATCTAAAGTCTAACTATAAATAATCCAATTATTTTAAAATAGAAAATGTATTCTGTCTGTTCCGAAAACTCTATAAAAAAATGTAACTACGTAAGTCCTTTTATGTAAAGTGAAGCATTAAATGTTTTTCGAGCATATTTACTTTTTTTTTGTATTTGTAGTAGTCCTGAATCTTCCAAGTTGCGAAAATTCTCTTTAGCCAACCCGTGATTTTATAAATAGAATAGTTTAAGACTTAATTCAATATCCTCTCTCTAACAATTTTCAAAGATTCTTAAAAGAACTTACTATCAAAATTTGGTAACGATTCAAATATATTAAGATAAATAATTTTGGATTGATAATTTTTCGATCTTTAAATAAAAATGTGGTAAGAAATAAATAAACTTTAAATAAAATTGTTCAATAAAGGTGGTAAGAAATCGTACTCTATAGGTAAGCAATTTGCTACTCCAATTTTTATCATTCTATGAATTATATAAAACACATTAAATCCAATATTGCAACATCCTTGAATCTATGCATTCATCCTTGACAAATAAAAATACACTATTCAATAATTATTTATAAATCAATTTTTATTTTTTTCTACAATTTTTTGTAGTACCAATGATGAATCATCATACAATGCCAAAATTCGGTTTTGGTTCATATAAACGAAATTCTGGTGTCGGAAGTTTTTATTTACCAAAAATTTTAACAACTTATAATGCAAAATGTGGAACGCTTGGTACAATCGGCAGTAATAAATATCGTAGCAGTATTGGTGGCGGTCGATGTTCAACAAAAGTTTCATTAGAATTATCACATGGAAAAAATAAACAATTAATTTCATTACCATCTGATAAATTGGATAGTAATAAACGTTATTATGTAACGTTTACTGTTAAAGGTGCTGGTGAAGGTACTGTAACAACCGGAAAACATGATAGCAATGGTAATACAACAACAAAAATTGAATTATCAGATACAAAAGTTTCTGATACTGAAAATTGATAATTTTTTTTATGTGCTATTTTATTTCTTATCATAAATTATCATGTCTTTTATATATAAAAAAAAATTGAAAATAGCACAAATTTTTCTGATCAATTTTATGGTTGATATAGTAGAGATGCAAAAAAAAAAAAGATATTATGTAAAAAAAATTATATTTGTTCAAAATTTGTGTTCATGTTTACAAAATTTTGTAGAAAATATTAGACAATATATATAAAAAAAAGATTATTATATATATTTATAAAATATAAACAAAATATATTTAAAAAAAAAAATCCGATATCCTTGTTATTTGATGTAAATTCAGGATATCCTTTACAATAAAGAATAATAATAAAAATATTTTTTTTTTTTCAGATTTTATTGAAGTGAATTTTTGCTTTGTATAAAATACGAGAAAAAAGAATTAAATAAAATTGTGAAAAATATTTAAAATGTTGAGTTGTTTTAGTATAAAATTATATGAATTATTTGATTTTTGGTTTGCCAAATTTACTATGCAGTTTCTCTAAAAAGCAAATCAGTTAATAAAATATGATTACCTAATTTGCGTTTGAAAGAAATATTTTTCTATATTTCATTTCATTTTCCAAGAAATCTGATCTGAACCGGACAGGTTCAGGTTTCATGTTTGGCCCTGCTTTAAACTTTAAGCTTGGTTTCTTGCACTTTATTCACATTTACTATACACAGTGGATTCCATAACCGAAAACAAATGTTACTAATTAGACACAACTACTTAATTACAAGCAGTTAAATAAAATAAATACAAAAATATTCAATGAAGCAAAACATTAAACCTTGAATAAACAGCCTAACATTAACTTAGGATTTCGCAGTTCTCAAAAGAAAACGCTTCTTCTTCCTTCTGCTGTCATCTGTCAGTTTGATGGAAATTTAAAATAGAACAAAACATATTCAAATTAACAGGTTACCACTAGTTATTACACTAGTAATGTTATGCATCTAGCGATTTAGATTTCAAATATTTTTTTTATTAAAAATGACATTATCTTTTGACTGTCAATAAAATATCCTTAATAGAAAATATCAATTATCTACATTTATTAAGTGAAAACAATCAAATTTAATAATTTGTTAATTCATCATAATTGATTGAATATTAATTGGTTGGTATAATATTATTTATGTAAATTAATAGCCAACTGAATTTTATAATTATGCTTAATTATATGTTTATATAATATATTAAAGATAATTTCAATTTAGTTTCAATTTCATTTTTAACTAAAATCAATTTGTAAACTACTGCATATTTATAAGATTAAACATTTTTTAATATTATAAATTATTTTTGAGTACAATATGTTATTAGGTATTATAGAAGTAATATTACCTATAAATTTAGATTTAATTTTTAAAAAATTGAAAAAAAATTAATTAAGATTAGAAAATTAATTAATTAATACTTAGAAATAACAATTCTCTTTGATATATAATCGTATTGTGTAACAACTTCTTTCATTTGGTAATAATTTAATTACGAATTTGTCTGTAATGCCCTGTCGTCTGAGTTTATTTATATTTTAACTATTTTTTATATAGTTTTATCTTATCAATTCTAAAATTTGATTTAAAGTCCAACAGTAACAATTATTTAATGAAAGAATATTCAATACTGAAAAATACAAAGATGACTTAGATATTAATATAACTAAGATTAGGTCCTTTTTATTATATACAGAAAATATTTACTTGTCAACAAACCCTTAACAACAACACTAATCAAATGACACAACAATAAAAAAAAAAACTGATTTTTCTTATACGACTATAATCTTTTTATGGGTTTTCTTTTGTAGTCCTTACAGCAATCCGAATTTAGAGAGTGTCAAGTATTTCTCACTACTTGAAGTTTTTTTTTTATTATTATTATTGTCTATTGTAAGAAAAATTTACTGGTAGTGGTCGTTCTTTTTTTATATACTATCTATTATGTTTGTATATAAGATTTTGGTTCTCAGATAAAAAATATCCTTTTTCATAGTGTAACTATATATAGTTTACTTTTATAAAGTTTTGTTATTTTCTATATATTTTTGCTATTGTTTGTGTGGGAACTAGACTCCCAAGAGACAGTTCCCTTCTAGGACGTGACATGATTTAACATTCTTAATTCTAAAAAAAAAAAAGCTTGTACATTTTTCTTCCTGTCGTAAAAAAAAACTACGAAAAAAAGAGTATAGTATGTTATGCCAAGGAAACTGAAAAGCTCAAATGATCCTGTCGTCTTACAATCTTTTATTTTATTGAAATTTTTCTATATATTTTATTTCTGTTTTATTTATAGGAAAAATTATTGTACATTAAAAAAATCTTGTGCATTTAAAACAAACGTATATTCTATTGTTACCAGAGAGACAGTGTTTGTGAAAAACTGTTAAGAAATAAGAAGGAACTTAATGCATTTTATTTGTTAGATGTTCATTTTCATGCTGTGAAATGATTTCAATTTTTCGACTTCATGTTATTATAAAAAAAATTATATATATAAAAGTGTAAAGAAGGAAAAAGGATACTGTTAAAAGTATGAATTTCAGATTTTTTTTTTACGATAACAATATAATTGATAGAAATTGTTTAATTAAAAATCAATGAATCTATATTACAAAATTAATATTATTTAAAAATCACAAGAAATTAATGAGAAATATGAAGTCATTAATGAAAATAATTAATAAAAGATTAAATAATTCCATTTCAAAATTCTGTAAACTTGTAAAATAAAAAAAATTCATATAACTCTGTATATCGAAAATGTATGTCAATATATTACAAAATCTCATTCCAATTTGGTTTGTCAGTAAAGTAATGTATAATAACAAGTTCAAAGTATATGACCAAAAACATCACTATTCGTTGAATTTATTCCAGTTAACTACTAGAAGAACCATTATAAAAAAGGTATAAGTATTTCTTAATTTAAAATCTGCCAAATACTCCTTTAAAAATCAAATATTTCGAATATTCCAGAGTACATCGTGTACTTTATAGAGTGACTAACAAATAAACAATTAATTTATTTCAAATTTAAATTCAAATTAATCTCCGAAAAATAATTATATATTAACCAGCGATATTCCTTTAATCATGATCTACTACATTATAAAAATATGACAGTAAAAATTAGCTAATTACTTTATATGTAATTCATATCTCAATTTTATTGATTTAAGATGCTGTTTGTCCACAAATATTATCATAATAAATGGTGTTTTTGAGGAACAAATCATTAATGTTTCAAAATTTACATTATTTTCTTTTATGTTCGCTATTGACATTTTCTAATAGCGCCATCTGCAATATTTGTAATTACTAAATTATTCATTAACACCAAAATATTTTTATTTGTACCCATTCTAATTATTTTCCATTAAATGTCAATAAATCTAGATAATTATATAAAATTACTAAAATTATATGATTTAGCTATGTATAATTATGTAGCTTTTGAAAATTAAATGTATTATGATATTCCACATAATGATAGTAATTAACAAAACTTTCTACTTTGAATAAACCATCTCTCAATTTCAATAGATAATATTATATTTAAAAAGAAATTTCTTTTACAACATTAATGATGATCCTTTACTGTAATACATACTTTAATTATATATATGTTCAAGTGATTTTTTCTTCAATACAGGAATTAAATAAAAAACACTCGACTATTATATAGAAAATATAAAAAAAATATGATTGTTAATGATACCAACATGATAATTATTCTCTCAGGTAAAAAAATGAATATACAATAAAGATTAGTAGACTTTTTATATAGCTTCGTGAAAGTTAAAAAGAAAATATCATAAAATAAATAAAAGTTTTTATTTTAAACAATAGAATAATGACTTTTATAAAATTAAATCCAAAGATACTTTACAAGCTTTAAATATACTTTAAATTCGTCTAGACATTTTTATATATGAATAATCTTTCTAATTACCGAACCCGACGTACTATCAAAGATAATATAATTTTTTTTTTTATAAGAAAATAAATCGAAAGAATAAATTTAAAAATGAAAAAAAAATTTTTTTTTTTATTTCAAAATTTGGCTTGAATTTTCTTCAAATAAAATAAATTATTTTTGAAATATATTTTTTTTTTTGTCGATTTATTGAATACCCAAATTTCAAACATTTATCATTCGAAATGTTAATATTCATTCGGTTTTGGAATTTAATCAAATTTTTAGGCAAATTTATCAACAACATAAAAGAAGACTTGCCATCTATTCGATTACCTTAATGCTAATGCAGAATAATTTATCTGTGTCCGATCGTTGGTATATATATTAGAAAATATAATATTTTCTAGAATGAAAATTTAATTCTTAAAATTATACTTTTGTAGCAGAAGTTATCGACAAAGTTTAAAATTATTTATTAAAGAGATTTATTTACCATAATGGCTTTCAAGAGTTTTTTTTTTTAGTGCATACAATACAATATGATTTGCGGCTAGTTGACCGAATCTAAATTTATCGAAATTTATAGAATTTAGTATTGAATTAATGTAAATTGAACTAAAAAAGCATATAAATTTTTGTTTTCCATTTCGTTTTAGTAAATCTTGATACTTTTTTAAGTTTACCATCGATAAATTCCGTCTTCGGTTAATTATTCGATTTATTCGATTAATTGTGCTTGTGTATTAATATTCGATTAATTGTGCATTCCGTCAACTGTATTTGGTGAAATTAGTCAATACTTGTGAAAACTAGTCAATATTTTACATTCGGCCAAATTAAATTCGGTTAATTGGAAATTCGGTCAATTGTATTAGATCAATTAGTCGAATAATAATAAAATTGTATTCTTTCTGTAGATAATATTTTTTTCTATTTAATATTAAATTGTCTAAAGTAAAGGAAGGGGAAACATTTGAAATTGTTGCAAATCCAAAATAATTTTTATATATTTTCCAAATGGTAATTCACATTTTCTTTAATTTCAATGGCGCTACAGCAATGTTCAAGCCTTGGTTGCCTCTATTTGTAAACCGTAGATTTAAAGCAAGTTTCATTCAGAAAATACAGCGAATTCCTTGGTTAACATTATCTTCTCAACTGTTTATTGGCGATTTCCTATCATTTTAATAATTAATATTATTATTCATTATATGAAATCTGCTGATAATTATATACATTATTTAATTTATTATATATTTTGTACAAATTATTCTTGAAGCCAAGTTTCCATTTTCTACTTCTACCGACCGGCCCTAATAATTCTCGCAGGACATTTATAAAGTTAACATTTACATAAATTTTTCAAATTTAAATCAAAAAAAAATTCCAATTATAGCAAAAAATAATTTCATATATAAATATATTTGCATATAATTTATTTAATTTATTTTATTTAATACATTAATTTAAACCTCATATTATGTTAATTTTATATTTATATATAAATATGTAAAGTAAAATTAAATTGGTAATTAAAATATACACAAATATCATAATTTCAATGACATTTTGAAATAAAATATTCACTTTTTTATGAATTTAATCAAAAGATTTTTAATTATTTACTATTTAATTTCAATGAAAAATCGGGGAAAAAATATCGTAAAGAGATAAAAACGCATCACAGAAAAAAGTCATTATACTTTCCAAACTAACGTATATGCATATCGTAATAAGTCATGTTCATATATTGCAGTATCGAATTCGATGTACCCAATTTCTATTACTTTTACCAGTATATCTCATTATATTTAAGGAATGCACCGTTTAAAGTTTATTTTCATTACATGAATAGTTCGTGTTTTATTTATGTGAACCAATAATTTCATATATCACTAAGGAATAATTCAATGGCGTTGGATTGTAGCTTCTTTGAAGCTATTTTATAGTTCAATTTTCAATCTTGTAACATTTCAGACAAATCAATTTCATCCAGCGATGCACCATTGACTTCATTTTGAAAAAATATAAAAGGTCTGATGATAGCTACTTAATATTTGTTATGTTTATGGTTTATGTAATTCATGATTTAAAATTTCTCATTATGTTTAATACTTTACCTGAATATGTTCTACATGTACAAATATTTAGATATACAATTTACAATAATTTATTAGTAATTTCTTTTTGAGCCTCTTCAATTCATTTAAATGTAGATTTATCGAATTTAAATACAACAACAATAACATGTGCTAAATGAATTGGACAAAATTTATAAATATAAATTCTTATGTGATTAAGTCTATTTTATAATAAGGATTACCTTTGTCCAAATTACCAAAAATAAAATCGATTTATATTTAATGATGACAATGAATTCATTATTATTATAAAATCTTTCAAAGCAATTATCGGTTAATCTAAGGTAAGTAAAATTAGGTCATATTTTAAATACAAAATTTTATTTTTATCGTTATAATAAAAATCAATTAAATATTTTTGTAGACTTGTATCAATATTGATTTATAATTTGTATCCTTTCAAAATTCTCTCTTTAAACATCATCACATTAAAGTTAATGAAGTAATCAATAAAATATTCGTTAATTTAATGAATATTATATTTGGTCACAACCAAATCTAGCATCATGTATCACTAAATATGAACAATCTACGGCTCATAGCTGGTCTGTACTCTGACCAACGTAAGAACTTTATTCTATGTAATTGTCCACGGTTCGTATTATCATCATTAAGGAAATAGAAAATTACATACCAAATATTGAAATCGTTCATTTTTAATATAAAAAACGTGTATTGACTGACTGCATGGACTGTGTGTACTGATTGAATGCATCATAGATACTAATATTTATTTCCGGTTTTTGAATATGGTCCTTTGTAATTTTGAAAATGTATTGGACCATATTCAAGTCGGAATATATCATTTAAAAAAATTAATGTGCATAATAATCAATTTTATTGAAAATTATTCTGAATTATTTATTTAATAAAGAAATATTTTTTTTTTTTTAAATTATCTTTCCGAGAGGATGAATAAAATTAAGTGAAAATTAAAAGCCTCATTTTCATATTTCAACATAAATATAAATTACAAAATGAAAAACGTATACAAATGTTTAAAAACTTCATAATTAAAAACCAGAATTACAAGTAATAATAATGAAAAAAAGATTTAATTTTCTTTTTTTTTTATCATTTCCATTACTATGTCAAATAAATGAACACAAAAAAAAAAGAAAATTATTTACCAAAAAGAAAGATGATACCAAATACGATTCCGTACTTGATATAAAAATAATGAATAATCCCTTTGGGTAAAACATTACTAATTGAAAGTTTTTACTGTATTATTTCATATTCTATATTTTATTTTTGATAGCCATTCAGTAACCGCGTATACATCATAATTTATACATGGCCAAATATTTTCATTACATAAATTTTCCGAGAAAACCTCCAGAGGAAATTAAAATACTACCTCATTCATTTTGATGGTTCTTTTTTCCACATTTCATAATACATATTTGTATTTTTTAATCTTTTTATGTGAATGAATTTTATAATGTTACCATCATCAAAATTGAGGTTTATTTTAATTGCAGTTGTCCTGCTACCAAAAAAAAATAAAAATATTTTTGAATTTTACATGTACATTGTATATAATGAGTTTTTGAAAATTAATATATTTAACTTTTCATTTTCATCTTGGGGGAAGAAATTTTAAATTTTTCATATACAGAAATTTTCAAAATAACAAAAAAAAAGATAGTTTTTGATGCTACAAGCAAACTTTATTTTAATTATGAATTCGAAAGTGTGTCGAAGAATTAATATATGGTAAAAATAAATAAATACGTATTGATGAAATGAATATTTATAAGGATACCATGTTGTGTACTGCATTATTATTTCATTAGAGTTTATAAATCTATTTTACTTTATAAATTTATGAAATTTTTTGATTAAATTTTAGTTTTGTTTTATTATTATTTATACAAATACAAAATTATTACAATATTAAAGATTATTTATTACATAATATTCATATTTCTAGTTAGTTATATAAATTATTTGTTTTAAATATTATAGATATGCCAACTTTTAGGACTTCCATTAAAACTAAATTAATATTTGACCAAATTTAACCTTTTATTACTATCGTTTATTTGTGTTCCATTTTTACTTTTTATGGGTCTAATTCGCACCTTTATTAAAATTCATTCCTATGACGAATTTATTTATTTTGAAAAACAAATTTTGGTTCATTTAATTTATATTAATTATTTCTTTAGAAAGACATTACTGCAAGGACTTTATTATAACTAATAATAAATAGATTAATTAAATGCTAAATCTTAAAAATCGTATTCGTAATGAACAAAACACAGACATGATTAAATAGATGACGAGACTTTATTAAATCGATTATTTAGATATAAAGTCGACATTAGAGTAAAGGATAAAAAATAGAATGATGATTGGTCATCGTCGTCGAGATTGAAAAACGGTCGATATACGAATATGTGGATTCGTTAACTGGTCGAAATGGATAGATGAAAAATACAAAATCTTTGTAATTAAAATTTATTTTAAAAGTACACATTCTAGGAATTTATTACCAATAATCAAACTTTTGCTCATATTGAACTTTTACAGTCTGACTTTTGTTTACAAGCTCTTATATCCTGTCGGCCTCTTATTTATTTAAATCTTTTGTTGTACTTTCGAATTTTACACTTCCATATGTAGAAAAATAAATCTAGTCGCTATTTATTATCGAGTTGCACCACAAATTCTGTTCATGAACTTCCTTTTATATTAGTGTATTATAAATACATACTTGGCCAATAAATGAATATATGCAAACATAAATTTTAAATATGTAAATTTATGATAATGAATATTTTAGATATTTTAAATACATATAAATCCCAGTCTTAAATAATTATCTCACTATTTTATGGAGTTTCAATTTATTCATAATTTAGTAATATTAAATATGAAATATTAATTTAAAAAAAAAATATTATAAAATTGATTTCCAATATCGCAAGAGAAAAAAGACAGTTTCAATAATATTGTAGATACGCTGTGCAAATGAACTCATTACTTCCATATTCGGAAAGTTTTATTTTCAAAAATATCCAATAGAAATATTATAAGCTACTTTAAACCTGATGCATATTAAAATTGAAATCATTTCACAAATAGTTAATTTAATGCCTACATTAAATTTAAATTCTTTATGTCGAGTAAATTTTCTTTTGTATCGTTAAAATGGCTTGACTAATAATGATTAATCTTTTTTATGTTGTATTGATTATTCCAAATTTGAAATTGATAAATTGAAAACGTATTTTGATTGATGGATTTTGTTTTAATGAAAAACCATTAATTAATATAAATTAAAACAAAAACTACTTCAAAGGTTAGAAAGCGGCAGTTAAGACATTAGTGGTTTCAGTTTCCCCTCGATTTTTTGATTTAACGTTCAGTTATTGAATAACTTTATTTATTTTTAATTTATATTTTTTAAATTAAGAATGAAAATTTAACGATTGCTGATGACAAGTTTTGTACACTTAGCATCCAAATTAACCTCAACAAATTACGAAGCAAACCAAATAATGCGGAAGATAAACAAATCTAACAAATGCATACTTGTACAATTACAAGGATATTATGACTAATAAAAGAACTGGATAATGGCGGATGCAATATAAGAACGAGATAAATACGAGGCATATACCGACAGTAATGTAATGACTAACATTTGACTACAGTTCTTTAGATGGGTCGCTCATGAGTAGCATATGATTAAAAACTGGTTCAACGGCGGAGTGACTACAGTTCCTTAGATGGGTCGCTCATGAGTAGCATATGATTAAAAACTGGTTCAACGGCCGAGTGACTACAGTTCCTTAGATGGGTCGCTCATGAGTTGCATATGATTAAAAACTGGTTCAACGACCTACACAGTTGCAATTATGCTTTCCGCAATGATGCACATTCCAAGAAAAAAAGAACGTGCAGCGTAGAAAAAGAAGATTTAGATGGCAGACTGTAGCGCCGTAGAAGAAAAATAAAATCTTAATTCGTACTTACTTTTAAATTATCTATATAATAAAAAATCTTTATTACATAAATTAAAAACATTATAATTATTATTTTATATTATATTTTAATTTATTTATTAAATATTTTTCATTTATTTTATTATTACCCAACTCACAATATTTTTAATATATATATTTTTATTGAATTTTTCTTTTTTTTTATATATATATTTCTTTAATTAATTTTAATTATAATTTCTTATACATTAACATAACATTATGTTAGAAACACACTTTTGAACTTGAATAAAAAAATTGTTTTTTTTTTTGTTTTTTTACTTTTTGGTATTTTCAATTACATATTAAATATTATTTTAAATATAATTATAATATAATTATTTTATAACTAACATAAAATTTTCTTTATTTCATTTTTTAACTATATATTATATAAATTACATTATTTAATATTGAATTTAATTAATTTCTAACTTAAATTTACGTAATTATCTAATATAGAAATAAAAAAAATCTGCATTAAATCCTAGAATTATTTTTAATATATTTTTATAATATTTTGGGTTGAAAATTAATTTACATCAGTTTTTTAATCTCTTATTAATATTGAATTTTTAATATATTTTTTATAAATTATTTTACAATTTAAATTTATTTTTGTTTGTTTGGTATATCATTAATTTATAACATTTAAATTTCTCAAAATTTTATAATTTCAGTTTCATTTTATTTGTTATAAGTCCTGTAGCCAGAAATTCAATAATTAAATCAAGAAAATTATCACTTAATACATTAAAGGAAAATAATTTGGAAATTGGCTATATCTTTTAGCATTGATTGGTTTTGATATTACAATTACTTATAACCAATAATTAAAAATCAAGGAGAAAATCAAAGAAAATAACGACTTTCTGAAAAAATGAAAATTGTTCGGTTTTCGTTTATGTAATTAATGTTTTGTTGAAAATGGTTTTTGATTTAGTTTTAGCGTGATACCAAGTATTGGGTCAGTTTATGTAAAAATCAACAAATTGTTTGGTAATTAAAATAGAAAGATATCAGAAAATTTCATTTCAAATTATAAATTAGTGGAGTTAAATGTTGTTATTTATTATGTAAGACTAATGAAAATTGTTTTGTAAAAACTATTAAAGTATTATTTCCAAACTTCTACTGCACTCTGTAAATGTAGTCCACGTATACTAATTATTTTAGATTACTTAATAAAAGTAATTTTGGACATAATAAAATAATCACTTGTCACTAAAAGAACTTTTAGAAATATATTTAGTTATTTTGTATTTTTGGATTTTGAATTTCTAACTTTTTAAGTTTAAAGTATTTTTTTTTTCTTAAGTAAATTTACTTGGTTTTCAATAATTTCATTAATATTTTGTGGTTTGGATTTTGGATTATTGGAAATTTCGTTAGGTTCATTATTTTTTAATTCCACTGGAGACCTGTTACCACTCCAGTATACGAAATATAGTGAAATTTATAATTTCACTATGTGCTTATAATCCTATCAACATTTCCAATATTTCATAATATTATGATAGATTTGACAACAGGATAATTTAATTTATATCCTTTTAACCGAAATTTTTTTTGGTTTATTTCTTTGTGACGAAACATTCTATCGTAACCAAACATTAAAAATTATTACTGACTTTATAGAAATCACTGGATTCTAAATAAAAATAATTGAAAATGCTGCAAGTTTAAAAATTATCTAACTAGTCACATTCGAATACATATTTTTTGAATTGTATATTAAATTTGAAATATAATTATTTAATGAAAATAATTTGTTTTATAGTATGCAAATAATACCGAGTTGGCTGGGCCAATAAAACTTTCTTTAAAATTTTCCAGGACTAATTCTTCCTAAATTATAACAAATATAAATTACACTATCAGGTGGTGAAATTGAAGATGTTTGGTTAGTAAAATGTATTGGCATACCAGGTTAATGTAAACACAGCTTTAAAGAAAGCTGCCAAGATTATGAAATTAGAATTTATAGAATTATTTGTGGTAAAAACTTAATTTTCATAGATTTCATATTTTGCAAATTACAATTTTAAATAATGCCAAAAATTTATAAATAAAATAAATTAAAAATTAAATTTTATTATTAATCAAAAGTAAATATAATTTTATTTCAAATTTAATTGTAAATATTAAATAAAGTCAAATAATTCTGCATAATTCGATTTTAAAATATTATGAAATTTAATTTTTAAAGTATTTTTTGATCTAATGGATTTTTTATATATATTTTCAATATGATATTTTTTATTAAATATATTAATTTTATTATTGTTTCAATTAATTTGTGTACATTTTTTGTGTTTTAATTTTTAATTATATTTTTATTGACTATATAGTAATTATTTTTTATTTAAAGTTTATATGTATATATATACTTAAATTTAATTATATTTATATAAAATTTATTTTAATTTTAAGTTCCACTAATTGTTGTGAATTCGATTTCACCACGGGGTAGAATTAAATCCGGGTCTGTAATATATACTGCATGGCATAAGCAAAATAATTAAGGAAAATAGTTTTTATATAATTAATTTTCATTATTTTGTTAGTGAAGCAAATTTTTTTGGTGAGTTGAAATTGTGAAAAATTAATAAAATAAAATAAAATTAATAAAAATTTATTAATAATTTTAAAAGAAAGCATTTTATTATAATCATAATTATAAACTACAATTCTACTGAACGACGAAAATTGAAATACATGCTATAATTTATCAAACTAGCTACTACAATATTTAAAATTGATTAAATTAGCTGGCAAAATAGAAAATTTTAAAGAAAAAATTTGATTAAACCACATAATAAAATTAGGTAAGTAAAAAATTTAAAAGTAAATAAAAAATTAAATTAAAAGAAATTTTAAATTTATTTTAATAAAATCATAAAAAATTTTTTGTTATTAATTTCGTGATATAATCTTAAATTCAGAGTTTAATGTGATTTTCTAGTTTCATTTAGTTAGTTAGACGCTATCGTATTCATATCACTTATACTAAAAAAAATGGTTATAAAGGTTTCAAGTCTCAAGGGACTCAACGTAAAAATACTCCGAAGCAGTAACTCCATTCATTTGGAATTCAGAAAATAAAAATAATTCTGTTTATAAGGATTATAAGGAATTCCTTTTTTATGATTTAAATAATTAAATAATCTGTTTTAACTGGATCGCGTTAATTACACCATAGTGTACTTAAAGTACTCGATTTTTTTTAGTTGATTTTCATATTTGTTAAACATGACTAGTTTTCGAAATTAACTTTTAAAATTTCAATTATTAAATTTTTTATTTATTTTAATTGTCATTGTTAATTTATTGTATATTTCTTTACGTTTCATATAATCACAACTTTTTCATTATTTTATCACAATAAAAATTTCTTCTAAATTTCTTGAACCAAGATTTTTGTTATTCAAACACCAACGCAGATGGTACACATATCAAAATTTCATTTTGATTGGTATTTCATTTCATTTTTCAGTTTTTCTTGTTTTCTTTTTTCATTTTTAATATTATATTATTACAATTGCATATAAATTTACCATATCATCTTGAAAAATGGCAAATTCATAACCAGACCGTAAAAATTTGTTATAATATTTTTCATTTAAAATAAAATTTGTATTATAAAAATGTGAAAATAACGAAATAGAAAAAAAAATGTGATGCTAATCATGGTAGAAAGAGCATTATTCCCTTATTCACCTTTAGATTACCTACATATTTTACTTTAGAAAAAATTAGAAAATTAGAAATTTGGATATATAAATAGAACCTTATCAAAATCCTACAAAATAAATTTCAAAATGAGCCCAAACTATATATAAGAACCTACTTAAATATATTCTAATAATTTTTTATATTCCGAATATCTCACATCCCTCAAATAAGGATGTGCAATAGTAATCTAAAGAAAGTAATCTGAATTCTACTATTTCGCTATGCATTTTATTGTACTCATTTTGTTAAATTAGATTAAGGATTTGTATAATTCCTAAGAATCGGAATCTGTTCTATCAAACATAATCTTACCTCAAATATAATTGGTTTTATGAGCATTTCAAAATTTAACTTAAAAGTATGGAGCTGTAATGCACAGCCTAAATTGTTTGTATTTTATGAAGATATGGAAAATCGGTTTTAAACTAATTTTTTGAGCTAATAAAATTACCAATTTTCATCACTTTTTCAGTAGT
This sequence comes from Rhamphomyia laevipes, assembly GCA_963920725.1. Taxonomy (NCBI): domain Eukaryota; kingdom Metazoa; phylum Arthropoda; class Insecta; order Diptera; family Empididae; genus Rhamphomyia; species Rhamphomyia laevipes. The sequence goes on from OY987257.1 coordinate 5,865,260, forward strand.
TTTTAGAGAGGAATTAATTTATTTCATATATCCTTTTAATATCATGAAAAACGTAAAAGTGTTATTTACATACATCGTACACAGTTAAATTTTTTTAGACTGATTGTCTAAAATGGATAGAAAACACAAAATCTCGAAAAAAAAGTTTTAGTAATTTCGTCTCCGTCACAAAGCTATCACATACATACCATATTGAAGCATTACTGGAAAATATTTTTCTATATTATGTACCACAAATACAAATATGAAATTTTTTAAGGATATTCAAAGTTTTGACTCCCTAACTCATACATTTATACGTATGAGTATTACTTTCACAGAATCAGTTTTTGATAGAAAATAGAAAGGGTTGAATATTATCTCTAGATGAGTTTTTCATTTCATATTGTACGACATATGCGTCAATTATTTGCATTTGATAATATAATAATTTTAAATTGACATATTTATATGTACGTTTTGTATGAATTTGTTAAAAGTTCCAAGGAAAAATAAAACTGTTTTTTTTTTTTTATAAAAATCAACCATTTGAGCATAAATATGTGAAATTGTGAAATTTTTGTCACACTTTTTTATATTTATATATTCTTTTACAGACAGGATAAAATCCCAATAAAAATTTATATATTTTAGGTGTCATATGTCAAAAAATAATTTTTAAGATATTTTTTTTTTCTTATTTTTTTATATTTTGTATCTTCTTTTGACCATAATTTTCTGTTTGGATAAAATTGAATTTATTTAAATTTAAATTAAATTTATTAAAAGAAAAATATTTATGAATTCAATGAAAATTATTATTATATTAATGATAATTTATTATACAAAATTAATTAAAGTTTTTTAGAAAATATAATTTTGATTGATAGGCTTCGCTATATAATTGATTATGATAAATAACTAGCTAGTAACTTTAGGTTCGGTTGTTATATATATTTACAAATCTAATTTAGAAACAGTTTTTTAAAAACTAATTTTGTTAATTATTTTAGTATTTAATTACAGATTTGTTTAGCTAACTATATAAAAGAACTGTCATTTTTGTTGATGTTTAGAAAATTATGATTTTAAGTAATTAAAACTTTTATTTGGTAATGAATTTGTACAAGTTTTATTACTAATTTGAAAATTGTTTCCTAACCTTGATTCATTTACATAATATTACTACTATAAAATACCATGAACTACTATAAAAAAAAATTGTTTGTAAGAAAACTATAGATAGCCAGAACAGTAAAGCAATAAATTTCTTGGGAAAGTTGGTTGTAGGTATAATTTTTAGCTAAATAATTTTTCTGCTTTAAGTTACAAATAAGTTAGTGTCTTTTCTATGAATATTTTACTGATAGGTGTACTAAAAATATCAAAAATAGTTCAAAGGGAGAAAGTAATTTTGGTCAGCTGAAACTATTAGCTAATAATAATAAATAGGTTAATAACTAAATGTTAACCAGTTCATTTCATCTGTACTAGAGGACCATTTTTTCATTATAGTAATTAAAATTAATATTTTCAATTATTACGAAATTGAACTTCAGAGTAGTTTGTTCATTTAAATGGATTACAGCTATTACATAAGACCTAAAAACATCTATAATTTCTAATCAGAACAAAATAATATACCGATTAAATAAAACATCTAATTAATTTTCTTTAAAAATCATATTAAAAAATTTCCACATTTAAAAGAGTACCAAAAAAAAAGAAACCCCAGTCAAAATTGTTTAAATAAATTTACTTTGTAACTTTATAATTAAAGTTAAATTTCAGTCCACCATAATTATATTAATGACCCTCCACTTTATGATGATAAATTAAAAAAATAAAATTCTTAAATATTTTCTGTTTGTTTAATTTGAAAAGAAAAATCTTAATTTAAAAAAAAAAAATTTGTTTATTCATTTTTATAGTCGAAAATGGTGCAAAATGTCACGGAATAAAAAAAGGATTAACTCTTAACACCAAGGACATTTTAATAAACATTTTTTTGTTCTATATTTAGACTTATATACGAGAATATATATATATATATATATATATATATATATATATATATATATATATATATATATATATATATATATATATATTTGTTGCTTCCTTTTTTACATTTTCAATTATAATATTCACATTCGTTTCAAAAAGGACACCAGGTGTAAATTTGCTAAAATTTAACTGAATAATAAAAAAACAAAATCTAATTAAAATTGCTTTTCTGTGGGTGTGAAATTTTCTTTTGGTTTACATAATTTTGAATTTTTGTATTACAATTATTTAGAGAACAGAAAAAAACAATATGAAAACAACAAATTTTAAATTTTCTTTGTACAAGTGTTTGACTAATACACCATTTTAGAGTTCACTTATTTACTTGTCGTTAAATAGTTAGGTAAAAACAAGTACAAATACAGTTGTACTAGAATAAACAGAAAAATTATAATGTTGATTTTAATTTACAAAGCATTGAAAGTTAAGATCATTATCAAATTACATAAAATATAAAATTGTAAATGACTGACTATTCACAGCATTAACTTTTGAATCTTGTACATTTAACTAAAAATTCAAATTTATAGTTTTTTTTATTTATAATGTAAATAAATTTTTCTATCACAAAATAATTCGGAAAATATCAAATCATAAAAATTATCTTTTTTAAGAAAGAAATGTATACTAAGTTAAAAGTTTTCGTATAAAAAATATAAACTTAATATAAAATTTACTCAATTTAGAAAATAAAAGAAGTTTTCAATGAAATTTTATAAGTTAATATAAAAATAAATTTACTTTATTTTTAAGAAAATGTATTTATTTAATAAAATATAAAATAAACTGAATTAAATAAATTTGAAATATATATTTTTGGTTGTTACATTGATATTTCACAATCTGGCGATGAACCGCAGGAGCAAATTGTATTGATATTAGTTTTATCATAACATAACAAATAATGAAATTATGCATTTTCAGGTCAAATACAAAATTTTACATTTCAAATTCAAAATTTTGCATTTCAAATTCAATATTTTAAAATAGTAATATGAAATAAAAAATAATAATTTAAATATAAAATTTTGATTTCGAAATAAAAAATAATAATTAAAAATTTAATTTTGAATTTGAAATGTAAAATTTTGAATTTGACCTGAAAATGCTATATAAAATAGACACGAATTGCATCCACTGGTATGCAACGTTATGCTAGAAAGAAATCGTGTGTACTTATAATTGATAGGCCTATTTTTGCACAATATATTTGAACCTGTAGATAATAAACACCCATACAAAAATCTGAGCTTCATAATAAAACCACTTAAAGTTAGTATAAGTAACATTTTAGTATTAGATTAAAATAAGTGAATAATTAATGTTCGGTTAATTATAAAAGCGTTTCTTTAAAAACGTATAATAATATAAGTACAATCGACTTCATATTACCGAAAATTCAACATGAATTATATGCGTTTCAAGAAAAACCATAGTTAATTATTAATTTTTACGAATTTTTCCTACAACAAGTGCGTTCTTCCTTAATTTACGCCATTTATATTCAAAATTTTCTTCTGCTCATTATAATAATTATACAAGGCATTAAAAATAATTATAACCTGGTACAAACCTTAGGTATTGATTAAAAAAATACCCCACGACGTAGGATATAAATTCATGTATCATGATATTAATGAATACTACACGTTTCCGAAAAAATTATGAATAGAAAATTTGTTGAATATAAAATAACCCAAAAATTTAGTACAAATTAATGCAGATTTCTATTTTCTTGATGAATTTTCTCGTCCTTTAAATGCGTTTCGTGGTATAAGTTATTTAACAACAAAATTTATATATTTTATAAGGATTTTGTGATAGAATATTAAATGATATATCACTCATAACTAAAATTAAAAATCAATTAGCACTCATCAAAAATTTCAATAAATATTATTAAAAAATTGTAAAATAATAAAATTAAAAAATCTTTGAGAATTTTAAATTAATAAAAATAATTTATACACAAAAATGAATTATAGAAAAATGAAATATATTTTTTTAAAAAATTATAAAAAATAATTTTTATTTTGTTTGTATCTTTTTGTTGATATAAAGAATTTTATTTTTTAATCAACCAAAATATTAAAACATTTGAATCAATTCTTTAATATATTCAAAATATTTATTCGCTGACATATAAATTTAAAATTTTCCATTTTGTATATTAATTCAGTAAAGAATTTTTTTTCATCAGAAGTTTAATTAAATGCAATTGTACCAGATTATTGTAAAAATTATTTCAATTTGTTTTTATAATATATATTAAAAATATAAAAATAATACAAATTTCAATATTATTTGAACATAAATGCATTTGGAATCAAAGCAAAAAAGAAAATCCTTTTTTTTCCATATAATTTTAAATAAAATATTTATTTTTTACTATAAAAACATTGATGAAATTTTTTTAAATAAATATTTGACAATATAAAAATTTAAAAATATATTATAGTTAAATAAAAATTAATAAAAATAAAATTATTTTTACAAAAATATACAATAAATATTTACAAAAATGCTTAAATTTATTTAAGAACAAATAAAAAATCAATTTTAAAGTAAATATTTAGGGCCGAATTTAATATATATTGAAGTTACATAATCAATTATGAATAATCAACTGTTGTATATCAAATAGTTCTCATATATCAAATGTATCATTAATTAATTTACTAACAACAACAGAGTAAAATATTTAAGTAGCTTTACTATCCGCAGCTCATTGCAGAAAAATCAATCAATTCAGCGTTATTGAAATTTAATTCTACATTTTAAACATTCCAAAGTATAACGCAATCAATTATTTTTAAATGTCAATTTATTATCAATAATTTAGATAGACATTTTTTATGGATTCCTGAATAATTAGTGTTTGGCAAAAAAAAAAATGAATTAATGTCGGGATTGGTTCATTTAAACCGAAAAAATATATTTTTACTTGATAGAAAAGTTTAAATAAAATAAATTAGTTTTTGCATACAGTAATTCATATTTAAAAAGATTCTAATCATAGTGAAATATATTAACTTCATATATCTCATTTTGTAATTCGTATAGAAGTGAAACCATAGCTTGGTTAAGACATAATTCGATATTTCTGTATAACTTTTAGGAATAGTACACGAAACAATTATAATTTGATATACAAAAAACCGTCATATAAAAGGAGAGGTGTAAAATTTTTGTTAATTCGAAACAAAACCGAAAATATTTCATATAAAGTAGAAGTTACCTCAAATAGTCTTGATGTTATAGACAATATTAATTTTAAAAAGTCCGTAGTTTTCAAGATGTTGTCATTTATGGCATGATTTCAAAAATAAATTACTGTTTGCATAAATTAAGGACTAAATTTATAAATCACACTTAAACTTAAGACTCTCGTACGTATAGAGTTCGTAATTAAGTGATCTTATTACTACAATTACGAGCCTCGTACATTTTTTTATATGGTCATTTTGAGTTAGAATATGGACCGGAGATATCAATATCTTATGACAAATTCATTTGTTAAATAAAATAGCGTACGTAATGTCATATCTTAAATAATTTTTTTATATCATAAAGTAATTTATCGTATACTAATTCAAGTAGCATTTTATAATGCACATGCGAACAGATAAGTAAATATAATTGAAATCGAAATAGCTATTACAATCTTTCAATAATCAGTATAAATGATTAATCAATATCTATAAATTCGGCAATTATTTTATCATTTTTACAGAGCCACTAATTTTTGCTTACTATACAACAACAAAAAATGTCATGCTGCGAATTATAAAATATAATAATTTATTAATTATGTCAATAATAATCGTAATAAGAATAAATTTATTATAATTTCTTATATTAATATTATTAAAAAAAAAAAAATAATTACCTAAATTTAATATAAATATAAAAAATAGAAATTAAAAAAAATTCTAGTAAACTACAAGAAGCAATAAAATTAAAATCTAATAATTTATTAATCTACTACAAAATATTAAAAAAAAATTAATAAAAAAAAACCAAGATAATTTCTATAATTTTTTATATAACGAATGTGGTATACCATTTAAACTTGGCTGTGAATATTGTACAAAACCTTCTGAAACATAACGAGTACTTCTAGGTCCCTGAATAGCAGAACGACTATGTCGTATATCAGCTGATCGTGTAACTAATTCTTCTTCATTTACAGCATCTTCTTCAATATACATTGATGGAACATCAGTTCTAACTGGCCTGTAATTTATAAAAATCATTATTATTTAATTTTTGAATAGCAATTAATATTTTTTTAATTACAGAAAGCATTAAATTTTGATTTTTTTTTTTTTCAAAAATTTTACACGTCTAAATTTATCTATAATTATATAAAGTCAAATTTTATGTGCAGAAAATTTTCTATTATAATTATTGAATTCATTATCCTTTATAAATGTGCACCTAAAAACAATTAGTGATGATTTTAAATAAAAGGACTACGTGATTTCTATAGATTATTTTGAATTCTATATTAATTTTCATTTTTACCTCTGTAATTTTTTGGGAAGAAATTGGAGAAATTCATTTCGTTTTTGATAACAAAAAAATAAATTCTTTAGTGATGAAAATTTTATGTTAATGTATAATTTAAATTTGCGAAAATTATAATTACTTAATAAATACATAAATATTTAGACAAAAGAAATCAGCAATTAATCATTTCAGCTTTAATTATTAATTAGTTCATAAATACATAGTTCGATTCAGGTAATTTTGGCAAAAAATGTTGATAATGATGAAATTTCAGCTATTTTGGTTTTATTTTATAATAATTATTTCCATTTAATTATACGAAAATGCAAAAATATTAGATAAAATAGGATAATAATTAGTTTTTTTTTAGATAGTAAAATTATATTTAATTTTCTATTTTATAATAAATTAATTTATATAAATTAAGTTTTTCCATTAAAACGTAATATATTTTCATTATTAGTTTCATATGAAAATAATTATAATCTTTTTAAACTAAGAGCTAGCAACAAATTTAGTTCAGTAGTCATGAAAATGTGTAGGTAGACTTCATATTATAAAAAGTTAAAAAAAAATAGTTATTCAGCAACTGAATTGAAATTTTAATTTGATGACACCAGTAACACTAATCAGAAATTCCAGTAGTAAGTGGAATTAGTATAATTGTATTTAAATGCTTGAGATTTTTCATATCCCTACACATTAGAAACATTGTTTTGTTTTCTTATATATAAGATGTATCTTTTATGCTGCAGTAGTTTGGATTGCCATTTCAAGGTGAATCTTTTAACAGATTGAAAACCTTTCATACAAAATTTAATTAAATAAATAAATTTAGGGGAAGTTTCTACTATCAGAAGCCAGATTTGTTTAATTCATTTCACATATAATAATGTTGATGATTTTGTAAGTAGAATGAAAAGTTTGTAGCAAATCTTAAATAATGAATGAAGTAAAGTTTGGATTTTTTAAAGGTTTAAAAGTATATTCAATAAATTATAATATAATATAAGTCAAGTTATTGTTTCTTTATATTTTTGGTAATTATAAAAATTGTATGTTAAGGTTTTAATATTAATTGTAAGATTGTAGCTATTAATTATCCATTTTTCCTATAAAATCTGTAAAATTGTATTTGGTAGACGGAATAATATATAATTAATTATGTTCACCATTTACTAGTACGAGTGAAAAACCGTATGTAATCTGATTACCAATTTTACCAAAGATTTTGAATCCAATTTATGTTTTACAATACGCAAAACGGCAGCGTTGTTAAAACTTCCTTTCCCTGTTTAGTGAATTCATAATTTTAATAGTTTGCCTACTAAAATAATCAAAATAAATTCGTTGCTAGCTCTCCGGCTATTCCGTTTTGTCATATAATCAATTATCATTAAATTTACCTTAAATATTATGAATTTCTAAAACAGAGAGAAACACTTTTGTCTTTGAATAATTTAAATACAATTCAAATATTGACAAAATTATTTATCTATACTTGTCAACCATTTATACCCTATTTACTATATACAAAGCTCATATATACGTACAACAAAACACTTAAACTAAAGTGTCTATTAGATTAATTTTCTGATATTTCAAGAGGATTCAAAAGGAATTAAAACTTGATCAGGCAAAGTGAATAGTAGACTAAATAGTTTTTTAAAAATATAAATAAAAAAAAATATTCCACAACATAACAAAGATAAGTATTTAAAAATAACACGTTAAGATGTCAATAAGAATATTTTGAGTACATACTTTGAGTAGTATTTATAAATACATTGAAAATTTTGTATACGTTTTATTTGTTTGTTCTATAATATCCTTCGGAAAAATACATTTTTTTTTTGTTGTATAAATTTTCTTTTCTTTTTTATTTGTATTAATTTGAGGACATATACGTAAATATGTTGAGAAGATGTCTCAAGTTTTCAAGTACTTTTTTTTTATTAAAACATTTCACATTTTTCTAACATTTTTGTTTTTTTTTTTGTGTGAAAAAAGCAAAAAAAAAGGATATATGTAAATATTTTTATACGTTTGAAATTATAATGAAAAAAAGTGAGATTATTTTAATGGAATAGTTCAGTCTTACCGCAAAGTTCATTAGCAGAATATTGTACAGTTGGGAACGTTTATAATTGAATTATAATAATCTATTTTACAGTTGAAAATTTCACAATAATGAATACGGAATAGATTTTATTATCAAGCCTGGGAGCATCAAGAAATGATGGGAGTTAGTTTATATTAATTTTTCAATCGGAACATAAAGAATTTAAAAATAAAGGATACAAAACTGCGAAACCAATTTAGAGATTTGTCAAAACGACGTAAGCATTTCATAAAAATTTAAATCAAATCGAATTTTAAATACTCAATATTTTTAAATGAATAAACGTTTTTTCTATAAATATGACCAATAATAAATCGAATTATTATTCCGCTAAACGTTTAATTTAAAAAAAAAAAAAAATATTGAAATAATTGATATAAAAAAATTGGCTATTTAATTTAATTTGTGAAATAATAAGAGTGGGTCATAATTTCGCAGTACAAAATATCGCTTTTATCGAACTATTCTTCGAAACAGTTTCAATCGTCCTTAATTTTTTACAATTATTACAATAAACAAATTATTACAATTAAAATATTCAGAATTTGAAATAGAAATAATTATTATTACCTCTTCATAAACACAAAAATTAAAAGTGAAAAACAATTAAAAATAATTAAATTAATTATGTAATAAAAAGAATTATATAAAAATATTTTCTATGTTCTTTAATGTAAAATTTAATACACAAAAAAAAATACAAATAATCACAAAAATTTATAACTTTCTTAAATTTTATACTATTCTTTCTCTTTCTTTTATCACTCTTTCTCTATCGCCCACCAAAACAACAAAAAAAGTTTAACATTTTGTTCCTTTCGTGATCATTATAAGGATAATCAAATACAAAATTTATACATAATTTTCGAGTATTTTGTAGATACTCGGTTTTTATTTACAAAACAATTTTTTTTATGCAAAGTGTTGAATAATATAGTAAAAGTTTTTGTATTTTTTTTAATACCTTTTAAAAGCTTATTTTGTTAACTCCCAGGTAATACTTATATATTTATATACATATCGTCAGCACGGTTTTTAAGTGTTCAATATTCTCAAGTCTCTAATTATTGGGAAATTGAATTTTATAGCGCAATACAAAAATTGGCTGGACATTTCTCATAATTTATGATAATTTAATTTTTTTTATTTTCATGAAATTTTTAAATATTTATTTTCCTTATGTAAGTAAGGATAATAAAACTATTTTTTTTTCTGTAATTGTAATTGAAAGATTTTTATGATTTATAATCTATTTTTCGAAAAACATAAATAATGTTTAGTTGATTTGGATATTGAACAAATTTGTGAACATCAGGTTGATAAATAATTTTGATATATGATCAATATCCATCAAAGATTTTAAACAAAGAAGCCCACCTCACCACAGTTACTTAAAATCTCGAAAACGGTATGAGAAAGAATGGTTTGCAGATCGTAGGTAAATTTCAGTTTCCAGATCGTAGGTAAATTATTATAAATGCAAATAACTCAATTTGTCAAAAAAAAATTGTCTACTGAACACTTAACAACTTTCGTGACGAAATATATCTTCATTTGTATGTGTGGTATAGCTAGTGTTCGTCCTTTGGAAATTACAATTTTTGGTAACACACAAAAAAAAAGTTCAAAGTTAATAAAAGTCAAAAAAGAGTAAATCCTGGTTTATCTGATACAATTGCTAAAATTTAAACATATATAAAAATGAGTAATGTGTTAAAAGGAGATATGTATATCCTCTATATGTATAAAAAAAAAATTACGAAAAAAAATGTATTTCCTTTTCCGGTTACCAAGCAACTATCCAAAATGTAGAAATTGTATTAAAAAAATGAAAAAGTAAAAGAAAAATTTTATTTGAAAAACGGAAAATAAATAATAAATAAAGAATAAAACACCCACAAAAAAATATTCTCACTCGTTTTTATTATTTAAGTTCAATAATTGAAAATATCAATGATTTTTCTAGGGTTTGTAGAAACAAAAAGAAAAAACATATTATGCTAAAACGGTTTTTGACAGTTTGTCTGTTTGTCAGTTGTTGTATATTTCAATTTGTTTTAAGGAAATTAAATACTAAATATCTATACATATAAATTATTAGCAGAAAAGATTGATAGCATTTAACTCAATCATACTTGATAAAGTTAATTCGAAGTTCATCCGTCAGTCTGAGTTATTTATTCCTTTATTCAATTTTTTCTTGGGAAAAATTGCTATTTCCAGCAAAACATATAAGAAATCTCAATGAAAAGACATGTCATAAAATTTGGATAAAAAGTTTATTTATTTTTGATCTTCAAATAGCTCCTTAACACTATTTAATTACTAAATTTTGTCTATTGAATCCTTAATATTAAGATGAGAAAATAAAAAAAACGAAATGTCAAACCCATAAATATGAAACCAATGTATAATAATTCGGCTGCACAACATTAAGAAAAATAATAAGAAAAATATGACAATGTGATTCATATCATAGTTTCTTTTAGATATTTATGGCCTTTGGAAACATGAAAAATAATTATTAAAATTCGAACTTGTTACTACACATTTCTAATAAATGAAATTTTTTTTATTATTATTATCCTTGAGAAAATACAAGAAATTCAAATGTTTTATTGATTCCATTACAACAAAATGTTAGTTTTATTGAAAATGAATTAATATTTACATTAAATATTAATATCTGAATAGCTCTTGGCCGGAATTGACCTATCCAGATATCGAAAAGTAATAATGAACTAGCAATATGAATAATAAAAATTACAATTTTATATATAATAAAACAATTTTATCGGAAAACATTGGTATAAATGTCATACAACGTATTCAATTTATGATATCTCTTTTGCAAAAACCTTTGTTGTTAAATTCAAATTTAGTAGTTTTGGTTTCCCTACATTTGACTACAATATCCGGTCGATATTCATATTACCCAGTGTTAAGCAATGGCAAAAAACAAACAAACATTTTATTCATTTCAACAAATCCCAGTTCATTTTTTTTCTGACAAGTACAAAAGATTTACAATTGCCTTTTCTGAGAGTATCGGAAATTAAAAGTAAATACACAAAATATTCAGAAATGCTTTTGAATATTTATATATAAATATCCAGATATTTTCTTCTTCTTTTTTTATGAATGGCATAATATAAAACATAGTCTTGTTATTTTTTTTATTCCTTTTGTATAGTTATTATTTATGTTTATGAAAGGACAAAAAAATAAAACTAAATAAACTTCGAAATGTATTTCCAAAAGTTCAAGCATGAAGAAAAAAAAAAACAATTTTTATTTACCTAAAAACTGTATTCAAAAATTGTAGTCTGCTTTCTGTACTTTAATATATACGTAAATATTTTTGGCTTTCTGAAATAAATATAGTGTTTTCCTAATGTACAGGTCATTGAAATAACTTAATCCTTAAGGAGAAATATATAAAAAAAAAACCTATTTCGTAAAACTTAAAATTTTAAATATTTCATATTACTTTAGACTAACTAAACAGGATGCATTAGTGACCTACGTTATATTTTAAAGATTTTTGACAGATGATGGAGATAGGGCATCATTTGATCACGTATTTATAATAGCATCAGAAATTAGGAACATCATTTGAATATAAAATTTTCATATAAAGCTTGTCCTATGTGGACTTGCACATTTCTGTTTAGTTAACCAATAGGAAGTTATTAATTTCTACAAAAACATTGAAAGACAATAAATTGAAGGACTGTGTTATTTGAATCGGTTGTAAACTTACTATATATAATATTTTTATGATACTATTTCATTTAAAGGGTGACAAAATTTGCACAGAAAAAAAAATTATTAAAATGTAGTCATAAATTTTACCAATAATTTTCTGGCCTTTCTTTGATTAAGTTTTAGAAGAAGAGAAATGAATAAATTGTCAAGAAAAAATGAAAAAATTGCAATTTTTATTTATGATAAAATTGTATATTAAAATCCTAAATATTGTTAAGAACTCACGCAAAAAATATTAATAATTTTCATAATCCTATTTAGTTATGTAACCAAAATAATATAGAAAAAACTTTGATTTTATACTTTACGGATATTTTATTATTATGTTATTTAAGGGAAATTATTAGATTTTGGATAATATTCAAAAAGGATCAAAGTTTATTTATGATATTAGTTAAGAAAACCGAAGTAAAGAAAGTTTAATAATTATGGATTTATAAAAAAATATATTTGGACAATATTTTGTTATTATATACGATAAATATTATTTTCTTGTGAAACAAAATTATATAATTAAACTTTATTAGAATGGAAAATATTTATTGAAATGTTAATTGAGAAAATACGTCGAACATTAAGACTTAATTTGATCCTATATTACTGTGTACATGTTGAATATTCTTTTAGAAAACATAAAACCTTAAGAAATAGAAATATTTGGTTTGTATATCGGAATAAGTTTCATTCTTATCTAATGTAATATATTAAATATTTGAGCAGATAATTAAAATTTAAGAAAATTTTCAATTCAACTTTAATTTTAAATAAAAATATAAAAAATATATATTAAAATATTTTCATTTAAAGGACTTTATAAGTCATAGATTAAAAGAGTCACTCAAATTAACAATTTTAAAATTCCATTGGAATCCAAATTTTTTATGTATGTATACATATAAATTTTAAATTCATTTTGTATATTGTGTCAATTTAAACCACAAGACTAAATCATACTTCCGATTCGACAGTAACATGGGACAAAAGACTAGTTTGTCAAAGGATTAATGATAAAAAAAATAAAGGAAATTAAACCTTATCTATTTGGAATAGTTATATACATTTATCAGAATTTATATTGCCTTTAAATTAAAAAATTTCTATAGCAACTCTACTAGAATTCTATCGGAATTCATAATTTATTTGCAGAATATATTTTTTTTTTATTTGTATTGAAGAGCTATAAAACATATTCGAGTTAGACGATTTTGGTTCTCCATAATTAATAGGTTAAGAACCTAAATAAATATTTATATATAATTTTTTTTCTACTTTATTTCTTTATTAACTTTTAATATGTCTTTAATTGCTTTACAAAATTGCTATTCATCTAAATTTCTTTAAATTATATACTTTTTTAATAACACTTATTGCATGCAGTATATTGCAACTCATGCCTCATTAATATGAAATAACTTTTTACTTCCATTTTTATATTTTATAAGTATATAAAAAATAGCAAATTACTAACAATTTAATTTTTGAAGTTTCCAGCTTTGTAAAATTGTTGTGAATATATACTGAAATCATGCAATAATAAAAATGCCCTTAACGTAAATGTATAATAAACAATTTCAATTTTTTTTTTTTGTGATATCCTTCCACTTTATCCATTAATGTTTCAGCAACAGCAAAAATATTGTTTTTTTTTTTAAAAAAAGAAAAAATTAACTTATTTAGAGACTTTAGATTTTTTAAAAAAGACCAAAGCGAAATTTATTTTCATTTTTCTATCAAAAACTCTTATTTTCGAAATATAATAAGAAACGGAAAAATATAATTTTCTATATAGAACTTTTATATCAGAGAAAGATCCATAAAGTAAAGTACAGGTAGGACAGGAAATAATATTATTAACTGACGGGCTATAGAAAAAGAGGTCAAGTAGAATTTGCGGTCTTAAAATTAAAAAATAGAAAATATAATAAAAACAACTCTTCAGGCTAAATAATATAAAACTATCTATATAAACTATATATAATATAGAACTGATGATGTCCAGGAATATATAAAGTTACTTCAATTAGAGTTTGTTCTAATGAAAAAGTTTTACGAAATTTAAATCAAATTAACTATAATATAAATCTCTGATATACAAAAAAAAAATCTAGGGGGATTGATAAAATTGTATTTGAACTAAATTAGATTTATATGACGCAGAAAGAAAAAGAAAAATGGTCCAAAGAAGTATAAAAATTACCTAAAAACAGTCAATAAAGAAAATTTATAAGAATTTTTTCTTATAAGTTCTATTCTAAAAACTTCACGACATCACAAACTAAAATTGGTTAACCAGAAATTATTTTGTTGCTTCAGAATTCTGACAGGGGCTGTGATAATTGTAGTTTAGATTTGGTTAAATAAATTTGATACTTTTGAGATATAGAAACTAAAACTGCAAAAAAAATTGTATTATTCGAAATTTTCATTTTACGATAAACAGACAATTTAGAAAATTTATTCCTTATTTCCAGATATTTTTATCAAATATGCTAACAGTCATTTTAAATCTAAATACCACTAATAATAGCACACAGTACACCAGGTGGTAATTCACTTTCAATTTGTATTAAGTATAATATTTCTATGTATATGTATATAAAGATTAGCAGTCTTTTTTTAAATTCTATTTGAAATACTTCCTGTCGACTTATATTAGATATAGCTATATACAATGTATCTTTATAACCAATTTTTGACTGGCGCCAACACCAACAATTTCAGTGTATATAAGTATATTAAAAGTAATTATTTCACTCATTTAAAAATATAATACACACAAAAAAAAAAGTAAAATAACCACTTACCTCATTCGTTTTCTAACATCTTGTGGTTCAGGTGGCTTAGGCCGATGTTTACATACAACAACAATACCAGCAACTATAATTGACGTAACTATTATAGCACCACCAGCCATTACGGCTGCCATAATAACCATTGTAGATTGTTTTTCATTGCGTTGATGGGTTGTTTCAGCTGGTGTAGGATCTTCAGATAAAATTGTTTCATCTACAAATTGAATAAATACAAATTGTATGTATACTATATATAAAAAGTATATTTAGAATGGACTTTGTTTAAGGTTGTTTTTCAGAAGCTGATTATATTATAAAGTGTTTAATTCAAAAACATAAATTATATTTTTTAGATGAATAAATTAAAAAGGAGATTGAAAAATATTATATAATTTTCTTCCATTTTTTTTTTTTAAATTATAGAAAACTCTTTTTTACAATAACTTTTAATTAAATTTCGAAAAAGTTTGTACAATTTAATTTTTATAATTTATTCATAAACATTTAAAGTTTTATACAGAAATAAATTTAAAAATAAGATTTAAGGTTAGTAGCGCGTAAGTGAAACCTGATTGTTTAAATTAAATCCTACCAATAAAATAAATAAAGTGGTTTTTAGTTACTAGTTTATATGGATATTTTGTACGAACATGAAATTTATATTACTACAAGATCGTTAATTTTATAATATTAACGCTCACGCGATAATAGATTACTTAATTACGGATTAAGTTAAGATATAACTAATTATTAAATTTACAAAATGTTTCACTAACTTAATTATTGATTAGCAAATATATTGCGCCTACTTAATTCTGTTTAGTATCAAAATAATTCTAAGGTCGTAAGAAAGTACAAGGATGAGCTTGCGTTCTTATGGAATCAGTACCGATGGTCGCTACTCTGGGTTCCGGAATATCCATAGGAATGGACATGCGGATGAACTAGCAACAAGGGGCTCCAACCTGGATGCGTCACTAACACAGCTAGAAGATCCACAATAAGCAGTGTAAAAAGTGTGAAATTGGGTAAAATTGAAAAACGTAACCACGTGGAGAAATAATTAGATCAACTGCTGTGTACATGTGACTACAACCTGGTATCCCATTCAACCAATTATGGAGCAGTTGCAGAGACACACTTCACCTGCAAGTACCCCAGCGAGTATGAACTTTAGCGATCTAGTACCTACACGACATACAAACATGTTACGACCTACAATTCCACGAGAATTGTCAGGCCAGGTCACATGAGTGGTAGAAAAGTGGTGTTAATATGCTAATAGATGTCGCCCCAATGCCTCTCGACTTAAACCAGTCATCAAAATAATTTTTTTTTTTATAATTCTTGTGAATTCTGAGTTTGTGATTAAATATTTGTAAGATCAAATTTCTCTGATAAACTTAATCATTGAATTAGTGTACGTAACAAGAAATCGTTGCTAATCACTGATTAAAAATACTTAATCAAAAATTAATTGTGTCGTAAAACCGAGTGAATAGATTTCATTTAAAAACATCATTTAGATTTTGAATTAGGCAATTTACTATGTCCACATAGTGTAACTTTATTAATCTGACAATATAAAGTTACGAAAATTTATTGAACCAGAAACTTTTTGCGTAAACTTATATAATATTATTTTTTTTGCTTTAAATTTCAACCTACATTATTCTATTTAATCAGAAGAAGGTTCATTTTATTCTTAATATTAAAATTCCAATGTTGATATTACGAAAATTTTCTATATGTTGACATGGTGAACGAAATTGCAAAAAGCAAAAAAAAAAAAGAGTTTAAAGGTAACCAAGTATTTTGTTGTTGTGTCTTGTCATATGTGATAAATAAAGGACGTTGATGTTTTTTTTGGAAAGGATATATATATATAATAATGAAATTTATTACACATCCAAAATTCAAATATTGTACATAATATATAAAAATTGTATAAGATTTATGTATGCGAATATGTTAAATTAATGTGTGAATAATAAAAGCACATTTTGGTATTCAGAAAAAAAAATTCTAAAAAGGAAAAAAATGTATATACAATATGAGTCATAGTATCTTTTGAATTTGAAGAAGGATATATGACCGAACATATTCAAGTAAATAAAAAGTACTGAAGTCAAAGAAATTCTTTAATGAAATTTTTTTATTTTTTTTTATATTAATATTAATATGAAATCGTCACCCCAGTTCTTATTTGTTCCCATCGAATCGGTTAAGGTATTTAACAAGAATTATTTACCTTAAATTTAATTTTGAATATATAAAACTTTATGTATAGATAGTATTTCTTCAATTATTCCTTGTAAATCTTTAAATTTGTGCTGTAGTATCGATTTTTATATAGAATAATTTTGTTTTGCATGCAAACAATTTTATTAAGTGGAACAAATTTGTGTATATATGACAAGATAACACTTAAAAACGTTCAAAATTCTTTACATATAATATAGTAAAATTATACTGATTCAGTAAAATTATACTGAAATATTCATATCAAAATATTACTAATTAGTAATCGAGTATCTAATCCTCATTAATCTCAGACCCAAGCTCCATCTTCTCGTAACCAAGAAAATGGGGCCCGAAAAAGTGACCGATAATTTGTTATTTTGAAATTTTCTATTTTGAAATTAAAACATATTTATATAAAATAATTGTAAATTCTCAGAAAGTTGTAAATTTAATTCAGTACTTTAGATTTATTATAATAAATAAATAATAAATTGTGATAACGAAATATTAATTTATTTTGTAAAAAGTCTTAGACCTACACTTAGATTTATATTGTAAATAAAATAGTTACTTTTAGCCCTTATCCTTTTAAAGCTTACAGAATATTATTCTACAGAATTTATTTCGACTATTATGATTTATGTGTTGCAATATTGAATTGTTAGTAGAACCAGATTTAATTTAATTTAAAAATATCGAGTTTAAATATATGAATTTACCAATTTAATTTCGCGATATTGATGACACTTTGAAGAGATAGAATAAAACATAGAAATTCTAACTATAGAACAAGAAAGTAAAATTTCAAAGAACAACTCTTACATCAATTTTCAACTCCTAACAACTCGCGTGACGACATCACTATATTTCTATATTATTTTTTAATATTATGCTTTTATTTGTATGTACGAATATTATATTAATTTTTTTTACCAAGGATTTTTGTTATGCCAAATTAAGGACATTTTGATAGAGTCTTTGAAGAATTTTAATTTTACATTAAAATATGTTTGGTTGTTAGTTAAATTTGACATTTTAAATTTTATTATGACATAATGTTTTTTGATTTGTAAATATATCTGAGATTTAAATAAAATCGTATCTCCGACATAATTTACAGTATAATATAAAATATATTACCATAAGGTCCTACTAAATGTGCACCAATTTTTATTCGTTCTAATACAACAGGTGGTTCACTACGTCCTTTAGCATTCACTGCATATACCATAAATTGATATTCACGTCCTGGCTCTAAATTATTTAAACGAAATTGTGGCTGAGGTTCTTCAACACGAAATATTGGTATTAGTGTTGCCTAAATTTTGATAATATAATATAATTTTTAAAACAAATTTAAGAAAATTTATATTACTTGATCATTCATTGTTGAAACTTCATTATCAATATCTCGATCATTGCCACTTCTAGTTGTATCACTGCCATATATTGAATTACCACCAACAACCTCTAGTAAAAAATGTTGTGATAAACCACCATCAGATCCAGCAATACAAACAACTTCTAAAAGTGTATCATTCCGTAGTTCACATGATTTTGGTGAATCTGGTATT
The DNA here is from genome assembly GCA_963920725.1 of Rhamphomyia laevipes. Lineage (NCBI taxonomy): Eukaryota > Metazoa > Arthropoda > Insecta > Diptera > Empididae > Rhamphomyia > Rhamphomyia laevipes. The sequence continues at coordinate 5,884,318 of OY987257.1, forward strand.
TCTGTAATTAAGTAAATATAAATAATTTAATCAAAATTAATAATAAAATTTTTAAATATATTTTTCCAATTATTTATTATTAATTTTATTTACAAGGAAATATTTTATTTGGTCTTAAGTATTTTAAAATATATTTTTAGAAACTACTTGGCATTATATGATAGAGAAAGCATTAGTATCGCCAACAGACAAGTTCAATAATCATTATTTTGTTTAACGACTGTAAAAAATAGCTCCTGAATAAAAATATGCTGAAATTTTGACAGTATTATAGAAAATAAACAAACTAGCATTACGTGTTTTTATTTAAGCTTTCACAAGCTTGCCCGTCACCAAAAACTATTCTCTAAAATAGAAAATTTCATCTTTTATAAATTACGATTTTATATTCCCCAGCTAAATGGTTTATTTCTTTCGACCTTGTGTCATTAATCTTTCATACTATGGCATTAAATTCAAATGTGAAACTAAAAAAAAATTGTTATAAATATGCATGCAAATGTGGACATCCTTGAAAAAGAAATAAAACTTATTTATTTTTTTTCCATTTAATCCCAACATTATTTATTAATGTCAAATTCCATTTAAACGAAAATTTAAAGGTTTACCAAAACAGAAAAATTTCAAGATTTTTAAGGTGGTTTTAAATTTGTTTTTATTTTTGGCTCATTGCCGTCACTTTGTTTAATTTCAAAGTATTTAAATTATATTGTGATTTAAATGTTCCCACTTGAATAATAAAACAGTTTCAAAAAGACTAACTTTAATTAGTAAAAAACTTTTAAATAAATTGTAGTACGTATTTTTTTTTTTTTTAGTTGATGTCACGTAATTTTTCTTTTAGTAAACTTAATTAAATTTAATTTTGTAGAACTTTATTTTATTATTCAAATATGATCAACACAAATTTTTGATCATTATTATAATTACGAAAAAAGGATCTAAATTACATAATAATATGGCATTTTTTTATTTATCCTGCAAAGATAAATTTTCAAAGTTTTTATTACAATCGATTCAAGACCACAAAAACTTATATAAATTATTTTGCGCCAAAAAAGTTTTACTGACTGCTGTTAACCTAATTCCAACAAATAAAAGTTTTTCAATTTTTCAAAAAATTACTACAAATTTTACTTACTTGCCGGAAGGATATGAACCAGACAAGGTGTTGTTTGTCTACCAACTGAATTACTAGCCCAACACGCTAATGTTATTAATTCGGAATCTGTTTGTGGTAGATATGTCATTGTGCTAACAAGTCCATTGGATTGTGTACGTGAATTAAGTACCTGAAAATTAAATGAATAAAATTAATTTTAAAGAAAATGAGAAAATTAAATTCAATATTATGTGCTAAAAAAAAACTTTCGAAAAACATATTTAATTTCGTATTATATAATTCGAAATTTTCTTACGATATAAAATTTATATAAATTTTATCCTGATTTATGATCTCTCTCAAAACAGAATAATTCTTACAGATAAGTTTTGGTTGAACTTTTTTTGCCCGGAAATTGCAAATTTGAAATAAAATAATTTTACATTTTCATTTTAGTCAAATTGTTAAGTAAACTTAACTGTTTAATATTTAATTATGTTAAATAGCTAACTATATTCAAATTGGTCCTTACTAAATAATAATTTCAGATAAAAACTTTTTATGTAAATTTAAATTATACTTTATTTTATATACATAGCTATACAAAATTTGTTTACCGGTGATACATTTCGAGTATTATTGTATGTCCAACTGAATTTTATAGAATCCGGTGGATCTGCATCAACTTCACATTTAACTAAAATTGAGTGTAAATTTATAGCACCAACGGATGTTTGTTCAGTTCCTGGTTTACAACGTGGTGAATCTAATGAGAAATTATATATATAAAAAAAATAATAATCACAAAAATATTTATTATACATAATGTAGTAGATTTATGTAGTAGATTTGTATTTTAATGGAATTTTACATAAATTATAAAGTTTTTACGACATTGCTATTTATGCATATTGAGTTAGACTACAAAAGAAAAGTTATGAATATTTTTAAAATATGCGTTTATTTAAAAAGGTATTAAAAGTTAAAATTTATTGTTGCCAAAAGAGAAACGTCGGTTATATAATGATTTTAAATTTGGTATAAATTAAAGATTTTCTGTTTTTTTTTTTAAAACAGTGTAATAAAATAATAATAATAAAAATAATTTTCAATATTTTTCGCTAAATAGAAAGTAATTATATTAATAATTTTAGCAGAAAATTTTGATAATTAAATAGTTGATTATTAACCTTTAAGAAACCACAGTAAAATTAAGTTATGGCCAATAATCTAATAATAAAGAAAAGGTATAAGTATAGGTACAATGTGGTTTTACATATTTCTATCCAGCAGATTGTAGCGCGTGACAATATGTTATATAGCATTTTCAAGTCATATTAACGATTTTACAATTGTCATAAACGATTTTACAATTCAAGTTAACGATTTTACAATTGTAAAAAACGAGTTTACAATTATAAAAAACGATTTTACAATTTAAGTTAATACATACAGTAATCATTATTACTAAATTATATATGTAATTATTATTAATAATTGCTTGTTAATTTGTAAAATCGTTAATTTGAATTGTAAAATCGTTAACTTTAGCTCAAAATGCTTTTAAGCTGAAAATGAAATAGTTAAAGTAAAAAATATTTTTCAGAAGATATAATATTTATTCAGTAAGAATTTGTTAATTTTTTATTATTGTATTACAAATAGTTTTTCATTGTGCTTACAATGAACCCCTAATTCAACACAAGTCCTTCCTCTTGAATTGATTTAGTTCAAATAAACTGATAGGTAAGTAAATTTATAGTTTATTTCAAATTACACCATTAAATAGAGCTATTAAATTATATTCAATTAGTGTCAATTACTTTATGTAATTATAATTTAATAGATCAAATTCATTACAAAGATTCACAAGGTTCATTTTGTATGAAAATGTATTAGAAATTTGAAATTCTACGTTTTTCAATTTCAATTTAGAAAATTTAACTTCGATCATCCAAATTAAAGGATTTCAAGATTACTAAGTGTATCTTTTAAATAATTATATAATAAAATTAATATATGTACGGTATTACAAAAAAAAAACTTGAACTTTAATTAAATTTATATTTTACTTTATATAAGTAAAAAAATCAGTTTAAATTTGAATAAAAATATTTTATATTACTTAAAAACTTATGAAATTTTTCAAAAACCATACTATCAAAATAATAATCATAATCAATTTAATTGGTTCACATAAAATATAATCAATTTAATAATTCAATTTGTAAGTGACTTAATAATATCACAATAGCTCATTTATCATATTAAATGGATTAAAATTTAACCATAAGAAATAACAAAAATACGAAATTATGAAACTCTAAAAAATATCATAAATCCTAAACGAACTGACACACAAAATCATACAAAAATAAAAATACAATAACAATATTTATTTGTCCTGGACGACTCTAAAAGTCTGACCAAAGTCAAAAGTTGTTCATGAGTTTGACAAATTACATTTTCATCTTAAAGTCTAATCAATTCATCATTGTATCGCTATTATATGGTTTTAATAATAATTTTTTTCTTTCTTTCCATTTTGCACTCAATGACATCCCTAATGGTTACACAAGGAATTACTGTTCAACAAAAAAATAAAAAATAATGAAAAAAAGGATTCAATCTTACAACAAAATATCTTTTAAAAGTTCATTATTCTTGTTGTGACAAAAATAAACTCTTATTGTCAAAAAATATAATGTAAAGGTTCATTTTTTCGTATAAATATTTGTTTGAAAGTCAAAATGAACAAATATTATCAAATTATAATAATGTATTTATGGTTATTTGTAGTCCCATTCTCTATCCTTCACATAAATACATAAAATATCTATGAAATTTGTAAAAAAAAAAAAAACAATAAATTAAAGAAAAATATAATTTTTAACTTTTTGGTTGTTTATCCGTTATCCTTTCTTCATCAGTCTTGAAATGAAAATCCTTTTATTTGTCCTAACCGAAATGAACCAAGTAAAAAAATCATAAAAATATTTTTTTTTTTGGTCATAGTTATTCTATTTTGAGCAGTGAAAAGCGACTAGAAAAATTTTATTAAAAAAAAAAAACATTTGAAATAAATATTACATGATATATTTATATTATTTCTGTTTTGTTGTGGATAATATATCAATCTGGATAACTCGTAATAAGGATAATTTATAATAGGAATTTTTATTGTATATATTTTTGATAATGAATGACAAATCATCATCTATCATCACTAAAAAAATGATGAAATAACAAATAAATTATGTCCTTTTTTTAGTTTTTTTTTTAAAATGAATTTTTAATGGAAAATTTTCTGAATAGTTATTATGATCTTCAAATGGTAATAAGGCTGTTAATTTCCGATTATTGATCAAATTTAACTGATACGCTTTCTTACACATACTTCATTGTGAAAATGAAGAAGAGACTGAGTTTGACAACGGCGGATCTGTGTCAACATTTAATAGGTTGGAGGAAATGATAAGAATTCCCAAAATGGAAATTCTTTGATTCTTGAGCAGAAAATAAAAGGTTCAAATAAATGTATTACATATTTCAATATAAAAACGGATACATATTGATCAATTACTCGCTTAGAGTTAGATTTCATCTGGTAGAAAAAGAATTTAGTAAACAACTTATCGTTAGAGAAGCAGTTTATCAGTGAACCCCTAGGCTAATTCATATAGAAATTTATATAAGTAATTTTTAAATTTTAATAAATCTATTTATATAAAATTTTTGTAGACCTACTTACAAAATTAGAAAATTTCTTGAACTTTTCGAAATAACCATATAATTAAAACGGAAGTTGAATTCACAATTTTATTATACATAGTTTAAATAATAAAAAAAAAAATTTAATGCTATATTTTTTTGAATTTCTGTCGGAAGACATTCCATTTTATGTTTTTTAATTTGCATTTTATTATTCGCTGGTGTTTTCAACATCAAGAATATAAAAAATATGAAAATTTATGTAGAAAAGTTCGTTTTTTTTATTATATTATTATTCATATATTAAAATGGAACCATTTTGTACATTAACTTTGGTAAATTTTCATAATAGTAGAGTAGATTCAGAAATAAAATTCATAAATATAATAATGTCATGAATTGACACCAATATTATAGTATGTTAAATTATTGTAAAAAATGTGATATTAACAAAATGCCACATGCAAACTTACCAAATGGAGTTAAATCTATAATTTATAAACTTTTAATAAACAACAAATTAACGTACGATATTAAAAAATGTTCAAAAAATACTGAATTATTGACAATTTCGTAATACTGACAATATATCAATCTAAATTTTAATAAATTAGGCAATATTTATATGGCCTCGTCTAAAATAAACCCCACATCAATTCACAATCAAGAATAAAATTGTGTTAGTTATAAGATATTGAAATAGAATCAAAATAATTTGTTTTTATTATGAAAAACCTACCATTTCGATACAAAATTATATTTCGAATACAACATCATAAATGCTTGGACTGAAATGGCATTTCATTCTTATTTTCAAAAAAAAATTAGGTCCGATGATAGCTCAGTACTATAATTTAACAACACATAATGAGTTTTTGTGGATGCAATAAATTTTGTGTACAAAATGTTGCTTAGAATCATTCCTATTCATCTATATGAGGTCTATATCATTAACTTTATTATGTTTTTCAAGTATTTTATCTTCCATGATGAAATTGTATATTATACTGAATGAATATAATATATAACAATGTAACAGAACAGTTATTACCAACCATTTGGAATCTTTCAACTGCTACCATTCCATTGTCAAATTCAAAACATATTGAAAAACCCTGTAAAGTATTTTTAATGTCATCATTTTTGTTATGTCTATTATTATCCCATACATTCACATTTTTAAAATCACTTTTTTTGAAATCTTGAAGGTACAAAATTATAATTACAAGTGTGAAACATAACTTAAACATGGCTTCAGATGTAATAATTTAGACCTGTATTTAAGTAAACTCCAGTTTAAAATAACTATTAATAACTGAAAACCATATTTTCTGCTAAACATAACCTAGACAACATTTTAAAATGTCTAATGAAATAGGGTCCAAAAAATATGAACTTATGTTAAAAAAAATACAAAATTTCCCCCAAATTCTCAAATCCCAAAGTAAAGTAAACAAAAATAATTAAATATTTAATATAAATTATAAATAGAAGGACCTTTTTTATTTAATATTTTTGTTTGTAGAATATCCTTTTCTGTTTTTATAATAATTAAAGTATACTTTAAAGCCACATTTAAAGCTCTCAATTCAGCAGTTATACATAAATGTACTAAATTATGAAAAATTTCATATAAAATACTTATATATATTTAAAATATTATCAACTTATTTTCTAATGCAAACAATATCCATTTTAAATTATATAGATCCTTTTTTTTTTTGCATTAAAACATAAATCTCTGGTCATAGAAAATTTATAAATATTTTAATTTTAAAATACACCCATGACCTGTGGTTAGGTATACAAAAATAAACTAGTAAACTTATTTATATTTTTCTAATAACCTCAATTTGGATACAATATAAACCAACAAAATATTTATATATATAATATTATTCCTAAGCAATTTCCTTTTGGAATTTTCAATTCTATATTATAAAAAAATTGGGTCCTTAAAATTATATATATATAACTTCGTATTAAAATATTCAATTCCTTTTTATTTACCAAGCAAGAACCCCAAAAAAACTAACTTTATAATTCAATATTTTTTACAGATTTATTTATTATAATAATTTTGGACAATCTCCTTGTGAAATCCTTGTTCGGTATTATATATTTGTTCATTTAAATTAGTATCCGATTTTATGCTTGTCTGTCATGTTACTGTCCTAAATAATAAAATTGTTTTAAAAAAAATTCAAATTTCATTAATGCGGTTGAGTTAGTCTAAACTTTGTTAAAACTGTGGAATAAAAGATTTTATTTATAATCTTGTTTGTATAAGCGGTCACTATAGAATCACAACCAATTAAAATACTAATTGGTGTTTAGTAATATTTGACCACATTAAAATTAAAAGTTTTTTTTTATGAATTTTGGATTTAAATTAAAGTTTAAGGTGAAAAATTTTTAAATACGAAATGAATTTATTTTGAAAATATTTTTGGAATAACAAAATTATTTTGAAAATTATAAATATGAGATTTTCAAGAAAAGTTTAATTTCATACAAGAAAATTCTGAAAGTATTTTCACTTTGTTAAGTATAATACAAGTTGAATTGTAATTTAAGAATAATTAATGCAATGATAATTTGCAGGACATGATGTTATATTACACTATATAGAATGTTGCAGTTATTTAAAATAAAATTTATAATTCAAAGCATTAGGTAAGTTACTAACATTGATAAGTTTTGTGCTCTTACATAAAATATATTTATAAATTTACTTGCAAAAACCATGTATAAAAGCATACTTTGTAAGTAAATGATACAATTAAACCTATAAGTCAATTTCCAAAACTTACTATTTCCTGGGCAATATTTTTATTTTTCATTTTTTGAAAGTAATTTCAATTTTTGAGAATCAATCTAACAAATCAGTTATCACTTCCAATCTTAACAGTTTTATAGAATTTTCAACCAAAATTAATTACTAGTGTTAAATGTCGCAATGATTTTCACCCGTTACGGTACCGTTGAATCCGTTTGCATCAAAAATTTAAAATTTTGATACCAATGAACGTGTCGAAACGAATTTGTTCGAAACAAGATAAAATTCATTTATCTTTGCCGGATTGAATGTAAAAAAATAAATATCAATTAAAATTATATCAATTTAAAAATGGAAGAATTTCTGATGTTCTAATGGAATATTTTTTTTAAATTTTAAATTATCTTGTACAGGCTTTGGTAAGCTGGCCCAGAGATACATTCGGGTGAATTTAAAAAAATAATCTGGACTAACTCTTAAGGTGAAAACATTTCGAATATTTTTTAATTTTAAAATTTTATGAGATAAATTATGTGGAATTGTTAAATAAGTTTTCAAATGACGAAAATATTGTGACTAGAAATTCTTTACGAAACGAACATATGGAATCGATTCGATTACCTTTTACTCCTATACTTTAATCATAATATTAATTTCTAAATGATAAAAACCAAAAAAATATTTAATAATTTTTTTTTGTTATAGAAATTCATTGAAAATAATTTTTGCAGCTAAAAATTACGTCATAATTTCTATATCTATATCAAAATTTTCTAATAAGATATTTTAAATATACCTGGAAAATATTGGATATATTTAAACCAAATAAGATACAAAAAAAATAAAATTTTTAAATTTTTATAACTTAATTTACTGAACCGTAAATAAGTCAAATCGATAAAATAAATACAAATTTTTTTCTCATTTCCAATCTTTTAATATTTGTCCATTAAGCATAAAACATAATGTAAATAAAAACTTTATATTTTTAACATGACTAGAATCTTATGGATGAAAATTATATTTTATTATAACGAAGTTATGAAATTTCAAAATTTTCAAATTTTTTTTATACAAGTTGTCATTCTTATATAGAAGAAAAGTGCCAACTAAAAATTTATAAAATTTTCTATATTTAAACTGCATTCTATTTGTAAATAATAAAATATATAAAAAAAATATTTTCCAAGAAAAAGATATAAAATGAAAATCATTATTTTCCACAATCATATCGAATACAGCAATTTTCCATTGAAAATTTCTTTAAAATTTATAAATTTTTCTTATAAAATATACAATTTTTTTATAACTTAAGTGAAATATTCACAATATGATGCAAAAAAAGGATATAGCTACAAATGCAAGGATTCATTTTTATATTTTCAAGAAATAAGTAATAAACTGTTCATTATTTATATACAATCATATTATATTAGATTATTTATAGTTAAATTCTTTATGTAGTTAAATACTTACATTGCACTTTTAATGTTAAACTAGAGCTTCGGGTTTCACCTTCTGTATTTATTGCACTACAAGCATATGATCCAGCACTTTCTCGTTCTAAATATGTTAAATATAATGTTTCAGAATTTTCACCAGACATTCGCATACCCTGGAAAAGAAAATAAAGTGAATAAGAAAATAAATAAATTAAATTATGCATTTCAGTTTTATAGCTTCGTAAAATGTATAAAATGTTGCTGTTTTTCTTTTGAAATTATGACAAATGAAATATGAGAAATTTAATCATAATTATAAATAATAAACATTGGTATAAAAAAATGGATTACTAAATTCATTAAACGAAAACTAAATTCAAATTAATATCAATAAAATTTCATGTAAAAACTTTGATTATTTGAACATTAATAACGATAATAAATCTTTTAATAATCGTCTCGGTTTACTTGATTGACAGACCGGTTAATTTTTAATAATAATTATGGAAATTTCCTTCAAAATTGCTTCAAAATATTTTATCGAAATTTTTATACAAATTTTCTATTATCCATTTTTACAAATAAGCAATTCCTAAACAAACTAATTTTATAAATAATAGCAAGAATGTCTACAACAAACAGATCGGCAACTTGTATCTACCGATAAAATTGAGCAATAAAATTTTCAAGATCAACATTTTTACATATTGTTAATATTATTAGGGGTCCCAAGCAAAGTAGTTACTAAAATATATTTGAAAAATAGCAAATCTTATCAGTATTATCTAGGAGACCGCGTTCTAAATAAAACACTCAATATTGAGGGATCAGATTTTTAAACTACGTACATCAGAGTTAAATATGTTTAAATGATGCTGATACGATCGCGATAAAACTGAACACCTTTTGTCACATTGTCTCTGTATCGTACATCTGCAACGGAAATGCTTTGGTTCATACTACATGAACAAACTGAATGAAGAATGTGTTCTGGATTAGAAACCAATTCTAAAATTCAGTAGAATGAGTTGTTGGGTCAATTAGTCAATGCGGCTTGTTTAACGTGAAGGATATAATGCGAATACAATAGGCTTTTTATGAACCTCCAACTGTACCGCTCTCCAATCCAATCGAATCCAATTTGTATTAAGCATCTTATTTTTTGTTTATTAGTTTTTATAATATTATCGCAATCCTAAATACAAAGTTTTTTCAAAGAAGTTTTCTTAAGTTTCCTGTAAAGTTTTGCAAATGTGACTTAATATCTTCTTCCGTGAAAGTATCGATATATTCATTACATAAAATATACTGATATATTAATTATTCAGCTTTGACTTTAATGGTGTAACTTTTTTAATATTACATTCTTAAGCTAATTGTTTTCTTCAGCTAATTTATTAGTATGGTTCCATAATCTGTTAATATTGATTCTGAAAAATCTTCTACACATTAAAAGAAAATAAAAAAAAAAACTTTTTCACATTATGAAAACTTTTAGCTTGTGTATTGCACTGACTTGGAATAATTTATACATATAATTTTTTTCTTCATATAATTCTAGCTTATCATTCCCGTACAAAAAGAAAAAAAAACTGTTAACATGTAGAATGTTATAGAGCTTCACAGCATGATATGAAAAAAAAAATATATATATATGGAAAATTAGACAAACATAAAGAAAATTTCATTATGAAAAATGGGAAATATTTTTCCACCCCAAATCCTTTTAAAGCAAACAACTAAATGTAAATTTACAGCTTTTTAGTTTATATCCTTTTTCATTTTTTTTTTTCAATTTTTTTTTTCTTTAAAATTTGGTTAAGGCAGTCGCGGGTAAACTAAGAAGCTTTCAAAAATTGAAACCAACATAATAGTATATAGAAATAAATGGCATTTATATTTTCTATTTTTTTATGCTAGCATTTTAACAAAATCAACCTCCCCGTCAAGATAGCAGAAACATAATATTAAATGTAAAGCAGATGACATGCATTTAGGATTAAAAATTATCTTTGTTCATTTTCAGTTTGTTATAATATTTTTGGTGGGTGGGTATTTATTGTATACTGGGTGACTTTTGAATTTGAATAGTCCTTTTGAATATTCAAATATATAAACGAAAATATCTAATAAGTAGAAGTGCATATTTTTATTTGTATAGCTTATAACTATCTAAAGTTTTTATAATTGTACAAGAGTTACTAGAATTTTTTTTTGTAGAAAAATGAAGGCTGGATAAAAATGTCTTCTCGCTGTTTGGAAATTGTCAAAAACAATTTTAAATTGTATAAGAGCAAAATTGAAAATTTATCCGCTTTTGTATAATTTAAGGCAAAAAAAAAACTAAAATAATTATTTTTCAAATTATGTTAATGGCTAAATGAACATTTAAATTAAAGTTTGGGAATTATCTTTAGAGATTTCAGAATGTTTCATTATTAACAAAAAAAAACTACTCTACAAGAACTGAATTTGAAAAAAAACTATGAAATATTATAACAAGCGGAAATATTATAAACTTTTAATTAAATATTATGTTCAGACAATTTAAAATGATTGCAATGCTTTTAAAATAAGTCTTAAAATATATTTAATAAATTTGAATAATGCAGTTTTGTTTATTTTTTAAAGGCCAATAGTTGAAGTTGTACATAATACTCTAACAGCCTAGTTCAAAGCCACTATATTCTAGAAAAAAATAAATTTAAAACTTTTTACATGACTCTCTGGTGATTGGTGAATAAAATACATTATTAAATAACTACATCAAATAAAGGTTGACATCATTTTGTTTTACGCCTATCAATTTATTGTATAGTAAGAATTTATACGAATGGAAATTTTCGTTCACCAAACACCAACAAGCTAAGAGGATATATTTAACGACTTTTTATGGAGTAACTATATGGAGCATTAATATTTAAGAAAACTTAAAAAATTTGAAATTTGAGTGACAATTATTTATTAGGGTCATTGATATTTCAAAAACACAAAATTTAAAATGCAATCTGATTATCTCTTATAAATTGAGTCTATAAATAACTCATAGCAAATATTGTTTATTCGAGATTGCAATAAAGTCGCTGCACAAGCACAGGTTTTAGTATCGATATTATATAGTTTATTAAGCCTATCAAACATTCCAAACTACATATCCTGAAGATCCGAAATTTTGTACAAAGTTTTGTTTCAGTAAAGTACAGTAGGACCATTATGAAAAAATATTCCTAAATTTTTGTCAAAAACCACTAGTTTCAGGCTTAGATAACCGTTTTTTTAAATATTTTTCAGCACTTTACCACTCTAAATAATTCAATCTGTACTATACTCGAATGTTGACTATACTAATAGATTTTCATAAAACAAATGACAACAAAGTTTTCATTATTATTTTAATCATTCACTCTACCAAACACCACCATTAATTTTTCGACAATTCTTCTAAAATTTATTATTTAACAAAACTTTAAAATTGTACAATAGTTATTTTTATTATATATAATATTCTTTATCATTATTAAAAGGATGTCTTTATTTTTCCCAAAACATAAAACTAGAAAACTTTTTTTTTAGTGATCCTTTTTCGAAATAAAAATGCGAAAGTTCAAACAAAAATAAATAAGTACTGAAATGAATAGTAAAAACTTAAGTAAAGATAAAAACAGAATGAAAAATCATCATTGTCTAGTTACTTTTTTTTTCAGAATTTTCCATTTGTCCTCAATTGGAAAAATGTAAGAAAATCAGTTTTTTTTTTTTAAATATTTATTTAAAAACATAACAACAATAAAAATAAAAATACAGAATTGCTGACATTCCAGTTCTACTTTAATTTTCACAAAAATAACTTAACATTTTATATACAAATAAATATATTGAAAAAAAAAGCATCTGTTCAGTAAAAAAAATAATATCAGAAATCAACAAAAAAGATGCTAAGATTCGAATTGGATATTTTTGGACTTATAGATTTAAATTTATAAGTCTTTTCCACTTGAATTGTGATGAAAATGAAAAGAAAATGTTATGAAAAAAAATATTTATTTCTGAACAAAATTAAAATTCCTTTTTACATTGTTGTACTTTTAAGCTTTTCCAATTTCATTAGAAGATTACATAAAATTTCAACAGAAATTTTAATGTTTCATGTTAAAAATGTTGCAGTCTATTATAATATGAAGTTAAAAATAGTTTTCATTTTTATAAAAATTTAATTTTCGAATGGAATTGTTGTAAGTAAACTTTAATAATATTACGATTTTTTTAGAAGTAATAGTTACGAAAGAAATTTAATTGTTTAAAACGTTTTGTAAGAAGTTAAAATTTGACATTATGTATTATTAGTAGAACAAAATGACAGTCTTTAACTATTTAAAACAAAAACTGCTAACAGTGGAGAGCAAATAGCTTGTAGTTTTATGTTCAATAGTGATTTTTGTACAACATGATTTTGTAATTAACAGTCACCTTTAATTTATTTTATATAATCTGAAGATTAGTACACACACATTAATAGGAAATTTTAGCATGGACCCCTTAAAGCTACTGATTTATTATTTGGTAGATACACGCGTAATCAAGACGCCAAACTGTGTACCAAATATCATTGAAATTCGGGAACTAAAACTTTCTATTCAAGAATAAAGACAAAAAAGGAATAAATCCTAATGCTTCTCAAAAAGTTCTAAAAATAATCTTCAATAAATTTCTTCATGTTCATAAATTAAAATATTAATAACTAATAAATTTATTTGACAATTGCTTTTCATAGCTTAAAAATTGAATCTAAGAATAGTTTGTTAATCATTTTTTTTCATTTACACCAACATTTTGTATATAAATTAATAATATTTTATTCGGTAACTTTTTGTTAATTTATTTGTAGAATTATTTAATATTATTAATAGCCAATGTATTTATTTGTAAATTGAAATTTTATTATACGCATTCCACTTGAACTAAGTTTATTGAAATATAAAACAAATTACATAATTCATAGTAATAGGTTGACTCTTAAGTTGGTCTCCTACAACTTCAAACTTTTTGTATGAACACTAAATAATATTATTCATTTAAATTTGAAAATCAAAATCGTCGAATAATTGCGGAATTAACCAAAAAAATAGCAATCAAATTTCGTAATTTAAAATAAACCAATATTTTCATTTGAATTACTAATTTGAAACTTGAAAACTATACAATTAACGTCTCCAGTGTCACATATATTTGACATATTGGCGTATTGCAATGTGCTATGAAAGCCATAGACCTTGTTTTGAATAAGTCTGAATACAAAATTAATTTTCAGTAAATGAATTAAAAGCAACATTTTTTATTAAGAAAATGGAGAATGAATTATGATAATAAAACTAATTAAAATATTACATTTTTTTTTAAAGAAAATCACGTGTACTTTACTGATGTCCTTTTTGGTTTGTCAAATCCTTAATTGTACCAAACATCTGTAGAAATTGATTATTTTGTTTATTATAAAAATTAAAACTACATCGGATTTATTTCTTACATAATTATTTCAAATTTAATTGAATAAATTTAAACAAAACAAAAAAAAAACGAAATTTAAGGATAATTAAATCAGATAAAAGGAATTTTTCTTGTCAATTGAATAATTTGTATCTTTAATTAGGAATTATTCATTTCCATCAACAATTTTTTTTTCTTGCTCTATTTATATAATAATTTATTAATTTTTATTTGATAATTTGATATAACAAAGAAATGCTCTTAAAATCGGAAAATCTTCTAAATTTTATTAAGAATTTTCTATAATGAAATGAAGTTTGGGGAAAACCACCTTTAAAATATTTTTTTTTTTTTGTGTTTATTTTTAAATAGAATTTTGTTGTATAACCAAAGTGAAAATTTCCAGAAAAAAAAGAAAACGTGACAGAAACTCGTAGGCGGAAATTTTATTGATGTAACTTTTTTTTTTTTCGTTTTATGAAAAATATTTTAGTTTTTGATCTTATTGTGGCCCCCTCCATTAAATCTCCCTTTTAAAATTTTATAATTGATTAGATTTTTTTTCTGTCATCTTAAATATTTTTTTTTTAACTTAATTTATATTTATATTTAAAAAAGAAAATCAATGACGATGAGCACAAACAACAAAAATGGGAAATGGAAAATGATATTTTACACACCACACGCTCATATTTTTCTCAGCTAATTTAAATGAATTTTAACAACAAGGTAATATAATTTCTATTTATGTTTGATGGATTTGGGTAAAAATATAGAAGCCATCTATAAGTAAAAAGCTGATTACTTAAGGAACACACAAGATCTTTTGATGTTTCTTTGCTATCCACTTTAATTATTATTATATTATGAAAATCTTAATTACATCTTGTCTAATTTTATTTACTTATTTATTATCAGAAAACAAAATAATATTTATAATAAAATTAAAGTTAAAAAATTTAAAATTAACAAGATTTTACCATTAATTTTAGTTAATCTAAAATTAAATATAAAAGAATTTATGATAATAATTAAAATGACAATTTTATGTAAAATTGACCTATAGAATTTATGAGTGAGGCTTTCAAATATATTTTCATTTTATTATAAAATTTTGATGTTTATATGAATATACATAAATTCTGTCAAAAATATATTTATAATCATAATTCTAATGTTTAATACAGCGGTGACCAACCTTTATCAATCGCGCGTAAACATTTTTTAATAAAAATCGTCTGCAATTTAGGCATATATGAATAATAATTCAACCGAAATTACCTTTCAAAATCCTACATTATTACATTCCACAATCCGTAATTATTGTTACTACACAATCGCATGAAATCGCTAACATTTACATGCGTTAATCTGAATTTAAAGAATTTGTCACTAAAATACTTGCTAAAATAAACTTTGGTTGGAAAGTTTTTAAAGTAAGGAATTTGGAATTTGGAATTTACATTAGTAATGAATTTAGAAACAAATCACGATTAAATTACTAAAACTAAGACGTTGAGAAATGTTATTTTTGTATTTGTTTGTCATTAAAACTTACGATTCATATCGGTCTATAAAGCTACTGTCTATCTATGATATAAAGAAACAGGAACAAACTTCCAGTATACAAATAAGTTTGTATATTAAAATGGTTTTGATATTAAAGAAAATTCAAATCATTTTGACAGTTGAAAGTAAAATGCTTTAGTGCGTGCTTTGAGTTTTTATATATATTTGTTAGATATTTAAGATGTTGACATTTCGGAATTGTTTTTATTGTGTTTAGTTACTGCAGGTTGCATACCACTGGTAATAATATATATGAAAATGTAATAACTATTAAAAAAGCTTAGTATAATAATATTGTGTAATAAATTTATTTATTTTTTCTCTGAAAATATTTCTTTATATATTTTAACCCTCTTGAATAGAAAATTCAAGAAAAACAAAATTATTATTAGTATTGAAAACAGTTTATATAAATCAAAGTTTTTTTATTTTTCTTAATATAAAAAAAAATATTTTTCAAATCTATATATTTATGTGTAAATATACTTAAGTTTATCCTTCCAATTTATAAACATACATGAAAATTTTTGACATTTTTTTTCTATATATTTAGTTTTCTTCTAAGGGTATAATTTAAATCCTTTTGGGACTCGAAGGAGTATTAACGTAAATAATACGAATATAAAGGCAATATAATAATAAGAAAAAATGAAGCAAAACACACAAAATTCAAATAAATAAAAAATTCACAATGGTTTACGTATATAAGGTAACAACAATCTTTGAAGTACGTTTTTTTTTGTATAAATACGTATTCGTTTAAGTTTTCGGGGCAATAAAAGTTTATTTCCTAGTGGGACAAAAATATTTCTTCCTTGAGATTTTGGTTATAATATTTTTTTCATTGAATTTTTATATATAAAGAATTTAAGAAAAAACAAAAATAAAAATTCAAATTTAAGGATATTTTTTCGGCTAATATGAAAATGAATAAAACCGATTTAGATTCAAGTTTAAAGAACTGAAAATATTTAAATAGGAACAGTTCCTACTGATTATGAAACTGTAGTGAAGTAAATAGTTGTTTCTTTTTAGTTTAAATAAACGTTTTTAAATCAAGTATTTCAAGCCATAATGTGTTCCCTTTCAATTATATCGTTTCCTGTTAACACCGGTTCCTTAATATAATTCCTTTTCAATCCTAAACTTTCATCCTTCACAAAAGCTAAATCCTGCTTTATAGTTAAAGGAAAATTTTCACATTATTACGTTTTAAAATAAAAAAAAATTATGTACACGTTTTTAAAAATGTATTTTCTTTTTATAGAAAACTTTGAAATTATAATAAATAATAAAAAGTTATTTTTGCTGGCAAAGTAATAAGAATTCATAAAATTGGATTTATGAAATATTTTTTGAAGATTTGATAAGAATCATTAATGTAAATAATAAAAGATATAAAATGTTGGTATGGCGAATTTGAATATTCTTAGAATGAAAGAGAGCTTAGCAAAAATACGTCTATATTATTAAAAAACTCAGGATCATGTACAAAATTTTAATGGGGTCCAACTGAAGGTATTTATGAAATACTCTATCAGTTCAGTACATTATAATTTTTAAATATTAATTCGGAAATTTTATCATAAATCGATAACCAATTTAAGTTACCAATCTCAAACTTTTGTCACACCAACTAAAATACGTCACAATGTTGCGTAGTAAACTTAAATCAAATTATATAAGAAAAATACTGTGAAATATTGTTACACTTCAGCAAAAACGTACAGAACAACTAATTTAATCGAAAACCTTGACCTTGTCCTGCATTACTCTATTATGTTAACTAAAAGTATTACATTTATTTTAATTGTATTTTAAAAGAAATTAACTAAAGTGTCAATTTAGATATAGAAATTGTATTAAATTAATTAAATATTCTTCAAATTATATAAAGAATTCCGATTTTATTTCTACAAAATGGAAATAATTACTTTGAAAAAATCCTTTTCATAAAAGTGGAGATAAAAAATATTTAGAAAAAATTATTTCATCATATATTTAATTTCAAACTGAAGAGTTATCATATATATGACAGGATAAAACATTATTGTATTCTAAAATTTAATTAGATGCTTCACAAAGCATAAATAAATATATCCTTTTTACAGGTAGCTTATCTTTCTTGAAATTCTGCCTTTATTTTCCAGTAAACCAGAAAAAAAAAATACACATTTGATTAGTAAAATGATGAAAACCAAAGAAAAAAATAACCTGGAAAAATCAAAACAAAAAAAGTCAAAATTGCATTGAGATAAATTTGTAAAGTTTTTCCAAACCGAAAATAAAAACTCAAGGCACCTTTGAATAATTTTACAAAAGGATTGAAAAATTCCAGTTAAATGAAAATGAATTTTCTTTTTTTTTATGTAAAATAAATTTAAATCTATTTAATTTTTTTTTTCTTGGTAAAGTTTCAATTTTATATTTTTTATTATTTTATATTTTTTTTTTTATTTTTTGGTTTCAAAGTACAATTTTAAAAACCACATTGAAATCTTTTTTAACTAATTTCATTTTATCCTCTATTATTTTTAACAGCTACTAGAGAGCTTTAGCTGCCAACAATCTCATTGCAATTTTTAAAAATTCGTAATGCTCGTTATATACTTTTGCTATGTATAGTTTTAAAATACATAAAAGTAGATTAAAAAAGATATTATTTTTTTAAGTTTTTTTTTTTTATTTCTCTATTTTCTTTTCGTTTTTATATTAAATGAATAAGATTAAATTTAAATCAATTATACTTGAATCATAAAAAAGAATGTTGAGTTTAATGAAAAACCACAGTGCTAAATACTTGATAGAATTGATTTTTTTTTTTTTGTACAATTAAAAGAGCTTTCAAGTATAATTGAATAATGGAAAGATTAAATAAAGTGGTGATACCAAACCAACCGCTCAAATTGGAAATATTTGTTGTACGGTTGTACCTGGAAAATGTAATTTATTGTAATTTAACGTGTAGGGCAATATCGTGCATATGACTAATTAGTTGACAGACAATATGAGTTTTCAGATGCTGTTGCATTATTTGTATACCACTTTAGCTAATCAAGTAAATGAATCCATATAAAGTAATTCAAATGAATTAAAATTTGGAGACAACTTTTTAGTAATTTGGATAACTTTTACACGATATTCGATTGTAAACGACTCCATGATTAAATATATTATCCAAATTACAATTATTTGAATATTATATGAATGTAATATGACATCCTTGGACCAGTTCTTCTTATTTATTGGAAGTGGGAGTCTATATTTATTGGATATGAAATAATTAAAATTACATAAGAGAATGAAAATATTAATTAAATTTTTTGCTTTATTAAATATAATTATTATCAAACCCTTTATCCCACATTGTTTGTTCTGAAAAGACGTTTTTTCATATATATTATCATTAGGATATAGAAGAGGTTTACTTAATATAATATTAAAAGTGATTTAAAAAAACTGATATTACGAAATAAAAGAAATTATCACAAGAAAACAAGTTTATCATCCACAATTTGAAATGGGATAGAATTTTTTTCTTTATAATTACTCGATAATTCCAGATTTTATATAAGAAATCGAGTATGTATATAATCTTAATCACTCTTACATTATGCACCATTTCCCCATTGTCAAGAAAATGTGGACTTAAAAATGAATTATTTATTTGGATCAGTGAAAACAAGCTTAAAGAGATATATTAATTAATATAGGTCCATTTAAAAAAAAAGAAGATATAATTAGACTTAAATTTTAAGCTGCGATTTATTGCATTTTCTCACATGCTGAGAAAAATTCTACTATCCACAGTGGATGAAGCTCTAATGTTTGAATCACCGAAAAACAAATAAATCTTAATAATTAGACACAACTGCTTAAACAAGCAGTTTAATAAAATAAATATAAAAATATTGAACCAAACAAAACATTAAAACTTTAATTAAGAGGCTACCACTAACTTAGGAGTTCACAGTTCTGAAAAGAATGTAACTACTTCCCTCCACTGCCAATTGAATGAATCGACCCAAGGAAGCTCGTAGATTTGTAAGCAAAACTTATAAATCTACGATGAACCAATTCAATCCTTTGGATATGTACATTTATAATTATTATTGACATTTACATTTATTTTTATCACACTGTAAGAAAAAAATGTTGAAATTAAACTTATAGAAATAAAATAAAAAACTTAAAAAATATTCCACAAAATATTTTAATATTTTGGGATTGAAATTTTGAAATTTCAATTATTGCAACCCAACCTAAAGGTAAAATATACTTTTTTATAATATATCAATGGTTGCTGAAGATGGTTTGAGATTACTTTGAATAACAGAAAAGGTACAATAAAATTTGACCAAAAAAAAAGTACTGAATAAAATTGGAAATATATTTTCACAAGAAAAAGGTAATTTTTCTTTTGAACAATTTTACGCATAATAAAACTTTGAAAATATTTTTTTTTGTAAAAAATGTTTATTTTGTTTTCTTTTTGTTTTGCAATTTTCCAGAAAGATTATTAAAATTACAATTTTGTTTTGTTCTAGAACTCTTTTTCTATGAAATATAGAAAAAATATTATAAAGAATTCTATAATTTTAACTGATTTTTATGTTTTTTTGGTGAGAAAAATTGAAATTTTTCGTAAATTGAAAAATAATTTAACAAAACAATTTTTTTTTTAAAAAAAAATTTTACTTTTTTAATAATTATTAACAAAACTTCTAAGGGTATAGAAATAAAAGCAAGCAAATTGCAGAAATATTTCAAAAAATAATAAAAAGTTTAAATTAAAAAAAAAAGTTGAACAGTTTTTTTTTTCGTTTTATTTAGATTCATATTATAGTCAAATAATTAATTTCTATTTGCAACAGGATATATGAGATTCTTGGCCAGCACGTATTCCAAGAGATAAGGTTCAAAAATTAAGCACTAATTCTAACAAAAATTCTACTTATGAAGAGAACAATTTTCCACAAAAGTAGTGATGGCCGACCAACCGTGCAATTTGTCACATCGCGTAAAAAACGCGATATAATTTCAATTAAAATCTTAATATCCGAAAAACAAATTAAAATAATCTGATACATAAATTATCTGATAAAATGTAAGATAATATTTCCGAAATATAAAACTATATTATTATATAATAGTAAAACTAATAACAATTGTACACCTTACACACGTGACACGTGCATATCACATTAATGGACAAATCTCATTCAATATTATATAAACCACAAGAAACAAGAATAATATTCATTATAATAAAAGAAATTCTTTAACAATCTAAATCTAATTTCAAAGAAATTCTAGACTTTAATTTTATAATTTCCCAGTAGATTAAAAGCTTTTCACATCACTAATTTTTGCAAATAAAAGAAGAAAAAAAGAAAATGTTTTCATTATTTTCTATATCAATGGCCCCGATCCATAATATTCTAATTCAACTTAGAATTATACTGTATTGAAGATTTGGAGCACCTTTCGGTCAACTTTCATAATTATAGCAGAAAATATATAACAGAACTGAATGATTCCTATTCTAACTTGTGAGTTAATGCAATAGCTAATTATCCTGTGATGCATTAGGTTCCGGGTTCAATTCCAAACCAAGACATAAGACTTAAATGTCGATCTACGTCTCAGTTGTTTCAGATTTAAATGTATATCAGTAATAAAATTTGCAATTTGCACAATTACGATTTTAAGTCTGCAAGAATTGTTACCGATTGGTGGCAACAACTGTCTCACTATTAAAAGCTATATTAGCTTACTGATGCAATTAAATGTTTCATCACTATAAAAAAAAAACTTATGGTTGCAATAAAATGTCACGAAACCTCTTCGTGAAGGTCAGAGATCTATTTAAGCTATTTTTATTGAAAGAAACAACTTTGCTATTACAAGTAAATTTTCAATTATTTTTAAATTTAGGTTCATATAAGTTAGAATATAAAAAATGTTGTTTTCAAATTATTAGATTGAGTTGCAATACTAGTCCAAGTAAATTCTTTTAATCTAACTTTCGTTTTGTTTTTAATTAGGTATAATTAATTAATTTGTAATTTTATCTGCAATATTTTGTTTTAAATTTTACAAACACTCAGAACAGAAGACAATTCTAAAATATTGTCATTTTGAGTTAGAATAGTATGGCTCGGTGACCTCGATATAAATTTGATTATTATTATTTCCTGAGAAATTTTTTAAGTCGACCAAATGACCACATATAAGAAAAATTATTCATTTTCTGGTCAGGATATCTAGTTTAAATGATAATTTCATAATCAGAATAAATTTTCTAGTTTTGAAATCTATTCCGAGAGAAATTGCATTCATATATGTATGTATAATAAGTATCTTTAATGTACATTATAACATATTTCTATGTGGATTTAAAAATATACATTTTTTTTTCAATTTTTTTTTTTCAGATATTATCTTTAATTAATTGAAAATTCCGAAATAAATGATATTTTCATAAATTAATTGAATTTTTAACTAAAGAAAAACAATTTTCATATTTCGTTACAATTACAACCACGTATGTTATTTTGATAGTAATAGTAATACAAATCCGTATAAAAGAAAAATTATTGAATTTTATTGGTACCTAAAAGTCTGGAATTTTCTACAAGCTATTAAATAAATTTTCAATATTTTCTTTTTACAATTTTTTTTTGTAATGTGGCACAAAAGAATAATTTTTAAATAGAATTTCGAACCTGTGTGCACAATATTTATTAAGTAAATGCTGTTTAAAAATTTCAAAATCACAAAAATAATAATGTAAAAAATATTTTTTATAAAATGCATTTTATAACTTACATTTTTAAACCAAGAATATGACGACACGGGTGGTCTAGCATCAGCTCTACATTTTAATGTACAATTTTCTCCCTCTGCTCTGGTCACGACACGACTTGGATCCTCATTTGCCAAATGTACTGATACAGTTGGTGGATCTGCATTGAAAAAATAAAAATAAATAAATAAAATAATATAAATATGAAAATAATGCAAAAATAATTTTTTAAAATAGGAAAAATTAAAAGTAAAAATATTCTGTAAAAATGATGAAAATTATGTTGATAATAAACATGAACTTGATTAAGAATCATTAAAATATTAGATTGTCATTTCAGAGCAATATAAATGTGTAAATGTATTACAGAGAATTTTAATGGATAAATCTGGTAAGATAAATGATCACAAATGCACCAAACGCAAGTGATGAAGGAAAATTGACGGCAAACAAGTTTTTCGTTCCAATTTTTTTTTTCCAAGAACACTTGAAATGTGATTGCTTGATGCATTTAGTAAATTGAATTAGAAAATATCAAACTTATGGATAAATTATTTTGTTTATGTTAATAATTATTATGTGGTAATTTGTACAAGGATGTTGACTCATTGAATCTGTTCAAAATAAATTATTTCGGTATTTCGTATTAATCATTGTATTTTTTTTTTTAAAGATTTTGTATTAAAGGATATGAAGAATATTGAAGAACTTCTAGGAAGCTAAGTAATTCTTATAATTTTCTTTATGAATTATTTATTTAAAAAACAATTTGAAATTGTTATAAGAGCAGCTAGAAAAAAACTGATAGAAAAATGAACATTGAAACAATATTTTGGTTGGAAAAATTGATTATTACACCTAGTCTAGGAGCCGAATAAGTCCAGAAAATTCTAATAACTTCTTCAACAACATAAATATTTTATATCGGTTTTTTCATCCATTTTATCTTTTCTCAAATTTTCAAGAATCTCTAATTATAAATTACAATTTTATATTATAAATTAATTATACAATTAAATATAGTAATATATAAAACTTACAAGCAACACTAATTATCCTTTTATCTTCAATAGCACCACCTGAAAACCAAGGATTAGATGCTCGACACATAAGCTCAGCACCATCATTCTCTGATGTTACTCTTACCGTAAGTATACTTGTTGTTATATTTGAATCCTTTGTGCGAGAACATTGAAGTACACCCAAAGTAACAGAGTTAAAAAATAGCGATAAGTAAATAAAAAAATATAAGAGGTTATTTTAAAGTAATCTGATTACATAAAAGATAATACATAAATAATATGATTTTACATAAATATTTATACATATATAATTTAAATTCTGTAAACATAAATTTTATTTTTGTCTTCTCATATTTTATATAATATTTATTCATATTTACAGAATAAGGACAAATATTATATAAGAAATTTTTGTTAAGGACAATTTTAATTATACTCCAATTTGTTGTAATTACAAAAAAAAATTATAATTATTTATTATACTTACATCTTTGTCACTATGAACTGTTACTTCTGCATTTCGTATTGGTTCACCATCAAGTAACCATGTAATTTTAGCTGCTGGATAAGATCCCCATGTTTCACACCGTAAAGGCACTGGATGACCAGCTGTTAGTAGATCATTAGGTGACACTATTTTAACCCTTAAAGGTTTCACTATACAAAAATGTATATATAAATAAAAATTAAAAGAATTATTATCAAATTTTCAATAAATCAATAAACTTACAGTGTACTTGTATTGTGACTTCTTTAATCACTGCTGGTACAAGTTTTGATCCTTGTGCTCGGCACTGTAATTTTGATCCATAATATTCTCTTGTTATTGTACCAATAAATAATTGATTAACCATTGCTGCTAAACCTTCAATAGCTGATGGATTACTAACACCAGCTATTTCAACATTATCTCGCCACCATGTAACTTTTGGTGGTGGTCGACCTAATATTATTAAAATGAAGAAAAAAAATTATTTAAATATTATAATTATTTTTAACAAAAATTATTTAATCTTAACATAAACAAAAAAAAAATCTTTATATGAAAAAAATGTCAAAACTTTTTCAATTAAATTTTCATGTTTTTTCTTTTTTTTTTTTATTTAATAATATAATTATGAACGAAGAAAATATATTTATAGAAAGAATGGAAAATTTCAGAAACCTTTTCAACCTTTTCAAGTTTTATTAATTGAATATTGGAAAAAAAAAGTTTTTAAGGTTATCTAAGTTTGGTTATAAAAATATTATGTACGTAAACATATTTTAATATTTCTATATAATCAAGAATATTAGAAAAATAATCTTTAACAAATTTAGTATAGAATTGTTAGGAATTCAATTAAAATTATTGGATACTATAACCTTTAGCAATAACAATCAAACTTTCTAAATTTATAATTTCATCTAATAACTTTTCAAATCAAAATAAAACATTAGAAAGTTTTTAATAATTCTACAATATAAATTGAACTTACCTCCTGTTACTTGACATGATAGAAAAAGTTCATATCCTTCCCTAAATGGTCCAGCCACAAGTGATATTTCTTTACCCTGTGCATCGAAAATGCGTGGTTCCTCAGGAGGAACTAATATTTTTTTTTTAAAAAATTAAATATTTCAAATTTTAAATCAAATAATAAATCAAATAAAAAGTTTTTATTTACCAACTAAAGTTAAATTAATCCTAAAATTTCGTGTTGGTGAATTAAAAAAATCTACTCTACATCGATAAACACCACCATCAATTGGTTTAACGTCACGTAATTGAAGACGTGATTCTTTTGGGCTGTCCGGTATTGCAAAGAACAACCTTTGACCTAAATCGCTAGCTATTGCCGAATGTGTAGCTAATTTGATATTTCCTTTTCGTGAATCCAAACTAATTAAACAAAGATAAATAGAAAATTAATCATTATATAGTAAAAGGAAAAATTAAGGATATTTCTATGTTTTCTTAAAAAAATAATTTACTTTTCTACATAATTAAATAATATAGACGAAATATTTGATCGACGATATAAAACGCTAATTGTGGTAGTATTCGAAGAAAAAAAAATGTATAGACACTTTAACTTTGTGCGGTTGTGGTTTCCAAACAATGTAGAAATTAGAAATTTTTTTAGCTTGTCTTTAAGGGCATAATCTTTACCAATCAAATTATATATCAATCACACTTTTCCATTGATTCATTCTAGAGTTATTCAACCAAATTTGATGATACCTTTTTTTAAGACCAGAAAATAAACTATAACTCGAAATGGAGGACGATTCCGGGAAAATGCACTACCACAGCTTTGTATATTATTATTATTTATATATTTGAATTTATTTAATTACATTTACAATATTGAACCAAAAATGAGAAAGTTCATTTTTGGTACATTTTTTTTTTTTAAATTTAATATTTATTTATATTATAATTAAAATTTAATTTTATTAACTTGCCTGTATAAAGGAATTCCGGTGGTGTCCTTGAACCATAAAAGTAATTTCACAGAATCTTGTGGTGTTGGAGGGGTTAAATCGCATGGCAATTCTGCACTTTTTCCGAGAGCAGCCCATACTATTCGTGCTGGTACTAAAAATAAAAATGAAATTTAAAAAAATATATATTAGAAGAATGTATGTATGTATATATGTAAATTATGTACAGACAAGAATTTATAAAATTTTTGCATAATATTATAATTTTAAAAGATTCTTCGTGGTTGTGTGTTTTAAAGTTAAATTTATGTTAATTTCTTTTAAAATTTGTTTGTGAATATTTTTGCTATATATAGTAAATACATAAAAATTTATCTTTTAAGTTTTTTTTTAAAAAAACAAAATTTGTGTAATTTTAATGATAAAATTATTTTGTTGTCTGTTATATTATAAATAAATATATCTCCAGATAATACCAAAAATAAATTTTCCCCTTGTTTTTTGATTTTATATTTTCTATGTTGGTAAAAATACTATGACTAAATTCCATAGACTATACAAAATATTTCAAAAATTATATTTTTATTTTTTTGCAGCTTCCAGAAATATATCATAAAATAAATAATATATCTTTTAGATATGGAAGGCGGCATTATGACGATTGCGTTTTTGCTGTTTTTGTCATAAAAAAAATTAATCTATAAATAAATATATTATTTATTTTATCATAGAGGTGGAAATATCGATATAATAATATATATTAAAACTATAGCGGATGCAAGCACAATATAATTTATATCGTTATATCTTTTTTAACTTTATATACAGGGTGGACACCCTGATCGACGATATACCAACTAACTTATTTGTGGTAGTATTAGAAGAAAACAAATGTATAGTGAATTTCTCGGAATCGGACCCTATTTCGAATTACAGCCCATTTGCAAGCGCATTCTTAAAAAAAATATAGCGCATCATATTTGGGTCCATAGCGTCACAATGGAAAAGTATGGTTTTTATGTCATCAGAATGATAATTAAATACCTCTTTAAATGATAAAGTCTAAAAAATCTTTAACTACCATAACTTTTACTAATTTTTTACTGTTGGGGCTTTATAATGAATTAATTCAGGAGGTTTTAAAATGGTTCTATATAATAATAATAAAAATAGGGTTTTGGTTAATTATAACTTTAGGTTTGCATTCAAAAGGTATGGAATATCAATCTACCTTGAATATGAAGCAAATTAATCGCTCCTGAAATATTTTTCCTGTAAGTGATATAATTCTTTTACAGAAAAAGTAGCGTGGTTTTACTACGTACCAAATAAAAACAAATTAAAACTACCTGCAGCAAAAAGCCTTTTTTGAAAGCAATGTGTTTTTTTATACTTTTCAATTTTGCGTCCTTGTAGTACCAAAATAACGTAAGAAATCCGAAATTTGTTATAATTAGTTTCAAAGAGAATTGGATTTAACAATGTAATGACATATAAACTATAATTCGTTATTAACCGATTCTGAAGCTATTGACCTAAATATGATACTACCTCTTTTTTATACCTAATTCGAAAATAGGTTCTAACTCAAAATGGAAGCCGAACCTCGAATACCACCACAAATAATGAGGTATAACGTCGATCAACTATTTAATGTCCACCCTGTATATTAAATTGTATATTTAAAAAAAAAACTTTAATTAATGATTATTTATTTAAAATATTTAAAATTCTTTTATCGTAATTTATACAGAACAGCATTAATCCTTCATTGAATAGAATTTGTAATGTCAGGTTTATAATATAGGCTGTACAGGTCAATTTGGAGATTATCAGTAACATTTGCAAATACATATATTATATAATAATATTGGCATTACTAGAAAATCATATAAAGGTTAAAAAAGATAAGAAAATTGTTTTTTAATTAAATTTTTCCACAATTATTTAAAAAAAGTAAATTTATGTATTTTCCGCGGTTCTAGGTAAGGCAAAGAGAGAAGGTTTTTTTATCGTACACTTTTATAAATACAGTATTACGACAATACAGGCTTTAGGATCACAGGATTTTGCAGGTTAGCAGATTTAAATTACATTTTTACTACTCGAAGGTTAACAGATTTTGATTCCAAATATTTTCTAATTCATTGCATCAAATGATTCTAAATTTGTCTATATTACAATAAATTCATTTTAAAATCAATTTCCATTGTACAAGAAGTCAAGGTTTGTTAGTTTTGTTTTTCAATCACAAAGTACAAATAAAATTAATAAAGTTATTATTTTGGATATAAACAAATTATTGAATAAAAAAATTTACAAAATATTTAAATTCTTTTATCCCATAAAAACAATAACGAAATTATAATTTCGTTACAATTTTTTAATTAATATTTCTTTTTTTCATGTCGCGTAAAACATAAAATCTGTCAACATTTAATATTAATCCTTTAAATTTCGTTCTTATTATTCTATCATCTAAAAAAATGACACAAAATATAATGACGGTATAATCAAAAACAGCAAAAAAAAAATTAAAAAAAAAAGTTTGACAAAAGTCTTTAACTCATTTTAACAAAATCAACATGACAACAAGGATCTAAAAAAAAATAACACTGAAAAAAAATATGTATAGATGTACAAAAATAATATAATAAATAAAAATTATGCATAAAACGTAACCAAAATATTAATAAAGTCACGTTTTACTCATGTGAAATTGCTGCGGCAGTCATTTAGCATCCAATAAAGGATATTTTCATTAATTCTATTATATTTTTCTCGTTTTTTTGGGTTCTCTTAATAAATTTTGTATAAAATTGCACAAACTTGTTATCTGTGTCGTTTTTTTTTTAAACTGAAAATCGTGAGTACTAGTAAATATATTTTAATCCCTGGGTGAACCAAAAGTCTAAAGGAAAAATTGACAGAAAAAAAAAATTATATATAAAAATTAAATTAATAATAAAAATGTTAAGCTATACGCATGAAATCCCAGAGGATAATTTAAATAGAAGTTAATAATATAATAACCACTTTTAGTCCTTGTGACTAACATGACAATTCCAAAGTTATATACTTCATATACGTGTTTTATGGTAACAGGATCGTGCAAAATGTCCTTTTTTTACATAACAATTGTTAAATGTACATTTTTTTGGTTTTTTTTTTTTTTTTTTTGGTTTGGTTTGGCTTGGTGGTAAAATTAATATATTTGGGAGTTCTGTGTAATATGTTTAATTTTCTTAGTCTGTTTAGGCATTGATCTATTCAGATTATATGGAAATAAGACAATAAAATTATTAAACATTACATTACAATTATTATCATATTAAATTTGAATTTGTGCTACATTTCATTTAAATTTTGCCTATGTCTATAAATTTTTGTTCCAGTATTACAATTTGTAAGTAGTAATTTAATTTAAAATTTTATATTTATTTTAATCAGTTGCGGAATTCCGAGTATTTTTTATATTGGATTTTAGACAATTTCCACATAAGAATTATCAAACGGATTTAAGCCTCAGAAAGCGGATATATGTATATTCAAGAGAAATCGAGCACATATCCGCGAATAAGAGATTTTCTGTTTATGTATAAATACATAATATAGAAACATGTCCAATGCCATTTTTGAAAAATCATAATTTTTTTCACCAGAATTCGTAATTGCGATCTTTAGCATCTAATTTCCTTTTTAATAAATTAAGGAACTGACACCGTTCACTCGGAGACAAAAATACCAATAGCTGTCATTATATCTTTTTTATTCTTTAACTAGATATACGCCAATGTTTTGATAGTAGTATCATCTTTTTTTGTGGTAAAGAACAAAGTTTATGGGAAAAATTGATATTCAAAATGAAAAATTTAATTCAATTAATGAGTTATGTTATCCGTTCAGCTGATAAGAAATGTACAAAAAGACTAACAGAATGGATTACAAGAAGTTGTTCAAGAAGATCGCCCAATCTTAAAAAATCTCGCCAAAGTTAAAATATGGTGAGATGATTGAAAGAATTTTAGAATAAATTGGTAACATTTACAACACAGCTAACTAGAAGGTTTTAGGAAAGGCTTATGTCTAATGAATTTGTTTAAAATTAGCTTAAATTTGTATTTATATTTATACAAATAATTCAATTAAATTTTAATTGAATTTTTAATATAAAACGGGTGAATTCTAACTTTAATAATAATACTAATAAATAAAGTTATTTAAAAAAAATAATGATTTTTTCGGGTAAACATTAATTCAGATTATGCCAAAAAGGCTACGAATTATATCTCTGCCTTTCCTTAATATAACGTATGCCATCTCTTTTCAGTTACCAAATTATATGCCAAAGATATGCGTAATGTTGGTGGGTGGAATGAGCGACTGTCCACCTCTGCGAAACATGAATAATTTGAATGCATATGTTTTAGTGAGCCGATAGAATTATCCATTAAATTCCTACCGAAAGTCCATCCAAAACTAAGCTTAGCAATGCCTATTATTAATTGAGCTTATTACAATATAAATTTGAATAGTAATCTATTCAAATTTATATTGTAACCCATATTTTTTTCACCATGTACAATACTTTACAATGTTTACCCAAAAATTATTTAATATTGTTGTATACAGAAAACAAATTAATTACCAAAATCGTTTTAATTTAAATTTAAATTTTCCAAAAGGACATTTTATGTAAATAATGTCGGACATGACAATGAATTTTTTAACATTATGTTGGTAAAAAAATAAATTTATATTCTTGTGTAAATCGATTTGGCATGTAATCACAATTTTTATAAAGTTTCCCTAAGCTTTCCGAGCCCTTCTAAACCGAAACAGAAAAAATATATAAATGTATTAGTTATAATGTTTTAAAGTGGACTGTAGAATCCTTTTTTTAAAAAAATGCTTTCTCTGTATTACCAAAGTAACGAAACACTTCTGAGCAATTTGTATGAATTCCGTACGTACATTGTTTTTGTTTAAAATTCATAAAAATATTCTGTTACGGAGATAATTTGGATATAAAAAGGTGTAATTTTTATGGCTGTAAGGTCGTTTTTTATTTGTTGTTGTGTATAAACCTAATATATTCAGGATATATCCGTTTTAAGTGTTAGATATATATTCCAATCATTAATTTGTTATGTAATATGTAAATTTTTATATTTTTTTTTGTTAATTTTGTATGTTATGCTGAAATATGTTTGATATTTTTTAGGTCGTTGTATTATATTTATATTGTAATTGCAAAAATTCTAAAATAAATTGCGTCCCGGATAATACGTGTCGGCCGTTTATGGACCGTACGTGTAATATTATGAAATCAACAAGACAGATGTGCATTCTGGGTTCTAAGAATAAATAATAATATGATATGGAAAATTAATATAACTTAAAGAGCTTTTTATTATTAGATTTTGAAAATTAAGAAAAGAAAGTATGAAATGATAAGCTGTAGAGACAAAATTCTAATAGTTTAATATTATACAAGTCCTTGACAACTAAAATTAAGTAAAACAGAACAAATGGAATAATTTTAATTTGTTAATATTAAGTGGAAATATTAATTTTTTTTTATAAGGAAATAGTTCCTTAACTTATTAAAAAGGATATAAAAAAATTAAATAATAAATTTATATACAATTTTTTAAAACATTGAAAAATGTAAGAATGCTAAGGTCACTTGTGATTCCCTCCTCTGTAAAAAAAATAGGTCTACCCCTAATGTCTATTAAATTTATAATGACGGAATGGACTCGGAAAGCATTAGTAAATGGATGAGGCAAATGAGGGATACAAAATTTTACTGGTGTATCTCAAACAAAAATAAGACTAAATCAATTCTGGACACATTCTTCTGAAGAAACATGCCTCACGAGAAAACGATGTAGCATCTGATATGCAAATGCCCGGCGGTCAGACATAAAAGACAAACATTTGGGTAACCATTTCCTAACTGATCATTCGGAGTATTTATAGGAAAAAAAAATTAATGATTGCTCTCTTTTTCATAAAAGAAGTAGAAGTATTCTTTTTCATAAAAGAAGCCGCCGATTAGAGTGTACAACGTACCACTTTTGGCCTTGCTATGTGGTAGAATCAAAACCAACTAACCAACCAATTATTTTTATTATTTTAATATTTCTTATGTCTTAAACTTATTCATTTGATAGTGCGATTATGCATAAATTTATCATTATAAATTATTTACTTTTAATATTTTAACCATCCCAGAATGGATTTATGATTCATTCTCTCCCTAATATTTGTATACTTGATATTTTAAACTTGCTGGTAAAATATAAAAGCTCCAAATTTGAAAATAAACTCACATTTGAAATATTTATTTTAATTTGATAAACAATCCACTATAATTATACTAATAGCTACACAATAATACTATTCAAACTACAACCAATTTCTAACCAATCTGTCATAAAAAAAACCAAAATTAATACAATATCCAATTACAAGTTTCCTATAAAAAATAAAAAAAAAAAAACAGTTTTTTTTTTCCATATTTTATTATTAATACTAAAAATTATTTCCAGTTCATCCAATTTATTTCATGTTGAACACACTTTGAATTTTGTAATATAAAAAAAAATCATAAAAACATATTTTTTTATATTATATAAAAACTGAATTATATCAATCTGATGAACAGATATGTATTCATCCACGAACAGAATTGAAAATTTTCATCAAATAAACTCAGAATGTTATATTTTTATTTATTCAACAATCTAGATAAAAAAAGTTCCTTTTTTTTAAAATCCTATTGCCATCACGTCAGCACCCAAAACAACATATGATCCTGACGATGCAATGCAGGCATAAGTTTCATTATAATCCTTTTCAGGATAATTTTATAGGTGGTACAAACAACAATGAATTGTTGGATAGTATTTTATCGTATTTTTTTTATTTGGCATCATATCTATTTGAAATTTTCTAAATTTGCTTATAGTTATTATATTGTTTAAATTCATAACAATATTAGATTTATGTACCAAAAACAAATATAACTTTATAATACCGATTTATAGACTTAGAATTATTGCCAAAAAAAAAATATTGTTTTTTGTGATAATCAATAAAATTGTTAATTCACAAATATTTAGAATGTATATAAAGAAAATTAAGATGAAAAATTCAATTTTAGATAAATTCCAAGAATATAATTGTATCAATATTGATTATCTCTCTTAAATTGAAACTAATATCAACTGATAATTATACAAAATATATTGTTAAAACTGCTGTAAAATATAAACCAAAACCAACCAGCATACAAAAATGTTATGTTTTATGTTTGTTGAATTTTATGTTGATGGAAAAATTGTTAAACTATCTATAATACTGAAAAACCACTTTATGTTTTAGCTGTCAGTGTTTCAAGTTAATGGCTTAGTAAAATTCAATTATTTGTAAATTTGAGTGTGAAATTTCAATATGGTTTTTATGAAAATATAGTAAACGGCAATGTTGTAAAAGTGTGAATAAAATTTTCTATTACATTTTATGCTTCTATTAAAGGTCAATGCGGAAAAATATTTTCCACAAATGTCGACATATAACGAAATCAGGATACATAAAGTGAACGTTTTTTTTCGCATTATTGAAATTGGATTTGTAATTCATCACCAGTTAAAATTTGGTAATTATACATATGTATCTAGTTATGATTTTTTTTTTTGTTTTGCTAATATGGAATTAATAAGTTGTTAATATAAATATAGAATCATAAAAAATTGAGATTAAGGATTATTTTGCACCTGTAGTAAACCATTGCACCAGCAGTTTTTAAAGGTACTAACCAACAAAGTCTATGAACTATGGAAAAAACTGACTTTCTATATCATAAAAGTTTGACTAGCAATATTGTTATCATAAATATTTACAAAACTGTGCCAACTGGACAAAATTCAGTAGAAATATTATTTCAACAAAAATGATATTCACAAAATTCAAACATTCATAAATATTTACATAAATCTCAAAACAACAGAATCAAAAAGGATAATTTTCTCTGGAAATTTTATTATATTCAATATGTAAAAATGATTTAAACTTTAAAAAATTTACGTTTTTTTTCTTTCATTAACATAAAATGCATTTAATTATTAATGTTTTTAACTAACTTAAAACAAATATTATAAAATTTAAATAAATATGAAATTGAAATATATTAATTAAATATTAAATAATTGCTTCAAAATCATAATAATTATCCTGAAAATATAATAATGTATAAGTAAAATGAACATTAATTTTACTTACACACAACTAACCAAAAGAAAAATCATACATGGAACAGTAACAAAAGCAAAATTTTGTAAAATATATTAAAAAAGAAAATATGAAATGAAAAATAAACGAAAAAAATTACCATTATAATATTTTCATTATAAAAACATAAAATAAAATAACATTAAAAATAATAAGAAGAAAAACAAATAAACATAAATATTACATAAAACATAATCTTTGCTACTCCAGTTTTAGGATGTAAATATTATAATACAAATTTTTTATTTTATTGTTGTTATTTTTGTCTTGAAAAGGATAATGGTTTTTATAATTTATATATCTATACAATATTATTTTTTTTATTTCATTTCTTCTTATTGTTGTTGTGCAATAAGGACCCCCATAAATATCTTGCCATATATAGACAGACTTTAGGCTTATCACATCAATTCAAAATCTGAATTTTACTTAAGAAGCTAAATATAATTTTTCAAATTTTCATATTTTCATCATAATATAATATCAAAAAAATTTGTTATAAAATATTATATAATAATAATAAAAATGTATAAAGCAAAAGCAAAAAAAAAAATTTTAACACGCCACAAAAGCTGGAATAATAACCAGAACAAATCAAAATAAGGAGCAAAAAAAAAAAAAAGAAGAAATTTTTTATTGTTTTATTTAATATTTTTTTGTATTTTTAATGTCATAATTTTCCAACTTTTTTATTGAAATCAAGTTCGAAAATTAAAACAATTAAAATAAATTTCAGGACAATCTAACAATTAATTTGTAAGCGGGCCATCGTACAATTATTATAAATTATATTAAATATTTCCGAAAATCATTATATTTCATATATTGTAAAGTTGCTCGCATTAACAAGGTTGACCAAACCTGATATATAATTTTTATTATTACATTTTGCATGACTCGTACTTTTAATGCTTGGGAACATTTTCAAGAGTTAAATTTACAAGGATATATAAAAATAAAGTGTTGTTTGAATGATTGCTTTTTGAAGTGATAAATTTATTATTATTTTTAAAAAAAATTGTTAATTCATTTTTATATTTAATTTTATTTAATTTTATTAAAGATAAAAATTTAAATTATTCTAGAATTTAGAAAACTAAAAGACTTTAAAAAATTTAATCGAAATTTCACAAAAGTCTACGTTCAATAAAATATATAATTTCTGTTTATATCTGACATTTTCATAAGTTCGAAGTTTTGTTAAGTTTTTAAAAGTCAACGAAAAGTTTTTTTTTTTAAATTATTTTTTATATTAACGAAAGTTTTGATATCATTGTAAGCGGTTGTATGCATACAGTACCAATCTTATATTTCTTAAAGTTTTGTAAAGTTTCTTAAGGTCAATAGTGACTGAGACTGATCATTTTATTGATTTTAATTGATTATTAATTCAAAATTTATTACAATTTTTTTTTGTTTAAATTAGAATTCGAAAAATAAAAATACTTTTTACATTTTTATTAACCCTTGAGTGGTTTTGAGTGGATAGGATACACGGAAAGTATTTTAATTTATAACTTTTTCATTTCAAATGGGAATATCAATAGAAATCTTAAGCAGATGAATTATGAAATTGAAAAGATTGCAACAAAAAAATTGAAGAATTCATATTTTATATAATATTATTAATAAGAATTCTTACTGACAATTTAATAAATAATTTACTTTAGAATTTCTTAATTCGTGATTTTATGTAGTATTTTGTGAAATATTTTTAAAATAGAAAAATCGTTAATCTAAAACAATGTAGAATAAAAATCAAATATTCTCGAGTTATGTATAACTAAAAAATGACAAAGTAAGGTTAATCGTACTATAAAATAAATATACTTTCAACTTATATGAATCTAAACGTAATTTATCAGAAACTGAAATTCATTTTGATAGCCTCTAAATTCGTGAAATATTAATTTTGTTACTAGTGTGAAATTAATCGGGTACGGACTTATAACAAAATATTTTTTGTTTTGGTTAAGACACAACGTTATTTAAGAGTACCTACTTTACAAAATAAACAAAAAATATTAAATGATTTTAATAAAACGTTTCATTTTATATAAATTAATTGAAAGTGTTTTTATTTTTTGCTTAAAATTAATAAGTAAATTAATTGAAGTAAAAAACCATAACAAATTTTTAATTAACGTAATTGTTCATTAACCAATTATTTTACAATTATAATTAATATCAGATAAAATTCCATTTTATCAGGAAAATAATATTTCGATTGAGGAGAATTTTGGCAGTAAATAATTTAATATAGTGATTGCCATTGTTTTAAATATCTTGTTTTAAAATTACTCAATTTTAAAACACAGCATTGAAAATATTTTTATATTTATGTGGTTGTTGTTTGGTTTTAAAGGATTGCGAACTTCGAGATTCCCTTACACATAAACCATATTCTTATGACCCTGTTGTATCCTGCAATCAACCATTGCATTCATCTCACTTCTTTATGAATGATATCATTTATCCGGCTTCACTTTATCCTCGGCTTCAAATTTTTTAAGAAAACCTTGAAGCTTTGCTTAATAACATAAAAAAAGTTTAATTGTTTCCTCCTCCGTGATAGTACTACAGAAACGACGAGTTTCATAAAATCGCATTTTGCGTGACAATATAATCTGAGCGTTGATTGATTCATTTTTAGAATTATCTTGTATTTATATTTATTTGATATTTAAACTATAAGTTCAATGTATTTATGATTTATGGAATGATGGGAATACAATTGCTGTTACTTTCCATTCAGTATACTTTTTGAAAGTTGTACCTTGAATACTAGAATATTCCATAAAACATTGCATTAGCAAATAAACTGTAACCCCGAAAATACCAGAATACCGAAAGTAATATTAAGGTTACAAATAACGTTATTAAAATATTTTCAAATAAGCTTATGCATTAGACAAGTATCGTTACGATAATATTAATTTTTAATGTAGTTATTTCGTTACGTTACAGTAACGTTTTTCATCACCCAACGAACTTTTATTTCATATTTGAGTAAATACAATTTCACAATTCTAACTATACAACATAAAATTCTCATCATATTTTTTTAATGCATTGTGATTTGATGGATCGGTTTACACAACAACAAAAATTTTAGCATATATAAATCATCACGCATTTATACATAAAAGCTTTCTAAAAGCAATGACATATTAAACAACAACAAAAGTCAAGCATTTTCGTTTAACTTTTCGCTGTCATTTTTATAGAACTTTTATCTTCCGGCACAGTAAAAACAATCAACAATTTTTTTTTTCATTTTGTAGCGAGGATAAAAGAGAAAATTCATTCAGGAAAAAAATTGATGATGAAAATGGAAACAAAAAAAGGTCAATCCAATAGGGAAAGGAATTGTGTATTTCATTTCACTATGACTGCATAAAACATAAAAGCATATATAGCTACATTTAATTTACGAGATCTAAATATACATATATTTTCATCATCCTTATTTATTAAGGGGGAGATCATCAGTCAGTATTCTTCAGTTTATTCTTTTTCTATATTAGTAACATCAAAAAGATTTCCACACTGTTACACATACAAATACATATATAACATTTTATTATTGTTTTAATAATAAATGTTTTATTTTGAATATATTTTTTTTATTTTTATGTTTTATTATTATGGTAGTGTCAAAAGAAAGCGACAAACAATTTAATAGTCCAAAGCTAATTACAAATATGGATTTTCTTATTTTGTTCTGCCTACTTAATTATTATTATTATTATTATACATCGTTTATTTATGTTTTTAGTTTTATGTTCTACCAAAATGGATTTTATTTGTACATTATTATATACAGAATAGTTAGAGAGCATATGGTGCCCATAGAATGGATGATAAACTGTGTGAGACTTGTATATAAGTTATGAAGAAATATAATTTAACAAATTAAGAAAAACATAAACTAAAACATGAAAATGAAATTTTTATTATGAAATTGTACATAAATAAATAGCTAGTAACAAAATAATAACAAAACAGATGAACTTTTTGAATGTGTAAAACTTAAAGAGATCAATAAAGTAGGAGGTTATATCATCTAGAGAAGTTTTAATCAAATATTATGAGACGTTTAAAATTTAATTATCCAATTTAGGGTATGGGAAAATTTACATAATTTATTTACATTGTTATAAGTTGAATGTTTATTAAGAGTTTTTATTTTTGTATATGATGATTTAATGATTAGATACATAAATTTAATAGAATTATAGCTTTTTTTTTTAGTAAAACCATATTTATTTACAAATATATTTAGATAACATATGAATTCGGCATGTTGTCTTGTTGCTGATGAGAAAATATTTCAAATAATTTGGTTAAATTAATTAGTTATTATAATTTTAAAATTTGGTGTAAAAGTTTCCATGGCTTTCAGGAAAACTATTTTTTTTTCACAGTTTTTCACTTCATCCGTTGTTATTCTACAAATGATTATTTAATACAATTAATAGTATAAAGCAAGCGTTTTAAACCTTACAGTAAGTAGCTCGACCCATTTTTTATTTTACGCATAATTTGTAAATTAAAAATTTATGATAAGTAAATTGAAATAGCTAGGTAAAATTTAAATTTATTTGACATTTGAATAGCAGTGTCGGTTGCCTGAATTACGGAGAAGAAAGTAAGGGAAATATGGGTCAATACTATCTTCTGTTAGGTGACCAAAGAACTTTGACCGACGAGGAACCTTAGTACAACAAAACTGCTTTTATTGCAGATGAGGAACAACCTGATGAGAATGTCGGTGTGCATAATAAAAGGGCACTGTCTCTTAGGGAAGATGGGCAAGAAATTGGAGCTCACAAAGGTGGATTTATGTAGAAGGTATCACAACTTGAGTATAGCGGAAGATATCAGTCACATGATATGTAACAGCCTTAAACAGGAGTAGGTATCGTATTTTAGTTAACTACCAGTTCGTTGGCAGGGATCCCGATCATGGATTTGCTAAAGTTTGTTAAAAATGCGGGGTGGTTTGTAGAGCAATAGAGGGAAAAATTTGTTGTTATTCAAGGGGATACCTTTCAGATTTAAATGCGTATACCATAGTAATAAAATTTTCAATGTGTAATTGCGATTTTAAGATTGAGAAACATTTGCAAACAGCAAATTTTATTTACCTGTAATTTAAAGAAATTATTTTTGAAGAATTCACAATTTTGTATTAACCAAAAAAAAAATAACCACAAAAGTAATTTAACGTTTAAACCTTGGTCAATTAATTTTGCCATGAAAATTTTAATAATTTTATCTCCCGAATTTAAGGAAAAACGTCAAAAAAATATTATATTTTTTTTAGTAAGAATTTTTATTTTCTTCAATTTTGTATATCTAGTAAATAAATAATAAAAAAAAAAACCTTTTTTCAAATGATTAAATTTTATGGTTTAAGCTTTTACTTAAATTATATTCAAAATATTTTATTTATTTATTTTTTCCAGAAAAATAAATATATAAATCATTATTCAAGTAATATAAATATATAAATAATATAATTTTTGTTTTTTTTAAATATAATTTTTCTTTGGTTTTAAATCATCCGCATAAACCACTGCCGCGAGGATTATTGGAAAATAAAATTTGAAAATTCATTATAATAATATAAATATATACATAGTGAAAAAGGACACAAATAAGAAAATTCCATAATGAAGAAAAACTTTTAAATATTTCCTGGATATTTTCTTTTTTTTTCGTTTTTCTTCTTATAAATTCGAATTTATGAAAAGCAAAACCCCCCTAGAAACTTTACCATCTAAGTAAATTGCGCTTTTGAAATTATCTTTTAATACATACTTTCATTAAAATATTTATATAAAAGAAAAATCTTTGTACACGCTACACGCATAGTTATTAACAAAAAATATGGGATAACTTTTA
Source organism: Rhamphomyia laevipes (assembly GCA_963920725.1). Lineage (NCBI taxonomy): Eukaryota > Metazoa > Arthropoda > Insecta > Diptera > Empididae > Rhamphomyia > Rhamphomyia laevipes. The sequence continues at coordinate 5,924,870 of OY987257.1, forward strand.
AACTAAAAAGTTTGTATACGTTTTTTTTTTTTTTCGGCTAATATTAATAATTTTATGACCATTCTTTGAGTTCTTATTTATTTCAGATCAAAATAAATATAATATAGTTAAAAAAAATTCAGGACCATTAAGAAAGGATAAGCAATTCCATCACATAAAGAGGGTAAAGGCTTTATCAAAGTAATAAAAATAAAAGTTCAAGTATATTCATAAAAATAATAAAAAAAAAAAAAATAGAAAATTGTCACAGGAAAAAGTTCTAACAAAAGGACGAAACAATGTCCTGATAATAATGGATATAAATATAGATAGAGATAAGAAAGTTTAATGGCGCCACTACCACTATAAATATTTCCTATAGAAAAGTAGTGTATTGATATTAGGGAGAAAATATTGAAATTGGTTACGTTCAGTAAGGAAGACAACTTAGTATTATATACGTTATCAGTACAAGAATGATTTTTCTTTTATTTTTTTTTATTTTTTTTGTATTGTGCCAATGAAATTGTTAGAAGAAATTTTCAATATTTTAAAGATAAAAATTTTACTGAAACTTTTAAAAGAATTTTTTATTTTGTAGTTTCTATATAATTTTTTTTTTTTAAATATTTTGTTGAAAAAGTATCGATTTTACCTTCAACTATATTTAAGTTATTCAAAATTAAGTTTTCATCTTTCTATTAAATTGTTTTGTGTAAGTTTTTGTATCGTTGCAATGAAAAATATTATGAAAATTAGAATGCTCTTTTAAGCTGGGGCCACTTTACAACTATGATACATTAATGTAATGTCGTATTCATCTTCAGTAATTGAACTGCAATGAAAGCCATTACTCAGAAATGAAAGCTGTTGTAGTATATATTATATATAAAATTCATATTGCTTGATACTGCAAAAACAATTCTGAACAATTTCTCAATTTCTAAGATTTGGTTAAAGATTTTAAATAATATTTCGTCTAAAATCTATTGTTAAATTTTAAAAAATTGGTTTTTACATAAGTAGATAATCATTAATCATGTCGTTATATGAAAAATTCTGTTATATCTCTAGTTATCATGCCATTAATGTTAGTTATTATAGATGATGTGGTAAAAAAAAAATTAATAGCCAACTCATACATTATTGTTTTCTAAGCATATCTCAAATTTTTTGTGTTCCACATTATAGTAAAATTACATAACTTTAGATCGCCATATAGAAAAGAAATCGAAATTATCTTCAAACAATTTTTAAATTTACTTGTATTTTATTTGCTTGAATTTTATGAATACTTTTCATTTAGCTTGAGGGATTCATTACATGGATTGGTAAGTTGAAGTGAAGTGGGTCAGTTTCTCTTCGTATTTTCTGTTACCAGTAATTTTCTGTTACCTTATATATTCCCTAGCGCATTCTGTATGTCGCCCAGAAGGACAGTATCATGGAACTTGTTCAATGATTTCTTCTTTCTCTATCTCACAACCTCTAGTCAGTGAGTGAATTTGTTTGTAATCAAATCTAACCTTGTAGCATGTTTTCTCAAGATGCTAAGGCTAGTGACAAATCTAGTATATCTTCTGGTTATGTGCTTGATCGATATTTTAGATTACATTAGTTTTATTAGAGTGAGAAATTCTCTAGAATATTTTAGCAATATCTTGTTATTTTCTATATATTTTTTTCGATTATTTTAATTTACATTAAGTTAAGTACTCTATACTAGAAAACTGCAAGTACATTAAAAATAAACTATAATGTTCCCAACATTATTTCCTAAACTATCAAAAAACGGAGCAAAAGAGCTCCTGCAAATGAATAGCAAGAAAACCAAAACAAATTTAAGATTTATTACAGGTTACTGTAATTGTTAACAGCCCCAGGTGTGTAGATTGTGTCAATACGATGACTAAACTACGTAATACGTATTATGTGGCTGTGACTTGTTGATGTTTAGAAACACTTCGACACCACGAAATCTATATTGTCCTTCCTTCAGAATCATTTAAATTTAAACTATCACTAGAGCATCAACAGTACGAGATTTGTTATCCGCGAATAATTAAAACGTATATATGACAATATACCAAATAAGCTACAATGCTTAAAACTATTCGTGGCCCCTATTTACCACCGGTTATACTAAACCCATCCTAAGAGTTAACATTTCTAGTGATAAAAAAATTGACTTAATGTCAAATAAAGGATAATGATAAATTTCTGTCATTTTCACATGAAAACCTTTATAAATTAATATTCATAAAATTACTAAAAAAAAAACTTATGAATTTTCAATAATCCAATAAAACCAATAAAAAAAATTCTATTTACTATCCCTTAATCCTTGATCCATTCAAATAAAATATTACAAAAACCCTCAAAAACCACTCAACAAAAAATATATTTTTTATTGGCGCCATTTATTTTTCTAAATTAATATTAAAAAAAAAAATACTCTAATGATGACAACATCTGAGCAAAACAAAACCAAAAAGAAAAAAACTATTCATAAAAATACAATTTTCAATATCAATTTTTCTGCAATAATATCGCTGTAAATATTTTCATAATCAAAAAATTATTTTTTTATATCCCTATGCATATACAAGTGTGGATATATCCTTAAAGTTATGATTGTATGCAAATATAATGGCATTTATATATCTACATATATTCATTTCCCTAAATTTATAGGTATACATAAATAGTATCTTCACAATAACAACAAAAATTCATAAAAATATGATGATGAAGCTAGTGGAAAATGTTTATGATTGAAATAAACGAGATGAAAATTTGACGTGTGTTTTGGCAGTTCTTTTTTTTTTTCATTTTCATTTTGACTTTTTAAGTGGTAAATTCTTTAACTAAAATATAAAACAAATTTAGAACTGAATAAGGTTTCAATTTTGTTATATATATACAATTTTTTTTTGTATATATGTTTTTGAATTATCATACACCCAAAACGCACATGATTTTGAATTAGTTTTTTTTTGTGGCATATTATTCAGTGAAAATTATTTTGATGATGATGAAGATGATACTATAACAACACTAACGAAAAATGTGTTTTTTCATTTTTTTGGAGGGTGTTAAAAAACAATTTTCACATATATAAAAAAAAATGGATTTTGTAAGAAGAAGAGAAGTGTTTAGTAAGAGCAACACATGTGAAACTTCTGCTCACAAATATTATGTTGAAGAACTTCAATGAAGTAAAAAAAAATAAGAAAAATTATTAAAAAAAAATTTCTAAAAAAACTTGCTTTAATATTTTTGTTAAAGTGAAATATAAGAAGTAAAAAAAAAAATGGAGGTCTTTATACTTTTAAAAAAAATTTAAAGAATGGCCTTGAGAAAAATGTGTTGTTTTTTGTTAAGATTTACTTATTGAAGCTAATACTTTAAACCAATCGAAATTACATTATAATATTTTGATCTCTCTCTCTATTTCAAAAATTTCCTATATGTAAAGAAGTTGACAACCACAACACCGTTGACAGGTGAACCTGTGTCCTAAGAGTTTTAGACACATGTATTCTGGATTTAGGATTAATTCAAATTGTTTTTCATTGAAATAACGTTGCACAATGATAATTATTGACAATAGTTGACTTTTATATTAAATCGACATAACGAAATAAAATATCTTCAAATAAAACGTGAAATGTAAAAATGTAGCTTTGATAATATAATTTACAGGATACGCTATAGAACTAATTTGCACCTACAAGCTGTGAAGTCGTTTTTAAAAGCTATTTAGTTGTCAAAATCACTAACGAGTGAGCAAAATCTCGCACGAATTGTCAAAATTGTCAAAATCTTGCTCGAAATCAGCTGTTTTAAAGAGCTTTCATTTGCAAATATTTTTCAGACAGGGTTGTAGTGAGGATAAAATTGATATGAAGCGTAGTAAATTATATATTTTAGATTTCCTCAAGATATGGAAATAAAAATGAAATGGATTTTAGCTGTAAATTTAATAGAAGAGGATTATTGCGTATCGCAGAAATTCTAAAAACTTATTTTATTTATGGAAATGTAAGAATTTTATTAAATTTCATTCAATTTCTTTGAATATTAAAAAAAAAATCCATAATAAACGAATTTCATATACCTAATATAAATATCTTATTTTAATTATAATATAAAAAACATATTTATTTCAGATACAATTATTTCAGTATAGAAAAAGCTTTTTCCAAATTTGTAAAAAGCTTTTCAAAACTTCACTGACGCCGTCCCTATAAAATTATAATTGACAGTTGTCAAGAGCTTTCATCAAATTTCAGTCTTCCCCCCACAGAAAACGACTTCACTTTTTAGTTGTTATAGCGTATCCTGTAAATTATATTATCAAAGAAATGTAGTTTTAACAAACTCCTTATTATATTAAATAAAAAATTTCCAATGTGATTTGGGATTATGTTTTTTGTTCAAATTTCATATAAAAAATACATTATTCAAGATTTTCTAAAAACTTAAAGAAGCATAATAATATTTTAGGCAAAAAATAAAGACGATGTGTTTTTTCTTCTACCATAAGTTTCGATTAATTAAAGACATATGTGCTACTGATGTTGCTGATGGTACTGTAAATATTTTGGCTCTGTGGTCGATGATACAGCAGAAAAAAAAATTATTTTTATAGTGTTTAATTTAATTTTATTTTTTCATATTGGAAGCTCTTTAAAAACCCTTTTTTTCTGAAGAATCGGGTCTACATAGTCATATAAATATATTTTTTTTCTGATTCGGAGACAAAGTTATTCACTGGATGAATCAGGATGACGACAAAGTCACTTTAGATTTTGTATCGATACAAGTTATATATGAAAATGTACATAATATAAATAAAAATAAGCACATATGTGCTGGAAATATTTTGACATGTGCTTCCTTTCATTATTTTTGATGGAATTTTTGATGTAATTTTTTTTTTCTGTAGTTTATTTATGTAATTTTTCGTCACAATTTTTTTTTTTTATGTTCAAGTGTACTAAAAATAAAATATGAAATATTGCAATCTGGTAGATAAAATGAAAAAAATTTGGATAAATTATTTCCTTTGAAGAGTATCGAATTAAAATAACTCAGAATAAGAAGAAATTGTAATGAAAAATGGAATGGAGTTTTTAGATTTTAAAAATTGGTATTCAGAACTATGAAGAATTTGTAATATGTCAAAATTAATGTTACACTTCAAATTGATTATAATGATTATTAAGTTTTTAGATTAAATGATAACTATTTCAATTATTCAAAAGACATAATTGATACAATTCACAGTAACTTCAAACTTTACAGTGAACAATTATGGAAATTAATGTTTCAAGCTGATTCCTACATTAGGATCTGAAAACAAAATCTGGGTTCAAACAAGGATTTTTTAAAAAAAAGTAGAAAAGTAGTGCCCTTAGTGCCATTTTCATCTTAGATAAAAACGACTAAGTTAGAACCGTTTAACTCATAGAAAAGCATAAAAAATTTTTTAAAAAAATTTATCATAATTTTAAATTACTTATTTTTATAATATTTAATAGCTTTCACTTGAAATTTTAATAATTTTTAATTACACATTTTATTAATAATAACTTTTGTAAATCTATATAAACTAAATACTTAAACCTGTCATCACTGCAATACAATAAATTAAAAATTTACCACGCTACTTAATTGGCAATTTACGTATAAAACAAATCACTACTCAGTAACATCAATAAATTTAAGGATTAAAATATGTTAAAATATTAAATCTATCAATTGCAGCAGGTTATCAACAAAAAATAATAATAAATAATTTCATAATATTTTATGTTGACCCAATAATTAATTTATAATATAAAAGAAGTTGGCAGTTTATTTTCAATATATTTTCTCGTAATTTATTAAAACACAAAATCAAGCATAATTTTTATATGAAATATGTTCGTTTTTTCAATGGAAAATATATGCCAGAAAATGAATCTTTAAAAATAATTATATATATAATTTTTTTTCCTGGTAATATTTCAATAAATCATATTTAAAATTTAAATACATCATATATTTTAAATATAAATCATTTTTCGAAAATTAATTTTAAAATTTTGAAGTATATAGAATAAAAACTGAAAAATTAATAATTTAAATCAAACTAGTTAAAATTTATGCAAAACTTATATCTCACCGCTACTTTTTCATATAATTATTTCCCTGGTATAAACTATTTATTTGATATTTTTCAATCCATTAAACATTAATTTGATTAAAAATAATCAATTTAAAATCAAATAAATCTAAATATTTGTAAAACCGATCAGATTAAATACTAACCACATTATTTTTTTTATAGATAACGAAAAATATGTTAATAGTACATAAAATTAGTTCACAATCTAAAAACTAAAAACCACATAAAATTTTGTTTTGAACCAATATAATTACCAAAAATATTGATTTAAAATAAATTTCACGCTAAATCCACAAAATTTTAATTAGAAATGTTATAGGAAAATGCTGTGAACCTAAAAGTGACCTAAAATTTGTAGATATGTAAAAAATAAATCAGGACTACAATCATTTTACGAACGTATATACAAAATTTCAGAACAAAATGTATCCTAAATTTATTTAATTTGGAAATTTAGATAATTTTAAGTAAGATCACTTAAAATAGGGACATAAACTAAATTAGTAATTTAAAATTGAGGTCCCCAGTAAAATTATATTACAGGTTAGAGGTTAGATTATAAAAACAACTTTTGTACCAAATTTCAATCAAATCGGATAGAAGTACAATTATGTTTAAGATATCGCTGAGACAGAACTATAATTTCCACCTATAAAAACGGAAAATTCAAATTAATTTGATAATTGTCTTTCCATCACAACACTTCGTATCGTTATTCTATGATATTCATAAAATTATTCAAATCAAAAACTTGAAATATTATTTTAATTTTTAAATTAAAAACGTTGTCAGATACAGAACTAAATTTTTTTTTTTACATATGTATAAAATATTATGTATAAATGTTTTGTTATGTTTGTATATATGCTAACAAAAAAAATTAAAATATGATTTTATATTTTCTCTTCAACTTTTGAAAACTGGGTTATCTAAAAATATATAATAATAATTTTATGTGAAGATTTTATGCATAATTTTTGACATTAATTTTAAATGTTCGAAAAATCCCTTGATAAAATGACAAATTTTATAATAAATTAGTAAGAGTACGTCATTCAATATTAAGTATATGTCATTTAATCGGATATCAAAATTTAACAAAATTATTTTTTGCTTTTACTATTAGTAGTAATGATTTATAGAGTTCATAAGCATTTTTATAAGTGCCATAAAGATTGTAATATTTAATAGTTAATTTTAAATTGTGTAATTTAGTGGAAATATTTAAATTGTATTAGTGCACATTTTTTTGATTAATAGATTTTAAAATTAATCGAATTAATCGAATTTGGAATCTAATGGCGGAAAATGAATTGAATAAAAAATATCAACAGAATTATTTAATTTAAAATTGAATTAAGCAAAATATATTTTCCATAATAAATATTAATTATTTTTAGATTAAAACAGCTTGGTATAGTGAAAACAAATTTGTTTAGCAATAAACTTTAATTCTTTTTAAATGTTTCGTTTATAATTTTCAAAATATTAATATAAATTATTATTTAAATTAAATTTGATTGGAATAAAATTGAACTAAAAGCATCAATATTTAACAAATTTCTTACTTAATATAATTATTCGAACTTACTTGCCCCTTCTTTAACCTCTACTGTTTTAAAGTATATAATATTATTTATATATAAATTATAAATTTGTTGAATAAATATTGAATTTTATTGATTAAACTAAAATTTATTTTATAAAATGAATTTTTAAATCACACAAAATAAGAATTTATAATTGAAAATTTGTTATAATTATTTAAAACTTTTGTGTGAACAATTTTTATATCAATATTTTCGGTATAATTTAAAAGTACTTTAATATTAATTATAAATAATTAATTTCTGAAATTTGTAATTACCAACTTTTATATTCAGAATATATTACAAAAAAAATTAAAATTTATAATCTCTACTGAATAATTTCTGCAGTAATATAAAGTGCAGAATTAAAAACTTAATTATATACAGAAGTAACTAAATGGTCCACAAAATTATTTACTAAATTACAATTTTTATGAATTTATGATTCTAGGCCACAGTTTATCGCAGTTTATCATTATCG